>JANRMT010062854.1:92461371-92471436 GCA_026402145.1 Polypterus bichir lapradei | reverse complement strand
TGCATGGAAAACATTGTTTAAACAATTTACAATGAAGATCTGTAAAGTTATTTGGATTTTTAAAACATTATTGTTGAAATACACAATCCTGAAAAAGGGGCGTTTCTTTTTTTGCTGAGTATATTTATTTGTAATAAATTGAATACCTCTGCAACTAAGCAAATGGCACTGACATTTGATATGTTTTTATTTATAGTTTCAAGAGATATGCAGTACTGGTTTTGAAATTCAAATACATTTTGTATTGTAAATGAGACTGGCAGAAAGCCATAAGATTATTGAGTCTAGATTTGCAAGATACGTTGGGGCACAATCTCTTTGCTGGGAAAAGGAGAGGCTGGAGTCATATTTGATAGATGTGCACAGATTAGTAGAAAGAGTTAGAAGTATTGCTTTTGAGCAAGTGGGTAACCCACCTATCTGGTAATGATGGTCAAAGTTACATTTAGGAAAGTCTAAAATGCTAGAGGATTATATTTTGCTTGCATTCACCATGTGCTTTGTGTTTTTTCTATTAATATTTCATTCTTGTGAGTATTAATCACAGCAGACACCCCTTTTTAAGTTTGGCTTTCTTTGTATTATTCTAGGTATGAAGGGTTGCAACCAGGACATCCTGTCTGTTATGTCATGTACATTAGCCAGCCATGTATTGTCTAAGCCACCTTTATAAAATTTAGATGTACAAAACAGCTTTGCCAATTTTGCAGGTCAAGGTTTGCTGCCAAATCAAGAGGCCCAGCAAGAGAAACCTGTTCCTAATCTTCATATCCTGGGAGTCTTTTTTCTTGGCAAATACACCAGCTACGCTTTCAATCTTCTCCTCTTTCTTCAGTTGTAAGTTTAATTTCATTTTCTTAAACTTTTAAGTTTTTAATATTCATAAATATATAAAAATTTACATGAAAGTTACATTTTAATAATTTAGTCTACCGGAGGGAAAGCTCACAAGCAATGAATGGACTGGGATCAGCTGGACACCATCCATCCTTGTACCATACCCCCTTAGCATGCAGACATGATATTATCTACTGATTTGTAGGTTAAGCAAGAGTAGTACACTTCGTCTCCTGTTCAGTCCTGAGGACTCACTGTGGCCAAAGGTGTGTTTCACAACCCGCTTCTTCTTTTAATTTTACTCCTACCTTATTTAAGCAAGCAGTTATTTCCCATTTCTTATATCATTCCAAAAAGTGCAAACAGGTCAGGCTAAATGTGTATTCATTGAAGCAAGAATGTGTTTGTGTTACATTAGTAAAAATTAATTCTTTTTAATATTTTGCTCATTATTAGTATTCATATTACTTAAGTCTTTATGTATTAATGAGCACAAAACAGAGTTTAATGCCAAAATAGTTGCTGATCCATAACATTCAGTGTTTTTTTTTAGTTGTTTTATGCTTGGCCCATTATTAATTGTCAGTATTTGAATACTTTTAAGAGAACAAATTTAACAGAACTGAATTCACACACTTTTTATGGTGGAGTTATTTTTTAGATTTTAGCTTCAAAATGAGACTGCTTTCACAGGTGTAGTTGCTGTCTTTTGTTTAAATTAATGTTACTTTTACACTCCTGTCCAACCACTTCTAATTATGCAAAGTTTCAAAACAAATTGTCCATCCACACATCCATACCTTTTGAGAACCTACTTAATCCAGTCTACGAATTTATAGATTGTGGCTTTGGATAAAACGCAAGACTGATCCGTACAGAAAATATTAGCATTTGATTTCTGAAGAATGTACCTATGAGCTCTGCATTAGCTGCATAAAAGAAGTGGCAGGGTGATGGAGTCTATAATGGGCCTTAGATTTTTTTTTTCTAAAGTTGCTGCCTACTTCTCTAAAAATGAAAGAGTCATATCTATGATGGAAGGCTTGATACTTCATGATTCTAATGGGTACATTTCATACACATTACAGATACAGACATTCCATTCTTTTAATATTGTGCTTTTTGATTTTAATTTTAATTCTCTTAGCTTCTCTTTTCTTCTTCTCTGAAAAATAAAGCCTTTTGGGTTCTAAAAGTGTACAGTTACTTTTTTATTAGCACTTTCTTTGATTATTGTGATTAAGTGATTAAGTCATTTAAACTATACTGTAGTTTTAAATGTATAATTTAGAACTTTTGTAGTTTTATTATTGTTTGTTTGTTCATGTATTTTTATTTTTACAAATACATTCTTTTGTCAATGCCTTTTTTACGATATTTTTGAGTGTTTACATACTAGTTTATATTGATGTCAGCTCTTATTTTTTCTAAAGACATGGACTCTCACATTCCGCATGTGAAAGAGGTTCTACAACGGTAATGGTAAAATCATTTGTCTGTGAAATTAGTGAAATGTGAATTCCACAGGGAAGGTTTTTTTTTTTTTTTTTTTGCTTATGAAATTACATGAACAGGGTTAAGCTTTGACAAATCTGTGGCTTCGGGTATTTTGAATTGAATAATACTAGAAAGAATAAAATAAGTATAGGGATTTATGGGAATCACTAACTGCTACCTCTGATTAATTAAGAATTTCAGTACATGTATCTCTCCAATAATTTCCTTAGCTAGGAAAAATCATAAGAAATTTTTGGAGCACAAGAAGCAAAAAAAAAATTGAAAAATTTAAGAAACTGTTTACTTCCAAACCAGTGTTAAAACATACAGACCCATCCTGTCAATTTATTTTGGAAGTGAATGTGTTCACAATCTGTGGGGGGGGTGCTCAAGGTCTCAGAATTTGTATTTCCTTCACACTATGCTTATTTTTCCAAATAATTGTCACTAGTGAAGCAAAATTATGTTAGTTTGGAGAAATCTTATCAATTAACTGTAAAAGAATGAAGATGTTGGATTAAAGGACAAAATCCCCATTTATGCCTTTTGTGAATCATAAAATCCTTATATACCAAATTAAATCCTTTGAGATTTAATGTTTTATAACAGGGCTATTCAATTACAAATTCAGTTGGGCCAGATTGTCAAACCAAGAAGGTTAGCTGGGCCAGTCATTTTAGCGGCAATGCAGCTCGTAATGACAAATTTTAAAACCAACACAAACAAATTTATTGAAAAACATACGGTTTATTCGTTGTTTCTCTTTTGACTTTGGTCAGTTTGCAGAGCAAAAGGTGCATACAAAAAGAGCTGAATTAACAGAATCTGAGGTAGCCCCTATTTTTTCCACTTACAAAAGAAAAAAAACTGACCTAGGCTACATATCTGACCTATCTGATCACAAAGTGCATAAAACAAAATAGTGCACAGTAGTAGGCTATTAGAAATAACATTGTTTCCTTTTCAAACAAAATAAACAACTTGCACACATTTGACCCAGGAACATCTCAAAGTGCATAAAATAAAAAGTGCACAGTATTCACAACTATAACAACACTGAGGGAACATATTTTAAATCACCATGTGTGATTAGGTATGCCTCTGTTACGCATCCCACATTATATTGATGTATTGTAGGCTACAGTTACCCTGCTGACTTAGTGGGAGAAGTGACATTTTTTGTTTTGAACGAGAGCAGTGACTTTAGGCTCGTAAGTTGTCAATGCAATTCGAAGGCATTGGTGGAGAGTATGGTCAGTCAGGGAGCAACGAGAGTTGCTTTTTATGGAGTTCATGTGTGAAAAACTTGACTCACATGTATATGTTGATCCAAACATACTGAGCATGACGATCGCTACTTTCTTAATGTTAGGGAACTGATGTGCGTTGCCCGTTAGTGGAAAGCTCCTGTGCCATGGTTACAGATGACTGCATGTCAACAAGTTCGAGTGTGAATTCCCCCTCATCAATGGAAGGGACCAGTTTCTTAGCTCTGGCGGATAAGTCCCCTTCTATTGCAACAGTGAACGGGTCTCTGACAAAAACGGCCAACTCTGTGGGCAGATCAAGTCCATCCAATCGACCAAAGTTATTTTTCAACATCGCAATGAAATCTGTCATCACATCCGTGATTTGTGCGGGGGATGAGATGCATTTGCGGAGTGTTGGAAAATGCAGCATTCGGCCTGTGCTCAAATCATTTGCGAAAACGTCCAGTTTAACTTGGAATGCGCGCATCTGTTCCACAAGGTCGATGACAGTTTTGTCTCTGCCTTGTAGTCCCAAATTGAGATCGTTCAGGTGTTTGAATATGTCGCTCAGAAAGCAGGCATCGGCCATGAAGTTGTCGTCCAGTATGCGACTCAAGTGCGTTTCTGCCTTTTTTTGCTTGGTGCCGCGGAGGAAAGTTATGATCTCTTCTCTGAGACCGCAGAAACGCTCCAGTGCTTTGCCTTTGGACAGCCACCTCACGCCATTATGCAAAAGAAGGTCGTGGTGCTCAGCAGACATTTCTGACAGCAGCATGCGGAATAAGCGGTGTTGGAGGCTTGATGTGGAGCGAATAAAATTAATTATAGCCATAACGCTGTCCATTGTCGTTTTGAGCGCCCCGCTTAGTTTTGCGCACAACACCGCCTGATGCACAATGCAGTGTAAGGAGATCAACTGAGGTGCAACAGCGGACCAACGTGCTGCCAAACCATTCACTTTCCCTGTCATGGACGGAGCCCCATCTGTCACAAGCATGCACACACGCTTCATATCCAGACCACTGTCTTTAAAAAAGGCGGAAATTTTCCCAAAGACTATATCGCCAGTTGTGTGTCCTTCTAACGGCAGTAGCCCGAGCAGCTCCTCTCGGAAGCATTTGCCATCAAAAAAACAGACATATATGCACAACTGAGCAGTATCAGTTTTGTCTGTGGACTCATCTACTGCTATAGACATAGTATCAGCTTTTATCAGGTCTCCTAACAGCGTTTCATACACATCTGCAGCAAGAATTTCAACCCTACGAATGTTTGAAGTATCTGACAGGGGTACGTTTTTTATAGCAGATACCATGCTCATTTTAATTTTATCGTCATTTATCACCTCATCCACGACAGCCAGCATACAGTCCTTCACGGTTTCAGAGTCTGTGAATGGCCTTTTCTTTTTTGCCAGTATCCAGGAAACACAAAGGGATGCTGCAGTAGCTCTCTCTTGGGCTGTGAATGACCGCACCATGGTAGCACTGCTCCGGTTGTAAGATGCAATCAAACTCTGCACTTTTGAAAACATCTCTTGAGATCCCTCTGGAAAATTGGTGCGAAAAGTGTGGTGTTTCTCAACATGATGCCTCCGCACATTGTAATCTTTAAATACTCCAACGCACTCATTACAAATTAAACACATCGGTTTGGCGTTTGGATGTGGCGGTAAAATAAACAAGTATTTGTCAGTCCAGGCAGGGTTAAACTTACGGTTTTCATTGGCAATTTTACGTTTCAGTGTTGAGAAAGACATATTGATAGTAATCTAAGCTACTACCGGCACGCTCTGCATTGTTTACGTGTTGCAGGCTACATAATTTACGTAGGAATGCGCGTTTTTGGCGGGACCATAGACATAATAAATACTTTATATTTATATTAATCTATACTAATAAACGGCAAAGCCCTCACTGACTCACTCACTGACTGACTGACTGACTGACTGACTGACTGACTCATCACTAATTCTCCAACTTCCCGTGTAGGTAGAAGGCTGAAATTTGGCAGGCTCATTCCTTACAGCTTCCTTACAAAAGTTGGGCAGGTTTCATTTCGAAATTCTACGCGTAATGGTCATAACTGGAAGTTGTTTTTCTCCATTTACTGTAATGGAGTTCAGCTGGAGGGGCGGAGTTTCGTATGACATCATCACGCCTCTCACGTAATCACGCATTACGTAGAAAGCCAGGAAGAGCTACAAAACGCGCTTTAGAAAACATGCATTATATAATTAAGAAGGCAGCGAAACAATTAGAAGCGAGCGACTGACATATAAAACCATATTCAGCGGCTCACGTGAACTGACGCAGTGCGCAGACAAAAAGTAACAGTTTCAAAGAGTGCTGAACAAAAACCGAATTACACTGCTACGCTCAAATAGATAAACCACATGCAGTGGCGCGATAGTAAAGCATTCGCCTGTAGCGCCCACGTCCGAGGTTCGATTCCCGAGAGGGGATGCACTAAGTACGTACGCGCGCTTCTCGATTTATTTTAACCTCGCATCACCTTAGTTTGAGACGTATGAAAACGCATGCGGTTAACGCAGAAAGACAGATCACCTATTCACCTATTGAAGCTTCATGAATAATGGATACTTTATTCGCGATCAATGATTGTTTTGGTAAAGCAATACTCAGTGTATTCATTAGATGAACGGTAAAAAAGTAAGAGCGAGGGGACGGTAACTTACTGAAGCACACAAGCAAAACCACAATAGCACGCGGGCTCGATGTACTGACTTGCGCGATCACATTCCAAAAAATATTTCTTTTCAAGTTCTATTTAGTCCATATGAGTCAAACTCAAGGCCCACGGGCCACATCCGGCCCGGCGTGTAATTATATCCGGCCCGCGAGATCATTTTATATACTGTATTATTGTTATTAATGGCCCGGGTATATGAAGCGCTGGTAACACAATAAACTACAGATCCCATAATGCAGCGCTTCAGCTGCCTTGCCGAACACTTACCGCGTTGCTGCAAGTTATTGTGAAGCTATTGTGATTGACAGTTAAGGCGGGTGGAGGAGTCACGTCATCATATCCCCTCCCATTTACCTCATTTCGCTCTGAGCTGAGCTCCGCGGCTAACGCTGTCTTCCGAAGCAACTTCGTCACACTGCCACCTAAAGTCAAAACTTAAATATATAAAGTCAGCGTCGGAATATATAAACTCAGCGCTGGAATATATAAAGTCAGTGTCGGAATATATTGTCACGCTTGGGTCACAGATTTGCACAGAGACACAGGAGGTCGTAGAAACAAGAAGGATTTTTATTCAAACACTGCAAACACATGAGCTTAAACGTGCTCCATGACAAGTCAGAGATGACAGTTCCGCTAGGAGCAGTGAGAGAGAGCGATAAAAGCAAGCAAACAATCAATTTTCAACTGACAGGCGCTGCACAAGGCTTTTAAGTTAGCGGGGCAGCGAAACAATAAGAAGCGAGCGAGTGACATACTACCATATTCATCAGTACAGCTACTTCGGAAACAAAGCGAGGTATAAACCTAAACTTTAAATTAACTTAATAGACAGGCTGCCGCTGGTGCTTTTCATGCCCACGGGTAATGCGGGATACAAGTTTAATGAGAGGACGCAGGATATAAACGAGAGTTTTGATCACTTTGTAACTAAGTTAAAATTGCAGGTGAAGGGGTGTGCTTATGCAAATTCCGAGAGACTGTGTTTGTGGGGGATTGACAGTTAAGGCGGGTGGGGGACTCACGTCATCATCTCCCCTCCCATTTACCTCATTTCGCTCTGAGCTGAGCTCCGCGGCTAACGCCGTCTTCCGAAGCAACTTCGTCACACTGCCACCAAGTTAATACACACGCTGTCTCTAGACTTTCTCCACACTGAATCCTCCAGGCACTACTTACAAAAGGTTACATTGACAATCGTGTTACGTTATTTTTAAAATGTTTAATTTTCTTAGCACAAGCACAGCTGAGAAGCTTCGATGCATGTGCTCCATAACGCGTTAAAAAATAATGCATTTAATCACACTTTGCATTACAATCAAAGGGGAACTTTTGTCAATGCATGATTTCCTGGTACACCGATAACATTGATCAGCGCATCCCAATTCATTTTAGCCTCGCACCACCTTGGTTTGAGAAGAAGTATGAAAAGATATGAGGTTAACACACAAAAACAGATCACCAATTCAAGCTTTATGAATAATCGATTCGCCATCAATAATTGTTTTGGTAAAGCCATACTCAGTGTAATCCTCCTTCCATTTTATAATTTTTCCGCCACTAGCCATGATTAAATGAACGGTAAAAAAGTAAGAGCGAAGCGAGGGTGACTTATTTAGGCAGGCATATATATGACAGCAACACTCATGACAATCATGTTACGTTATTATTAAAATGTTTCCTTTTCTTTTTCATTACTTCTTTAACCCATTACTTCTCCGCTGCGAGGCGCAGGTATTTTGTATATGAATGACCTCCAAAGAGCGCGGAGACTTTTGATCATGTGAACGTGTCTGCAAAAACTGGCGTCTCCTGCCCAGCAAAAGTCGAGCAGCCGGCGCGCGCGCATAGCTGTGCCGGCCTTTCAGACGCTGACTGCGCTTCTGCAGCAAAATAATATTAAGGCGCTTCACACTTTATTTTGCACGTATACGATTATGAGGTCGTCAGCTTGGATTATGAAGACACGCACAGGAGTGAAGGACTGACAGTGCCATCACAGCTGATTAATAGCTGGGACGTCTCACCAGTCTGCACAAGACCCACCGCGACTGTCCCCAAAAGGCGCTCATATCGTCAGCGAACGCATCTCTCTATACTATATAAAAGAAAACGGCAACTTTCCTTTCTTTACACCTTTTTTCCTTTTATCCCAAACCAAAGCCTTTCTCTCTTAACACTGCAGAGGACACAAAACTAATTTTCTTTAATTGCTGGTAAGGCACATTACCAGAGGCAGAAATTTGGACTTTCACATAGAAAATATAATTTCTATACCACAGCCGTCGTGTAGCGCCTTCCAAAAGGGATCTACTACCGAGAGATGATCCATATACATTTTAGCTGCTGTTAGTACTACTTACCTCTTCTGTTATACCATCTTTAAAATGTAGTTTACCCGCAACCACTCCAGTAGTGCTCAATGTACCTTTACTTCTTAAAACGTTAATGTTTTACTGTTTAATAACTTATAGACTACATTTTATTATTTTTCCCTTGCACTCAGTGATCAAAGCTATACACACACATATAGACACATACATATATATATATATATACACATATATTTATATATACCTGTGTGTATGTTTGTATGTATGTGTATACACACACACACACACACACACATACATACACACACACAAATTATATATATGTGTGTGTCTGTGTATGTATGTATGTATATGTGTGTGTATATATGATGTAGATAGGTATGCATATATATATACTAGCAAAATACCCGCGCTTCGCAGCGGCGAAGTACTGCATTAAAATTTTTATTAAGAAGAAAATTTAACCTTTTTAAACTGAGGGAAAATATGCCAATAATTATTTGTTAAGGATCTCTTTGTATACCACATTGTGAGTTCGGCCATCCGGTTGTAACATGACCAAGCTGTGCGCTGAGCTTACTCTTGAGCATGCAACTTACAGTTGGCCATGTGAACAGTAATCTTGTCTCAAATCTCACAGCTTGGATTGCTGCTGTCATAATCAGTCTGAGGTTCATGGTTTGTTTCAATTACGACAGTATTTGCAGGACTTGTGTTGAAGTGACATTCGGCATCTGTCAAGCGTTGTAAGCTTACAACCGGTTTCATCGATAACTTCACATCCAGCTTTTGAGAGTTTAAACATTCATAAACATCAAAGTGTCCACTACTGAAATCATCACCTGTGAATGTAAGATGTTTAAGAGGCATTGGCGGTTGTCGAAAGGTGTAAAATACTTGACCATTTCGGTACACTTGAAAGCACCAACCGAACAATTCAGCGGCAGCCATCAACTCACATGCAGAACCATAGGTGAAGGGCTTAAGCATTTTACTCTTCTAGTGCTCCTGTGTAGTATAATTATCTCCTGTACCGTCATCAGTCCACACCTTGAACCTGTCCCAGTCATTCAATACATAAGACACAATGTTCTTCCGGATATCAAGAGTGAGCCTGATATGGCCGTGCAATATGTAACACAGAGAATGGAAAAGGTAGGTGCCATCTCCGGGCAAGGAAACCACTCGGTAAGTGACAGTTCTTTGATCGATGGTGATTACCTCGATAGACATGGTAATGGGGGTTGGAATGATGAAGGAAATGGGTACCTGAGTAACGTAAAGTAAGTGTAAAATACCTATACAATAACTATAATTGTAATAAACAAAAATAAAACAGCGGAGAAGCCGTGGATTAAACAAAAAGGCTGTAGTTATCAGCAGGGAGACGTGAATCCCGTGGCGAAGCAAGGAAGGGAATGTAGAGACTGGAGCGA
>JANRMT010062854.1:92362763-92452736 GCA_026402145.1 Polypterus bichir lapradei | reverse complement strand
ATCTATCTATCTATCTATCTATCTATCTATCTATCTATCTATCTATCTATCTATCTATCTATCTATCTCTAGTGAAATATTGACCTTACCTTGAAACCTTTTTAGTGAAATATTGACCTTACCTTGAAACCTTTCCTAAAAGCAATTTATTCAAACTTTAGAAAGGTGCTCTAAAGGTCTCATGATCATCACTGTCAGGCTCATATATTTTGAGGTGACAGTTTGATTTTCCAGCTTCACAACGCATATTAAGACATTCAGTTCAGCTGCTGTGCTTATATAACATATTATTAAAATTCATTTGAACTAAATAGCTGAATATTGTAGAGTTACACGATTTAGTTTTTACTGTATTTTGTTACTATGGTTATATTCATAACTGAACACCAAGAAAAAATTCTAGCAAATATACTACAAGGCAATAAATTTTGACTGATTAATTCATTCTGCATGTAAAAATACATTTCAGCTTATATTGTTTTATTTAGACTGAATAAGCAGCTTCTTTAACTAGCACGATTTATCCATTACAGTGAAAGGCAAACTGCCTTTCTAAACACAGTTTCTCTTAACATGAGGAAAAAAATATCAGTGACTTCAATTGCATATTAGAAAATGAAAGATTTCAAATGAATAATCTGGTTTCACATCTAGAATTAATTGAATGTATTGTGCTGCCTCTCAAAAATGAATTTAATTAATTACTGAATATGAAATTTCAGTTCTAGTCTCTAAAACAAAACCTACAAAGTGTTGCTTACATATTGATAAAAACTCCCATGTTACTTACAAAACCGATTCTTTATGTAATCACTTTTTATTATAATGAAGTTGTCCTTGATTCATATAAAGCGTTTTTTCATATACCTTTACCCAATAGTTTAAATGTGTGCCTTTGTTTCCTTAAAAAATATAAAGCCAATTGTACATAATAGAAATAAATTGTGCTATTTTAACTCCACGCTTATCCACACAGTCAGAATGCCTTTTCCATAGTTCAGAAACAGCATTTTACAGATTCTTGGATATTTGTGGATGGAAGCAAAGCTTCAATTATATTCACCATGTTATGTAATACATTTGATTCAATGATTGATATTTTTAGTTTTTTGCTGGTCCACATGACATACCTGTGGAAGCATGGAGGTGTTTAGGAGAGATGGCAGGGAGTTTTTAACCAGATTGTTTAATGGAATCTTGGAAAGTGAGAGGATGCCTGAGGAGTGGAGAAGAAGTGTACTGGTGCCGATATTTAAGAATAAGGGGGATGTACAGGACTGCAGAGGACTGCAGTAACTACAGGGGAATAAAATTGATGAGTTTGTGAAAATTATATACAGTAATACTTTAAATAATATACAGTAAACTGAAAAGGCAGGATTTGTATTAGTTTACTGCAGATTATGTAACTTGTTAACATTCGGAACGCAGAAATTTGCACTTTCTTCCTTTGTCTCCGTGGGTCTTTCTCGAGACAGTCCTCTTTTCATTGCATACCATCAATGATGTCATCAATGGTTAGGTTAACTGCCAACTGCAATGGACTGATGCCCTGTCCAGGGACACATCCTACCTAGTGACCAATGCTGCCAGGACAGGTTCGTTCTCACTCAACCCTTAGTTGGTTTAAATGGGTTGAGGAATGTTATGTTATTGTGGATTATTGGAAGTCATTTTACATACAGTATACAGTTTTAAAACATGATTAAAGATTTTTATTTCAATAAATTACTGGTTATCTTCAGGATTTGTTTTCTAATTTAGTTTAATTTCCTTTTTAATGAAAACCCATTAAATGGTGTTTTATTTCATGCAGTTTATTAAAATGAGAGCACAAACACAAGCAATTCACTAAAGACCTATTGTCAAACTGGAACTTGTTTTTGTCTCTGGGGAAGTTTGAATTTTATTTATATAAGAAGCTGCATAATATGACTTACAACTTACTTTCCTTTGCAAGTTTTTTTTTAATTCTTTTCAGGTGCAAACAGCAACATTTGGTATTTGTAGCGGAGCAAGAAGCAAGAGCTTCTGAATGTTCTGTACATAATTTATAGCAAAGGCAGGAAGTAGCTGTGACAGGTACGTGTTAAGAAACCTAGCAGGGCAAAAAGTTTAGTAACTTATCAGCATCCTCACCACATAATCTAAAAAGGTAAGTATGAATCCATAGAAAAAGATCAAACAATTGAAAAACTAGGTAAATCAGTTACTTCATGATCAAGCAAGCTGGTGAGCATTTGAACTTGAATGGTAGTGAGGTCAAAGCAGACATTCTAACAATGGAATGACATTTAATCAACTACTGTGTGGGCAGAAGCGTTTGTGCTAGATAGTAAAAGACGGAGCTAAATATTATAAGAGGCAAAGCAGTAGTTTGATATACAGGCTGGGGTGGAGGAATTTCTATAGCTGTCTTCAAAAGCAGCTTCAAGTGTCATATTGTGAGCATGAATACATTTTTTGTATTTGAGCTGGTGATGGTTAAAGTTTGTATTTTAAAGGCATTTTACTGCATCCTAATTTATTGTCCACCTGGCCCAAACAACGTTTTGTCCTCTACCTTCAAGCTGTCTAGGATTGTTATTATTGGTGATTTTAATACTCATTTAAATGATGATTCTGATAACTTTGCTAAAAAATGTATCAAGCTGACTGAATCTTTTAATCTCACTGAACATGTCTCTGACCCTACATTTATAAAAGGATATAGGTTGGATCTTCATTTTACCCTTGGTACAAATCTTGAGTCTTTTGGTTCTGAGGATCTGGGCACTTCTGATTACAATTGTATTTTATTTGAATTTTCTTTTAATTCTGACCCCTTGCCTTGTTGGAATATGATTAGCTCTCGCATCTTCAGCCATCTTTCTGCAGATACGTTCAAGCTTTCAGAACTTTTCGAACCTGGCTAAGTCATTTCTTCTCAAAATGACATTGAGTTTTCAGTTCATTCTTGTAATTAACATTGTCTTTCTATTTTAGACAAAAACGCTATTATAAAAACTTGATCAGCACCCTCAATAAATTCTACTCCTTGGTTCAATGACAATATTCGAGCCTTGAAGCAGGAATGTTGGAAAGCAGAGTGCTTGTGGAAATCCAGTCAACTTCACCTTCACCACCTTTACATAAACGATCTTTTAGTCAGTTTAAACAACATGGTCAAGGATGCCAGTACTGCTTTTTTCTTGAAATTAATTTCTAATAGTAGATGTATCTAAAAATCTTATTTGGTACCATCTGTAAGACTGTCACTCCTGCATCTCATGTTGTACCTGTTTCCTCAAATGAAGACTGTGATCATTTCCTTTTGTTTTTTATAAATAAGATTAGTATTGTCCATGCAAGAATTACTACCTCAACTAACCCTACTCCTATCTATTGTCAAGCTCAGCCTACAATCTTAAAAGTTTTCTCTGAATCGGTAACATTTTACCTGTTTCTTCATTTAAAAATATAATTCATTCTATTGGGCCTAGTGTTTTATACATAATAAACAGAGTTCTGATTTCTGGCTATGTCCTTGCTTTCTTTAAACAAGCCATTGTTCAGCCTCTATTAAAGAAGGCAAATCTTGATGATTATTTGACTCAAAAATATAAGCATATTTTTAAACTGCCTTTTATTGCAAATATCTTAGAAAAAAATGCTGCCAACCAACTTCCATATCATTCAACAAAACAAATTCAGTTCTTTCAACCCTTCCTCTTAGCTCCTACACCATAGTCCTGAAAATTTGAAAAGAATTAGTACAGTGGATTGCAACTGTTAATATAAAATGAGGTTTTCTACAAGAATACTTTTGAACAGATGAGAACTGTTTAAGGGTAAATTTCAAACAAATATTATTTTTGTTCACTCAAGAAACATAAATACAGTATCTGAAATTAATTCCCAAGTAGGGTGAAAGATAGTAGTACCTTAGGAATCTGCAAACCTCGACTGGATCTGTTGTACTCAAAATTTAATTTATTTTTTTGTTTGTTGTTTTGCTTGTTTTTAATGTAGCTTTCACAAGTTTTTGCAGATATGTACGTCTATGAGTGTGTTTGCGCGTGTGTGTCCTTTCCTTTCTGTATGAATGGAAAATAGATTCCAGTAAAGGAGAAACATACTGTGATTAACAAAAGCCTGAACGAAAGTTGATCACATGTGCTGAATTGCCTCCTTAGCTTTGCAAATGTCACAATGAAGTATTCCTACTGGGCAATGCCTACGGAGCTAGTGAAGGGTTTTTAATAAAGAGAAAAAGGTTAATGAAAGCAATGCGTTATCATACATTATGAAAGCTAATTTCCTTTTTGGTCTAAGTTTAGATTGTAGAGCTAGAATCTTGAGAGCTTTGGGCTTTTAAAGTTATTCTCTCTTCCCTAAATTTTAGTTAAAATGTCAATTTGAGAAATATCTTTCCTAATAAATTTTCTGTAAGAAGAAAATTGTATGCATGCTTAACGAAATGAAGCACAAAGAAATAACTATACTCTACATCTATGTGTTCTTTGAATTTGTATTTTTTAAAAACTTTGCTATCGGGTGTAGATGGCATCACTTAATAATCAATGAGTTCTTAATTTAACAATGGTAGTTGGGGAAATGCTGTGTTAATTATAGTTGTTTTATGTATTTTTTCAGATACCATGGATTTTTGTATTGCTCTCTTGGTTTTACAGGTTCCCTTGAAAAGCTTTGAAAGCTACAATACTGGCTATTAATTCCTTAAAAACATTGGTGTGTTAACTGCTGGAGAGCATACATAGAGAAATTGGTGAATGGCATATTAATATAGAGTTTGATGTTGCCGTCTCCCTCTTCAGATCTGAGTCATTTGAGGTTAAGAAAACTTCGAAGAGGCATTGCTGCTTGTGTTCTTTACAATTTATCTAGACTAAGGTCAAATTTTCCAGTTCTCCTTTTGCAGTATTTATGGACTGCTACTGTACATTTATAAGGGTTTCATACTTAAATAACATTACTGCAAGATTTATGCTAATTGTTGGATATGTCATTTTAGTACTAGGAGCATTTTTTTTATCATTTATTCTATTTTAAATTAACTGATAATAAAGGAAGTCAAACACTTCAATGCATATCTGCCTTTCTAAAGAGACCTATGAAGCAATCTAAATATCTATAAGAATTCAGTAGATTTTTTTTTATTACAAAATGCAGAAAAGAGTTGACAATCCTGATAAGAAACTTAATTAATTATACTGTAAAGATGCAGTGGATAACTGAACCTTATTTAGGTCCCCACAGGTATTCCACAATCAAACAAAATTAAATTATAGCCACATACAGTATATGTTACCATTATTTAACTTTACTCTTTTTATTGTTTTCCTCAAAATTTGTGATAATACTGCTACTATCTGCTTTAGGAGCTTTACAGCTGTAATCAAAGGAACTTATCAAACAAAACATGGTGTAGGAAATGCTACAGTACAACTTGCAGGTACTGTGAGGCATCATATTGAAAACAGTTAGTAATGACCATTGAAAATGAACATGTGTGCTGTTCAAACAGGAATTTGCTACCAATGCCATTTGAAAATACAGTTGTACTGGACCATTTTTTCCTACAATGCCATGATTAATATTATTTTTGCATTTTCATAACATTCGGGTTCTTGCTGTGTCATTTTAATTGTTTAACAACAGATCATGAAACGTGCAATTAAAAAGAAAAATATTGAATCTCAAATAAAAAATTCTCAGTTTCTCAGAATTCTGTTTAATTTCTGTTACATTTCTTTCATTCCTGTTATGCTTCTTTCTCACATTGTTCTTTTTGCTATATTAATCAGTCCACATTGATTCATTTTTGACAGATCAGTCTGCATTGGTCACAGTATCTTAGCTGTACAAGCACATTCAATTACGGTTGGCACACTTTTCAGCCATTTGTTATGCTCCAATTTTTGCATCATTTTTTATTGGCAGGCAATATTATGTTTTTACTTTAAAGAGAACACCTTTAAAGTGGCTGGCTTCTGCATGAAACTCATTTAATGCATTTCTTATTCAGGTGGTCTTTATTAAATTCGGAGACCTCTTAGTTTGTTAATGAACTCAAAAAAATTGTTTAATTTTAAAAAATATTAATTTATCATTACCTTCTGGGAAAATTTTAACAGTATGAGCCCACTCAGCTCCACATGCGTATTGTTTCCTTTTAGCTGAAACTTTGAATTAAACAGCTTAATGGAATCACTTCTGTAATAAAGGTCTATGTGTGTATACCAAGGATGTTAATACTCAGCAGATATCTCCTAAATATGAATGTTTCTTATGAATATTGGCGGACCTTTTAACCAGGCAAACCATTCAGCCCCATCCCCATTACCAGATGACACACATATCTGCAACTGCTGTGACAATTGTGTTACAATAGTGTCAGAGTAAGATATCACTCTCTTAAGAGTCCTTAGAACAGAAAGTGTGGCTTCTATAACAATCCATTTCTACCAGTGTTCATTACTTAAGATAACTATTAAAATACTTGCTACTTTTTTCAAAACAATTGATTTCTTCAACCCTACTTTTTACCTTGATTCTTGGCTTGAATTGTTGTTACCCTTTACCTTAAGAATGACACAGCCCAAGTAGTACGGTAGTAGGAGATGTCCTTAACTTGGTTTGCTGGTATTAATGTCAAGTCCCTGCTGCAAGCTTAGCCTATTCTGCCTCTTGCTGTCTGAACTACTGGGAGAAGAATTTCCAGGCATCTTTTGACAAGCCTCAAGAATCAGCCTTTCATCAATAATTTGTATCTGGATTCTCTTTCACGAAAATAACTGATATAGCTACACATAAGTATACATACCTGACCTGGATTAACCTTCAGTAACACTAAGTGTCTGTTGTTTCATTTTTAATTGTGGTGTCATTTTTATTTTGAAGTCTCAGGTTTAGGTTTTTTTTTTATAGGAATAACATTTTGTAGAAATTACAGACAACTATAAAAGAGCAGAAGAATACAATTTTAGAATTACAGATTTGCAGTTAAATAACTCTGATTTCCAGAGAACTAATTTTAAAATATTATAATTAAAAGTTAAATTCTTTCTAAGAAAATGTTTGTTTCCAATGGCTTTTCTATTATTTTAAATTTTCATAATTAATTATTCAATTATTGCTTATTTTTTCCAATGGCTTCTTTACTATTTTAAAATTTTTTGTGATGAATTATTGATTTTGTTGCTATTTGAAAGTGAAATAAGCAATTGTACCAGCATTTGCTTATGAAAGTATAATGAGATATGAAAGTGTGTATTGTTGTTTAAATCACTTAACTGTAATTACATGTTCTTATGTATTTATTTATTTGACTCTTTATTTATTCAGCATCTCTATTGGGATAAGTTATGTCCTGGCTGGGAGTGAAGCCTTTGCAGAACTGCTTCATGTAAGGTAAGATGTGACACTTTAAATGATACATAATTATATTGCAAATAATTTTTATAGTGTATAAGATGTAGTACAGATTTGTCAAATATTTAAATTAGGAACCAACAAGTCTCCAAATTACTATCCACTAAAGTGCAAGATGGAATGCTTTTTCTTTTTTTGGATACTGACATGAAGTGCAATGACCATGATGAAAAACAAAAGGAAAGATAAAGCACACAAACTGACTCTATTGAGAGTGACACTTGATTTGTAAGTAGTATAACTAAGCATCTCAGCATTCAGTTTTACAATTGTAGCATCATGGGTTTAATTACCATACCCGGATGCTGTCAGCTGCACGTTCTCCCTGTGTTAGATTTCTGAGTAGTACTCTTTCAATTTCAACTTGAGTACGTGAGTACATTTACCCTCTACCTGCACCTCTCGGAAGTTTCACGTGAGCACCGTGAATATATTCCATTTCTTTCAATTGAACTGAATTGTAGCACCCATTTACCAATACCTTTCCAATAGTAATGTTTTCTAATTCAGTTAACCTTCATCTTGCAAAGTACCATTCCCAAAGATGTTTACTTTTGTAAATTTCAGTTAGCACAAAAAGATTACTATTGTCTTTGCCACCATTATTTAATTTATGGCATTTATCTTCATTAACACATTTCAATGCATAATTCGATTTACATTTTCTCCTTGTAAAAAAATGTAATAAAACGTCTATTCTTACATCAAATATGCAGCAAACATTATCTACACACATTCAGCAGATTAAAGTGACGGCCATTCTATCTGTACAAATATATACAAAGAAATTTAAAAGCTCTATTACTGTACAGTAGCTGCCATTCCGTGGAAGCCTGTGATTAAAATTAGTGATTAAACTTGTCACTTGTCCCTTAAAGCATATTTTATCAGAAATGTTACAAACAGGTCAAAACATTTAGTCATAGTTATTGCCTTATAATTATGTAATTGTGAGTTATTAAGAATTTGATTGAGAAATGTTCTTCGAGATGCAGAATAACTTATTAACCTTTGTCCCTTTGTCTTTAAAACACATTTGTTACACAATTCCATACTTTCTGCTAAAACATGTAAGGAAATGTGTATATATATTTCTTTCACTGGCCTTTTTAAATGTCACTGGCACAAGTGACGTGCGCATGCAATGAACTGGCATTCTGTATTAATCTGTTTTGGGTGACAGAGGTTATGACTCACCACCACCCAGAAACAGGAGGAATGAATAAAAGATTAAACAAAATTAAGTGGCTTAAACAAGGCCATAGATAGCCAGAAGCATGGTGATTGTTTTTTGTGTACAAACTGCTGTGGCAGAATGCCCTTGTAACAGAAGTCATTGTTTGATTTATATGAGAAAAATGAACCAAAACAATAAAGTTGGCTGTTTCATTTATATGCAGTAATAATTTATATAGTTTCAGCAGTGAAAGTAGCTGTGCTGAAAAAGGTTTTTTTATGTCTTTCAGGCTAATCCCAACCCCTCCCATAATACTAGTTTGTTTTTTGTGACAGCAAAATTAACTGTGATTGGAAAATAGCAACTAGTGTTCCAGTTTTATAGAATGCAATATTTACACTCATTAACATATTTCTGTTGGCTATTTTCTGTTTATTGTGTGTCTCTATGATTTATTCCTTGGAGAACTTTTTTTTTTTTTAGTTTAGAGTAATTACAAATCAACACATTTATTTAATATAAGATCTGTGAGGCATATAAAACGTATTTGTGATGTCAGTACTGGATATGCAGTAAAATTAAATTTAGGATTCAAGTTTTTAACTGACATTTCTAAAAACTCATTTTACAAGCAGCTTGAAAGAAACTTTTAGGAACTTTCAGAATTCTGTACCTTTTTTCATAAGCTGTACAGTTCTTTTGTTTTGGCAATTACCCTCTCGGAACTTTGCTTTTCACAGCTAGATGTCAAATTAACAGTCTGATCTTAACACTTGGTATCATCAGATATTATCTTGCTGTGGTGCTAATGAAATGCAGAAACCTTTTATGTGTTGCACAGCATAAACAACTAATTTCAGTTTGATTTACTAATATAATGATATACAATTGGCTGAATAAAAACTATAATCACAGTCAGAGCTCAAGCATTATTATAGCCTTAATATTTAGGCCTAGAGAGTTTGCTAGATGCAAGTGCCTAATGGTTTTTGAGGAAATTGTATAAAACATCAAAATGTTAATATGAATGTATTTTGCTCATTTTAGGGGCTTTGCTTCTGTAATTTGAAGTTCTATTTAGACATGGACATCTTCGCACAAGTTGTTTCAGTGGTGCCTGCAGTAGAAGAAATTGGAGATAGAGACTAACAAGACATAAACGATTAAAAGTCCATATTTTGTTATTAAAACCCATTACTGTGATAATGAATTTCGAGAACCATTAGAAAGAGGTTTGTCTTTTTTTGCATTAAGAGAAGCCCATAGAAGTAGAAGTATGGATCAACAGCCACTTGATGGCTCTGTACTGCAAAGGTTGGTAGATAGTCTTAAAGTATTTGTTCCATGGGCACATCATTTTTTGAAAAGGTTTGGGAAAATCCTGTCACACTGTTAAGTGGAATGGGGTGGCTGTGGCATCAAAAAGGTTGGTCCCTGTTGCATATTTTGCAGGACATTCTGTACTTATGCCTCCAATATACCTGGCCCTTTGACAGTTGTTTTGGGTGCAGGGGTTGGTTAATACATGGGGTCACCAACATGGGCTGTGGAGGGACAGCTTCACTACTTCCAAAGGGCATTTATATGACCGGTAGTTGCTTTGGGGAATAATCCAAAAATATCACCGGGGTGAGCTTTAAAAGTTGCGATTTGTTCGTTTAAATGTTTGACTAACAAGATTGTGGTAGTGAGGGAAGGACAGAGAGAGAAAACAAAAAGAGAGTGAGGAATTGGACAGGCAGTGTGGTTTGGTGTATGTCACACAGTATTGTGAATAATGGAGAAGTGGGCCAGCAATCACACTAGAGATACAGACAATGCAAAGGTGTGTAGCAGGTCTCAGAGAGGCAGTACATCTGTTTATTCTTTTGCTACCTTTCTCCAATCAGTTATAGCTCTGTGATGTGTTTTTTCATTAATAAATCACATTACTGCAAAGGAAGTTGTTTTTGGCAAACTTTGCTCCAAGTTATGTTAGCAGACAATGGTGCCCCATTCAAAATGGATTCTGTAAAACAAAATTACCTATAATAGCATTACTAGAAATCTGTTTTTTTTTCTCTCTGCAATTAATTATAAAGTATTTTTCATTTAAAGCATCACATCAAAAGGAACATTGTAGTACATGTGTTTTAGAAACTCTTTAAAAATATCTAACACTATATTTAGCTTTTAAAAAAGCCTTAATCATGCATTATCCTTATGATAAAGGAATTATAATATTTGTCTGTTTACAAGATAAGAATCCTTTCGAAAAAACTCTGGAAGGAAGCTTTTTATGCACTTTCAATACCTTACCTTGCTGTGAATAGTTTGCCGGTACTAGCAATTAAATATACAAAGTCATGGTTTATTTTAAAAATAAGTTATCTGGAAGGCCATACCCAGTGTCAACAGCAGCATTGTGCACAAGGATTTCAAGCCTGACATTACATATCATAGTCAAAAATTGTTTTTTTGATTTAATCCAAAATATGCCAGCCATTACATTCTCTAACTGACTGAAGTAATGTTCCCTTCTGTCCTCTGTGTACAAGTAAATTCTAACCAACAGTCCAAGACCTCTTTCTGTTATGTTTACTTTTGTTAATGCTCTTGAGAAAAATACAAGTACTCTCTTCCCAGGATCCAGGTGGCACCAAATGTATTCTGTTCAGCATTGTGTTCTTATTTGCAATTTAAAATAAACTAAGCCTGTTTCAAAGAACGTAGACCCCACAGCTAGAAATATAGAGTAGATCTAAATAGTTTATCATATTATTACACAGATTTTTAAAATAATTTCTACCTGAGTTCACAGGATGATGAATATTAAATCATATTGTCCTACATACCCCTGTTCACATTAAAACATGTTTCATATGTAAGTAACAAAATGATTCTCAATTAGTTCAACTATGTGAAACTTGTTACATCAGCACAAGAGGAGACATATTGTGTATTATTGTATATTATATAGCCGCTTTCAATCTAAAATAAGGGTTTCATTTTCCTGAGCTAATCGTAAGACTTCTGAGTGTCAGCATTGTTGACAACTGCATAGATGTTTTACCTTTGGATATAAATCCATTTTTCTGACCTTCTTTTTAAAACAAGCTAAATAGTCCCACGAAGGTCATTTGAGTATTAGATTGGGCTTGTTTTCCTTCACAGTTTTCAGCCTGAGGAGTTATAAATTTAAGCAAGACTATGAGAACCAGGAGACTACAGTGGGACTGGCTAATTATTCATTACTCATTCAAATGGTTGTGATTTTGTTAAAAATTATGCCTTACAGCTACAGCAGACTGGGTTCAGTTCCTGGCCTGGTCACTGTCTGCCTCAAAAAAATGATTCTTGAGGAATGTTGCTGCTACATGTTTAGTTTATATTGAATTTATTTGAAATGAGCATGTCTTATGGCTTTTTGTACATGTTTCTAGAAAAGATGGCTTAAACTTATTCAGTGTCACATTAAAAATGTAGTTTATGTGAAAACAATACAAATGGATTTCACTTCTTTAGATAACAGCACTACTTACAGGAATAATTCTGGGGTATTTTGCCATTACTAAACTATATTAGGTTGATTTTATCCAAAATTAATGTTTTTAAAATGTAAAAAATATTTTGAATGTTATATTGACTCAGGTTAATTTATGTTTAAAGAAGACAAACAAAACAGAACAGGACCCTGCACAACAGTGTTACCAGGTGCGATAGGTTTGTATGTGTCAGATTATTGCTTAACACTTATTAATATGGAAATGGCTTCGGCAGATTGCTGTATTGTGGATATTTTCTAGAATGTTTTCTTCAGTTCTTTTAGCCTTTTTCTTTGCAATAATTGCCTATTTACAGTAGCTTAAATTTAGCTAATTAGCATTATGGGACTGCCTGTTTTTTGTGAAATTACTTCAAAAAGTTCTGGACATGTCTGTCTTCAGGGAAATTTAAAAACTTTTTAATAGTATTTTTAAGTGCCAAAGATTTGCTTGGTTTTGAAAGTGGCATTGGGTAAGTTTGTCTTCAATAAATTACCTAACTATTACACACCCCAAACTACATGTGACGATAAGAGGCTATATGTATTATTAAATACTAGCCAAGCTATCTGTTAAAGGCAAGTAATAGAATAATTTAAAAATATTCATCAGTGTTCTACCTCTGTATTCATGTGTGTCTAAACCTCTTAACTGGGTCTCTCTCCAACCCGGTCCTGTAAAGCCTACTTCTCAGACTCTGGTTATTATTTTTAGGAGCCTTTCTCACCTCCTGCTGGTTTTATACTTTCCTGTCTTTGTGGGAGACTCTCTCAGCATACCTACCATGCTTTTTCTCCTCCTCATGCGTCTCCAACTCGCACGTCCTCTTTTGGTTGTATCATCAAAGCCAAACTAACCAATCACACCTAAGCCAATCAGATTGCTCTGAAGGACTGGACGCACATAGAAACCTTAGTGTTTTATTATATAGTAGATACCTTATTGGTTATTTGCTAACATCATTTGATGGTGATGCTATTGGGCAGTTTGTTATGAAATTGTAAATATAATAAATGGTATATAATAAAATATAAAAAAACAGTCATTTAAGTTTAAGGTTAACTGCATAGAAAATATCAAAAGATATCAGAATATGCTTTCATTTTGTTCAGTCAGTCTACAGTAATGTGCTTTAATAAAACCATGTCTTCAATGATTGATCGATTAACGTAAGTCAAAGAAACTTACATTAATCTAATTTATTATAATTAACAGTGCCCTTTAAAAAGTATTCATCCCATTGGAGGTTTTTACATTTTATTGTTATAAATTATTAAATCACATTGGTTTTAATTTGACTTTTCTGACAATGATAAAATATAAAAGACAATTTAACGTCAAAAAGAAAGCAGATCACTGCAAAGTGCTCTAAATAAATTACAAATATAAAACACAAAGTTGATTGTATATATATTCATTTAATCCTGTACCCTGAAATGTGTTCTAGGGCCTGCTGCAGATAATTATCCCAACTGTACGATGCTGCTGTCACCATACGTCTTGGTGGAGATGGTGTCATTTTAATAATATGCTGTGTTTGGCCAATGCCAAACATGGCATTTAGTCTAATGGCCAGAAAGGTCAATTTTGGTCTCCTCAGACTATAGAACCTTCCTTCAACTGATTTTATAGTCTCCTATGTGCCTTCTGGCAAGTTCTAGTTGCATTGTAGTGTATTTTTTAACATTTTTAACATCTTTGCCATTCTCTCATAAAACTGCAAGCTGATGAAGTACCTGGGCAACAGTTGTTGTATATACAGTCTCTCAAATCTCAGTTACTATAACTTGTAACTCCTTCAGAGTTATCACAGGTCTCTTGATGGCCTCTCTCACTAGTCTTCTTTTAGTATGATCACTCGGTTTTTGTGGATGGTCTGCTCTAGGCAGATTTATAGCTGTGCTTTACTCTTTCATTATTTAATGGTTGATATAAATAGACTTCAAGGGATTTTTAATGATATCAATATTCTCTTGTCTCCATCTCCTGAGTTTTACCCTGCTTTTCAATCACTTATCCACAGAGTTGCTTGGAGTGTTTTTTGTATTCATTGCATACATTATGCCACCATATCAACTTCCTACAAGCTGAACCTTCCAGACAGATGACCCCCATTCAACTAATGATGAGACTTCTGAAACCATTTGGGTACACCAGTGATGATTTAAGTTTGTCATTTTTTCATATTAGTAAATAATTTCAACCACTTTGCAGAGACCTGTTTTTACTTTGACATTAGAGATATTTTTCTGTTGATTGGTGTGAAATAAGCAAAATCGAATCCACTGTGAGTAAATGTTGAATAATAATAAAATATCAAAACGTTCAAGGGGTGAATAATTATAAAGGCATTATATTACACTGCAGTAATAAGAGAGATGAATGTGAAAGAAGAAAATAAGCGGAGATTTCCATTGAGAAAATAAAAAAGCAGGTTAAAAATACCATGGTTTTGTTGTAAATTTTGCTGAAGGCCTGTGCGTTGGAACTGGGGAGTCCTCTACAGCGCATCTTCAACCTGAGCCTGGAACAGGGGAGAGTCCCAAGGCTTTGGAAAACATCTTGTATCACCCCTGTCCCAAAGGTATCACGACCTAGTGAGCTGAATGACTTCCGGCCTGTTGCTCTGACGTCACATCTGATGAAGACCATGGAGCGGCTGCTGCTTCACCACCTGAGGCCACAGGTCCGCCACGCCCTCGACCCTCTGCAGTTCGCATACCAGGAGAAGGTGGGAGCGGAGGATGCCATCATCTATATGCTACACCGATCCCTCTCCCACCTGGACAGAGGCAGTGGTGCTGTAAGAATTATGTTTTTGGACTTCTCTAGCGCCTTCAACACCATCCAACCTCTGCTCCTTAGAGACAAGCTGACTGTGATGGGAGTAGACTCACACCTGGTGGCATGGATTGTGGACTATCTTACAGACAGACCTCAATATGTGCGTCTTGGGAACTGCAGGTCTGACATTGTGTTCAGCAATACAGGGGCACCGCAGGGGACTGTACTTTCTCCGGTCCTGTTCAATCTATATACATCAGACTTCCAATATGACTCAGAGTCCTGTCACGTGCAAAAGTTCGCTGATGACACTGCTATTGTGGGCTGCATCAGGAGTGGGCAGGAGGAGGAGTACAGGAAGCTAATCAAAGACTTTGTTAAATGGTGCGACTCAAACCACTTACATCTTAACACCAGCAAAACCAAGGAACTGGTGGTGGATTTTAGGAGGCCCAGGCCCCTCATGGACCCTGTGATCATCAGAGGTGACTGTGTGCAGAGGGTGCAGATCTATAAATACCTGGGAGTGCAGCTGGATGACAAATTGGACTGGACTGCCAATACTGATGCTCTATGTAAGAAAGGTCAGAGCAGACTATACTTTCTGAGAAGGTTGGCATCGTTCAACATCTGCAGTAAGATGCTGCAGATGTTCTACCAGACGGTTGTGGCGAGTGCCCTCTTCTACGCGGTGGTGTGCTGGGGTGGCAGCATAAAGATGAAAGACGCCTCACGCCTGGACAAACTGGTGAGGAAGGCAGGCTCTATTGTAGGAGTAAAGTTGGACAGTTTAACATCTGTGGCAGAGCAACGGGCACTAAGCAAACTCCTGTCAATCATGAATAATCCACTGCATCCACTGAACAGTGTCATCTCCAGGCAGAGGAGTAGCTTCAGTGACAGACTTTTGTCACTGTCCTGCTCCACTGACAGACTGAGGAGATCGTTCCTCCCCCACACTATGCGACTCTTCAATTCCACCCGGGGGAGTAAATGCTAACTTTTTTCATTTTTATTACTATTTAATTTAATATTGTTTCTTTGTATCAGTATACTGCTGCTGGATTATGTGAATTTCCCCTTGGGATTAATAAAGTATCTATCTATCTATCTATCTATCTAAATCCTTTGTATGGTGAGTGCCTTGAACACAGAAACTGCTTACATATATAGGAGGAGAGGAGTAAAGAAAGCCACAGATGAATGGAGTGAAGACAGAATGTGAAAAGCAGCCTTTAGGAAAGATAAAGGGTCATTAGGGATGGGATGGTTACCAGTTTTTACAAGTAGCCACTGTAATGGTTATTGATTACTGTGTCTTTATAAAACATAGTTTGCTTTAAAAGGTCTGTCAAGCATTTGTTGAAAAATTTATATTTCAATATGCAACCACTTTAACAACAACAACTCTTATTTATATAGCAAATTTTCATACAAATAATGTAGCTCGAAGTGCTTTACATGATGAAGAAAGAGAGAAAAAAAAGACAAAGTAAGAATTAAAATAAGAGAACACTAATTAACATAGCATAAAAGTAAGGTCTGATGGCCAGGGAGGACAGAAAAAACAAAAAAAACTTCAGACAGCTGGAGAAAAAAATAAAATCTGCAGGGGTTCCAGGCCATGAGACCGCCCAGCCCCCTCTAGGCATTCTACCTAACATAAATGACCAGTCCTCATTGTATTCAGGGTTCTTATGGAAGGACTTGATGATGATGGTCATGTGGACTTCTGGCCTTTAATCCATCAATGTAGGGACATCATGGTGCTTTGATTAGGTGGTGGTGGCGCAGATCGCCACCACAGAAAACTGGAAAAAGAATAGAAGAGAGAGTAGAGGTTAGTACGGATTTTGGAGCCACCATGAATAGTAATGATAATTATTTGAATATACAGAGCATCAATTACCAACTATAGTGCTGGTATCTAGTGAATAGCCATATAGTTTATTTATTTTGGTGGCAACAACTTGTGGAAAATAGTGCTATAAATAGAGGAATAGTTATACCATTACAAGAAAAGTATAAAGTTGCTGATCGTCTAGATTTGTTTTAAGAAGAACATTTTGATGACAATGACAATGACTGAGATAGTGACAATCAATTTGATGATATGGAATCTGGTGGCTCTGGCACTGATGCAGATAGCTGCCTTGAAATGTTGCTTCGTCACAAAGCTTCCGACATGTCACAATTGTTGGGATAGCACTACATGGACATTCTCTCACCCACTGAGCACAGACAGTCACCACCTACCATATGTGTTGTGTGCAACAAGTGAAGACAGCAGAAAGAAACTTGTTATATTTTGCAGCACATTTTGTTCTGAGCCTGCACTCTACAAGGTGCCATGCTTCTAGCACTCTCATTCATTCATTTTAGTAATGTTGCTGATGAAAATAAACTAATTAATAGTTTCTTTATATTTTTGAAGGAGTTACAGATGATAATAAAACCATAGCTCTCCAATACATTTCTTTACATTTTGTACAAGTTTTGATAGAGCATAGAGCATCTATATGCTTGCAATAAATGGTCTAGCAATCAGTGCATTATGCTTGCATGCACTGGAAGTTACCACATGTTTGGGAATTGCTTGTTCAGTGGAGAAGCTCAAGTGCACAGCAGGAGTCAAAGATAGGGAGCACGGTGCTTCTGTTTAAAATGTGTTTTATAAAAAAAACTCAACCAAACTTTCTTAAAGGAAGGGCTAAAACAAGCTAATGTGGCGAGTGGCTGGGGTTGCTACCCAGCCAGGTTGCCCAGGAGGATTGGAGGAGGGCTTGCACCTCCTCCAGACCATGAGGGGGCGACCGCCCTGGTTGCTTTGGGGACCACGGGTAGAGAGCTTGAAAGATCAACCCTGTAGCGGCCCATGGTCGCCACCAGGGGTTGCCCCAATGCCTAGAGAGCCCTGGACCTCAGCACCTTCGCCACACCCGGGAAGTGCTGGGGGGAAGAGGATCGGGGACACCCAGAGTGCTTCCGGGTACACAGCCAGTGCTTCCGCCACACAGGGGCGTGTCATCGGAAGGTTACTGGAGGACACCTGGAGCACATCTGCCTCCCTCCATTCGAGGGCTGGAGTCGGGAGAGAAGGAAGGACGAGGTCTTGGAGGAGGCAAGGAGGCTGCCTGAAGAGAGAAAGAGGCAGTGTGAGGCCTGGACTTTGAGGTGAAGTGGGTTGTGTGGCACTTTAATTGTAAATATAGTCTGTAAATAAACGTATGGTGGTGCTTAACAACATGTCTGCCTGTCTGTGTCCAGGGCTTAGTCCACACTAAGTATATCAATGTATTAAAATCAATGCAAACATTCAGGAAATTGAGTTGCATTGTTTAGTGAATTTGTGTTCAAATTTGCACCATTTTATGTGACAAACTAACAGCTGCCAATTAATGGCTGCATTGTGTTAAAGACACTTCTAATCATCATTTCTTTACAATATTTATACTTGACTGACTGTCTTTAAAACTAAAATTGAAAATTCAAATCAGTGACATGCATAAAAAGATGAACTTAAGGATAACTTCCTTGAAGAAAATCAGCAGTAGCGTGGCTATGTCTGCCACCTCTCCATCTCTGTAAAGAAGATTACCATCATGGGAAAAATTATTGCCATGGAAAGACTTATCTGTCTGTTGACGTCTAGTCATGGCTTAGCTGAAGGCACTTCCCAGAATATGAGGAATGCTCAGTTGATGATGACGTTCCTATTATGAGTGCTTCATGTCATCTTCACTACTGTAGAGGCAATGTTGAAAACCAATTATCCCAACAAATAAGGTTCAGTGGTGGTCTACCAAAAAGATCTGTGTATTGCAGAGGCTTCAAAACAACTCTGGAAACTGGCCGCTTATTTGGCCTCTCATAGTGGACTTGTCACAAGAATTCTGTGCTAGTCATGTGCACATAGCACAGTATATAAATTGCCGGTATGTTTGAAAAGGTCATCAAGCCTCCTTCTGCATGTATCATAACGGGGTACCAATTCAAACCATTGTGCAGAGGCTGGTTTGTAGTGCCTGTTTTGTTGTGCTTGGTTTGTTTTGCACAGGAATTAAACCACTAAGAAGGATCATTACAGATTACAGTTGGTAGGGTAAATAGCAGTGTTGAAAAATAATGAAATATGTACATTCTGACATATCCTGGATTACCTTCCTTTCAGGCCACCCTTCTTACTTTCTTGTATATGCAATATAGGGAAAATATTGTAATTGTCTGAAGATTCAATGTCAAGATTTTGATGAATCTCGACATTTTAGACCTTGCTGACTTTCTCGTATATGAAGTATAGGAAAAATACTGTAATCCACCAAAAATTCCATTTGGAGATTTTGATGAATCTAGACATTTTAGACCTCTCTGAGTCCAAAAATACTGTTTTTGGAATTATGTCTGTATGTCTGTCTTTCTGTGTGGGTGTGTGTGTGTATGTAAACACGATAACCTGAGTACTCTTTCACTTAGGTCAACCAAATTTTGCATACAAGTACAGTATTAGTTACAAAATGTAGATTTCTATCAACTTGGGCTATTTTCATTATCCAGAAGTGGTACTTTACCATTTATTCATGCAGCTGCAGAGTTCGATTTATTCAACTTTATAATAATTGTTCAATATGTTATTTGATTTGATTTGTTGTTGATGGTTCTTTAATGTACATAACATCAAAATATAATCATTGTCTTGATTTACTCCTCAAATATCCAACCTCATATCTGAGTATATGAGAAATTCTAGGGGAGACTACTCCCGATTTTTTCATTTTTTTCCAAACTTAAAATTTAGGTGGGTCTTAAATGCAAAGCACTTTATTATCACAATTCTTAAGACCTTGTATGCCAAATAAATACAGGAAGTAATCTCTTGCGGGCATGTGAAAGGGAAAGTAATTCAGCATATGCAGGCTTCTGACAAGGAAAGAAATTTGGTGTATGCAGGCCTGTGAAAGGAAAACTAATACAATTTGTTAAATGAATTTCACTCCATGAAAGGAAACAAAATGGTCATGGTATTCTGGAATATTTACTTTTAATTCTTATGTATGCCAGTAATTTTTTTCCTTAAAATCTGCTTTTGAAAAGCATGTTAATTTGAAAGCAATATGGAATGTTGTTTGACCAGATTCTATGACAGTTTTACTGTAGCAAGGGTTCTAACACAGACAAAAATGTAATAAATTCATTACCCATCAATTACAGTAGATCTAATATGCTGATTTCCCATTGGGGATCACATTATGTTCAACTCTGTCATAGTGCTTTACAAAAATGTTAATCTCAGCATTATGTGTCATAATTGCTCATCTCCTACCATATCTCCTAGCCAGATGAATGAGATCCTTTGATGCTGGTCTTTTGACAATTCCTGAGACTTGTTTTACTATTTTCAATGAATGGTTACGTAGATTTGTGTTTTCTTTTATCTGGAATACTTCCAAGGTCTGATGGCGATGCTCTATCAGTAGACACATTTAATACATTTGTGAAAACCAAACTCATTTTCATTTTACTTGATTATATATTTAGCTTTATTCTCTAATTTGACATTTTTTGTAATATCTGCATTGTACAGTATTGCCATACTCTAGATTTAACTAAAATCTAAAATACCTATTTTTGTGAAGTGGAAAAAAAAACATGGGCACAGGGATTCTGCCTTTTCACAAAGGCCAGAGTGTAAACAAGTGTACCAGTGTGCTGCCCAGTGATGTTTATACTTGATTTTTATTGTTTTTTTAACAATACTATCTGTTTGACTCATTACAGTTATCCTTTCTTAAGCAGTCTCACCTTAGATTAAATATTTAATGAAATTGATATTGAGAAACAAGCTGTCAACTGTGAAAGTCAGTGCACATAATTCAAGTTATATACAGTAAAATGGCCAATATGGGAATGTGTCACTGCAAGACGGTTTGCATGCAATTAAAAATGTCTACTTATTGTGATATAAATCTGAAAAGTTCCTTATATTAACATGCAATGAAGCTGCTTCAGAAGCACATCATATTCAGTTTATGGCCATCTTATACTTACAATACATGATTAAGAGATTTTCTTACAGATTTATGGGTTGATTTCCCTATGGAGCTTACTTTTAACTGTGATATAAAGTTGTAACCTCAATATGAACCTAAGTTATTGTGCATATATAAATTTTATTGCTCTTTTTGAAACTTTTTTACTGTTCATAGATGCAGAGTATGCATTATGAATTATGGTTTCATCTTTATAATAATATTTCATATATTTATTTGTCCTCCCTTTTTCCATTCTGGGATATTCAGCTACCAGATATAAAAAATATATATGGCATGAGTATAATGTCACCTAAAAAATTTGTGTGACCCACAAATAAAAGGTTTTGAGTTTAGAATTTTTATTGTTTTTAATTCGTTGATTTTTTGCCTAACGGGAGCATCCGAAAGAAGAAGAAGATTTTACATATTAATGTAAAGTGCAATTGATTTAAAAAATAATACTATAATTTGCATGAGACATGAAGAAGTGCTTTATAAAATTATTTGCGTTGTGCACATTTTAAAATTTTATTTACTGTGTGCTAATTTCATTTTTTGTTTTTTCACAAGCAGAGAAATATCCCAAAATAACCTTGAATTTATGCTGCAAGTTTGGCTACTAGCACTTCTCTTTCTGAAAGCAGTCTCCATTTCTATCTACTTGTTCTTTTATGGTTTATGTTCAACAAAGACACTCTGCAATACATTATGAATTTTGTATTTTTCGCAGTCTGCTGTGTAACAGCTGTTCTGAAATAAACACCTGACAATAAGTTTTGTCCATTGAAAAATATCTGGTGTTGTTACAATCGGAGATCCCTTCATGCACTAATGGAATTCATTTGCATGCTAACAATGATAATGTTTATTTGTGATAGTATTAGACATGGAAGGTATATATAATATAAACACTGATTAACTTGTTACAACTTATTAACGGCTTGTAGGTGATCATAATGCTTAGTATGCTCTTTAAGATTTCTTTAAATAAATTGTGTTGTCTGTGGGTGTTTATGGATGCTATATGTGTCTGAGTAATTCAGGAAAAAAGTCAATAGATTATATAAACATAAATCATATAATATTTGTAGCAACAATATATGAAAACTCAAAAAAAAATTTATCCTAACATAAACTGAGGAACGATGGTGTTATTGTGAGTGTTGATGAGCATTATTATTGGGTAGATCAGTAGATAGTTACTAAGCAAGTAAGTATGTATTTAAATTAGTTACTACGTATAGTATAGTATTTTAATGATCCATCAAAGCAAATTAATTTGTTCCAGCAGCTACCAAGACATAAAGCAGCAAAATAACAGCAAACTGCAAACCGTTAACATGTGTACAAGTGCCAGAAGGTTACAAATAATACACATTATACTAGTGATATTCAAGTTATATGACTTTCAAAATAATGGATGATGCTAGTAGAAAATTTAAGACAACTGTATGAAATATGTAAAAATTATGTAATCTGTAATCAAAAATCATTAGATGACTAAAGAAAAAGCTGTCTGTTTATACTGCATTTTAGAAAGTAGCTAAACATATGAATGCTTCATACAGTACAACTGAACATTTTGGCTCAGATTGTATGAAATAATTGAAAAAAGACACGCACTGTAACCTGTTATGTAGGAAAGCTTGATAATGGGGATCTGCATTTCTTTGTTTTTTTTCTGGACACATTCTCCTTAAATCTGTTCTCTGAAGTCATTTTATGCAGAGTCATGAAGGGCTTTAGCCAATGTCAATATACTGTACACACATACAGGGAATTCAGAAAGTGTTCAGACCCTTTTCACTTTCTGCACCGTTGTTGTGTTGTAGATTTAATTTTAAGTTATTTGCCATTTTTGACCATCAGTCTACACTCAATAACCCATAATGACAAAGTGGAAATGTGTTCAGAAAGGTTTGCAAACTTATTAGAAATCATAAATCAGACTTTCTCATTTATATCAGTATTTAAACCATTTGTTATGGCCCTCCAAATTGTGCTGAGATGTATCATGTTTGCTTTAATTATCTGTGAGATTTGTCTACAACATGATTAGAGTCCTTCTGTGGCAAACTGAATTAATTGGACATCATTTAGAAAGGGACACACCTATGTATGGAATGTTCCATAATTCACACTGTAGGTCAGGACAAAAATCAAGCCATGCAGTCCAAGGATCTTTCTGTACACCTCCAGTGTCAGATTGTGGTGAGGCATAAACCAGTTCAAGGGTATACAACCGTCTCTAAAGATTTGTGTGTTCCCAGGAGCACAGTGACCTCAATAATTGTGAAAAGGAAAAAGTTTAGAAGCTCCAGAACTCTCTCTAGAGCTGGCCATCCAGCCAGACTGAGTGACCAGGAAAGAAGGGCCTTGGTCAGGAAGACCAAGAACCCAATGATCACTTTAACAGAACTTCAAGAATCCTCTGGGAACCTGTCGGAAGCAACAATCATATGTTTGTGGTAGCATGGCTAGAAGAAAGCCACTCTTGTGTAAAAAGCATATTTCAGCCTATTTGTAGTTTGCCAAATGGACTGAGTACAAAGATTTTCTGGTCTGATGAGACAAAAATTGAATTCTTTGGACAGAATCCCAAGCATTGTATCGGGCAAAGACCACTAACTGCTCATTGCCTGTCTAATACTATCATTGAGGTGAAGCATGGTGGTGGCAACATCATGCTGCAGGGGTGCTTATTAGCAGCAGGGATAAGTAGACTGGTCAGAATTGGTGGAAGGACAAATGCTACCAATTACAGAGAGATCCATTAAGAGCACCTGCTCCAGAGTTCATGTGACCTCTGACTGGGGAGATGTAGTGACCTGAAGCATATAGCCAAGACAATGCTGGTGTGGCTTCAGGACAAGTCTCTGACTGTCCTTGAGTTGGCCCAGCCAAAGCCTAGTCTTAAATTCCATAGAACATCAGTGGAGAGACCCGAACATGCCAATTTACAGAGGGTTTCGATTCAGTGGAGTGTGAAAAGATCTGCCATGAAGAATGTGACAAAACTGTCCAAACCCAGGTGCAAAGCTTATAGAGAATTACCCAAGAAGACTCAAAGCTATAATTGCTTCCACAGGGACATTTACAAAATACTGAATTAAGGGTCTGAATACTTAAATGAATGGCAGATTTCCGTTTCTGATTTTTAACAAATTTGCAAACCTTTCTGAAAATATGTTTTCAGTTTTTCATGAGTTATTCAGTGTAGAGTGATAAGCAAAAATGGCAATACGAGAAGGGCTCTGAATACTTTCTGAATCCACTGTAAATAGCATTCTACATTTAGTATGTGAACTCTAAATTAAGGGGCTAGTTGATGTCACCTGTTGTAATTATGTATGCTTCCTCTTACTTCAACATCCATAAAGATTTTTTAAATACATTTCTTTGAATTTTGTAAATGTGAGTGAGCAATAATCTTAATCAGCTCCTGCTAACGTTGCACTAAAGGCTTCTTTCTTTACTTTGCTAGGTTCTATCAGTATTGAAATCCACCAGTTGGTTAAATGGCTAACACCATGACAAACACCAGTCACCTTTTAGGCAGAGCACCTTGTAGTTTCATGCAGTGCTGAAGTCTTGAACAGAGTCCTCTTATAGTCTATTTGACCTCCTTGAAGATACTGGAGCAGCTCTTTTGGATGAGATAGTGGAGCATCTCCAGATTAACAACATTCTTTAACTATTTCCAGGATACTCTTGTTCCCCATGTAAGCTTCCTTGGCCAACATAGCAAAGACTATATCTCTATGAACTCACACACCACTAATTGGTGATCATTTGCTTCCTTGGTACTACTGTTTACATGAGTGTTTAGAACATACAGCCTCTAGTCAAATAATATAACTGCAAAGTTCTTCATTTATTTTGGTTCCAAAGTCCCAAAAATGTGCTCTGGTACCAGATACGTATAGGTAAAATCTTGTGTCTAAACCTGGTGTTTATAATGGATAGTCATTCAATAGCACATAAATCCAATAACAATTTATGACTAACTAAATAGTTCTTGCCAGTCATGGTCCTACATGTGTCTCTGTCATCACTCATGTGAGCAGAAGGCTTTACCAGTGGAGTACCACAGTCAGTTGGAGGAACACTATAAAACCAAAACTTTTGTATCTAAAAACTCCTGCTGCTTTTTGTTACATGCATTCATTCCAACAAAAATCCAATGATTACCCTTTGTAACTCTACAACTCATTTAGGTAATCCTGTAATCCACTTAACACATTTTAACTGTGTGACATTTGTGTCCAAAGGCTGAGCAAGCAGTTAAATCCAACTGTAATAAAGTGATACTTTTCTATCTCCCATAAAGGCATGCCTGCTAAAATGATGCATATTTGTTATTTTTTCCTTTTTAGACATGTATATATAATCCCATTCTTCACATGGATCCTTGCACTGGGAATCATTCTAGCTCAGGTGGTTATCCAACCAGTCACTTCTATTCTTACTCTGCTGAAGGGATCTCTTCTTGTAGTTACTGTAAGTACTCAATTCAAGTAAACTCTTTTCTTGTTAGATAAATTGTGATATTCATAGAAGGAAATAACAATTTTGTTTTGGTATATACAGTTAGTTTTGCTTTTTTATCTACACATGCTTAAATAACTATAACAAATCAAACAAAATAATATGCAATGTCTTGTGAAAGTTAGTACTATATATCTGTAGTATTCTACACCCTGAAACTTACATGTTTTAAAATTTTGTTTCCTTCGTTTGATATATAAAGTGTGCTTGAAAATTAAATACTAATAAAAATGTAAAATCTGTTAAAACTGCAGGGGTGCGGAAATCCAACGCCGGACTCGTCCGACACGCGTAAATTGACTGTCGGACAAGCGTGTTTTTCTGGTTTCAGTTGTCTGCGGACAAGTGCAATTTTCTGGAGAAAAAAGAATTAATATGTGCTGTGCAGGGCACATTTTTACCACTATGTTCAAATTTTAAACATTTGGGTACGTACTTCGTGCGGAAACAGTCTACTTAGGCATGTTCTTCAAGTCTCAAATTGATAATTAATATTGTTTACAAAATGACGGCTGATTTTTCAAAGGGGAATCACTCTTGTGGTCTTACATAAGTAATTTACCCTACTATTTACACGCTTGAAGATGCGGTCATTTTTTTCATGCCGACATTACGATTTAATTTGATGATTTTTCATTATAATCGATAACTTTTATATATTATTGGTAAAATTCATTTTTTCTACATAAAAATACGGTAATTTCACCTACAATGCAATTGTTTTCGCCACATAAAGTTTGTTAGGCAGTTAATCTTTCCTGAAATTTGCGATTTCGCGTAGATTGTGATATATTTAGGAGGTAAGAAATTTATTGCGTGACATCAATTTTGATGAGCTGTCTATAGATCGTTTATGATTAGAGAATTTTTCATATAAAACAAGTTGGTTTCTCGCTGTCAGTTTATTAAAAATAAAGAAGAAAACATTCTAATGGTTTCCAAATGTTATGAAATATCAATAAAAATCTTCACTTAGACGCAATTATTTTTTTCCCGACAACATCGGTAATATTTACTTCTTTGGAAATGTACCATCTTGCGGAATTTCGAATACGTCATTAGGAATTACCTGCGTAACCCATAATGCACTGCAGTAAGCACGTTGTTCTTGCTATATGCGTGTTGCTGAAACTGAAACAAGTAGCATCGCAGATGAGAAATGGATCATTGCTTGATTAAAACTGGCACAACAGGCCCGGAAAAACCAACGGGAGCGTATTAAGGCCACGGTAAAAAAAAAAATACGGACACAGTGAAGACAAAAAAAAATGTAAATGCCGAGATTAAAGTCGACATGTTGACTTTATTCTAGACATTTCCACTTTATTCTCGACATTTACATCGAGATTAAAGGCGACATTTCCACTTTATTCTCGTAGTTTATTTTATCTGTAGAATGTCGCAAACTAAATTTCATTTTGAAATGAATGTTTCATTTACTAGATTTTTTCAAACCCCGTCATAAATTAATGTAGCACATTAAATGCTTTATATTAAGTGTTCCCTGACCCAGTTGTTAATCTCTGCGTGCTTCTTAAACTGACTTCCTCTTGCACTGAGGAAGCGCTGGCAGCAATCACCACACACTGACTCCATGATATTCCTGCTCAATGAACATTCAGAATACTAAGATAAATACTCTTTTTCACAATGAAATGCATTAAAGCATGTATTAGACATGGGTGGCTGGGGGCACAGTGGCGTGGCTGTAGTGCTGCTCCCTTGCATTAAGGGGTCCTTAGGTCTACGTTCAGTGTAGAGAAGTTTATGGCAGGTGTGACAAGGCTCCAAAAAACTGGATATTTGAATGGATGCTGTAAAACATTCTAATATTTGTGCTAAATGTGTCCTTAGCACGTTTCCAACTGTGTTGCCATGTTCTTGTTAAATTCATTTTAAAGTAACAGTCTTGATCCACTGTACTAGTTCCTTTCATAATTTCAAACATTTCAATCATGTTACCTCTAAATCTCCTCTTGCTTAAACTGAAAAGGCTCAGCTCATTTACTCTTTCCTCATAAATCATTCCCTATAGCTCTGAAATCAGCCTGGTCGCTCTTCTCTGGACTTATTCCAGTACTGCTATGTCCTTTTTTGTAGACTGGAGACTAAAACTTTACACAGTATTCCAGATGAATCCACAACAGTGTGTTATAAAGCTTAAGCATAACCTCCTTTGACTTGTACTCAACACATTGTGTTCTATAGCCTTACATTCTGTTAGGCTTCTTAATGGCTTCTGAAATTGATAGTATAGAGTCCACTGCAACTCTCAAATGTTCTTTTCTATTTCCAGACCTACCATTGTGTACTCAAAACCTAGCATTTTTACTTCCTACGTGTAATATTTTACATTTACTTTCATTACATTTCATCTGCCACAAATATGCCCAAGTCTGTGTGCTGTTGAAATCCCTCTGTAGTGATTTAATGGATTCTAGATGATCTACTAATCCACCTAGCTTGGTATCATCTGCAAACTTAACCAGCTTGTAACTTATGTTCTTATCCAAATCATTTAAAAATATAAAAATAGCAGTAATCCTAGCACTAACCCCTGTGGAACACCACTCTTAACATCATCCAATTCTGACAGGGTTCTTCAGACCATAACCCTCTACTTCCTGTGTTTGAGCCAATTTTGTACACATCCACACACCACACCCTGAACTCCTACTTCTTTTAGTTTGATGCCTAACCTCTCATGTGACATCTTATGAAATGCTTTTGGAAAGTCAAGGTAAGTAACATCATATTCTCCACTTTGATCATACCCTTTTGTTGCCTCCTCATAGAATTCCAGCATATTAGTAAAACATGACCTCCCTCTTCTGAACCTATGCAGACTGTTCAGTAAAGCTCCTGTTCTTGCCTTGTGTTGCTCAATCTTATCCTTAATAATTCCTTCCATTAATTTACCTGGGACACACTTTAAGCTTACTGGCCTATAGTTGCTTGGAACTGCATGGTCACCCTTTTTATATGACAAGGTAATATTTGCCATTTTCCAGTTCTTCGGGATTTTCCCTAGTGCACAGTGACTTCCTAAAAATATGCATTGAGGGTTTATATATTGGAAAGAATGACCCTCAACACATGAAAAAGGTTTGGGGCAGCCACCCTTATTTTGTCTGTGGCAGCAAATGGGTATTCAAATGAATGTAGAAGTGCTGTCTTTGAGTTCCAAGACTGAGCTGATTTGGTTTTGAAAGATGGCAGCTTTATAAGCCAAAACCGGAAGTAATACCGTCTAGGCCTGGAACCGGAAGTGATGTTGATCTGGGTGCCGGAACCGGGTGTGTCGTCAGTCTGGGCACCAGAACCAGAAATGATGTCAGTCTGGGAGCTGGAACCGGAAGTGATATCGTTGATGTTGAATCAGGTAGTTTTCCCGCATTTGGCCTGCAGAGATAACAGAGGTAGGTTTAGTGCACCCTGCCACCCCCTGGCCTGGCAGGTAGTTACCTCCATTTGGTCCACTCAACTTCCTCCTAATTGCACATGTGCGACAATACAGTGGGTACGGAAAGTATTCAGACCCCCTTCAATTTTTCACTCTTTGTTATATTGCAGCCATTTGCTAAAATCATTTAAATTAATTTTTTCCCTCATTAATGTACACACAGCACCCCATATTGACAGACAAAAAAAAGAATTTTTGAAATTGTTGCAGATTTATTAAAAAAGAAAAACTGAAATATCACATGGTCCTAAGTATTCAGACCCTTTGCTCAGTATTTAGTAGAAGCACCCTTTTGAGCTAATACAGTCAAATTATCCGAATTTGACTTTGGATTAGTAAAACTGCACAAGTTTTGTTTTTTATTAAAATTAAATGATTTAACTTAAAAGGTAAAACTAAAGAAATTAAGCTGAAAATTTTTTGATTAAAGAACTGCTACAGTTATTTTACACCTTCTGATTCCTTAAGCCCCTGTAATATTCTCCACCTCGAATGCCTGCTGTTTGTCCTTCTATGAGGTTCACTTTACTTTTCTCTGTTCTCGTAACTTTGCACTCCTCTTGTTCCTTTATTTAAAAGTTCTTCACTTTGTATTCCTTTATATCAATGAACTCTTACGCTGTTGCCCTCTTAATTGCTCTACTTTCCTGACCACTAGGAACTGTTCAGTCTAGAATATCTTTCTGGAGTTTACTGAATATCCACTGCTACATTAATTTCTTACTATCATGTCTGCTTCTATAGCCACTTGTGCCTGATTGACACCTTATTGCTAGCCACTTTCTTAAGTGCCATGGAGCTTTTCTCTTTACTCGTTTCAAGTCAGGTGCTGCCTTTTTTTCCCGCTAAGGAATCATTGTTTCTGTTATTTAGAACTATTCACTACCATGCCGATTATTTACTTACAGAGATGCCAGTGTCAGCAACTGCTGGTTACTGTCCTACCTCACCGACATTAGTTTCAATACAAATAACAAGAACAAGTGTACGTACAAGTAACTTTTTCAAACACTCCCTCAAACACTCAGTTGCTCCTGTGCGGGCAAAAAAATGAATAACACCCTTCTAAAGGGAAAAAAGACTTTAACAAATTCCTGTATGTTTCCTTAGCGGCAACCAAAACACTAAGTCTTTTAAGGCAAAATGTATTTTGTTAATTAACTTTCACACCCCAGAAAACACAAAAACTCTCAGCCGCTTCTCTTTCATTTGTAAGGATGATATCAGCATTTCAGTAAGTCTCAGGCTGTAATCAGGAATTGTTTTCTCAGTCTCACGCAGTTCATAAACATCCTGTGGATTATTTTGCTGCACTTTATGGTTCAAAACTCCCACAAGTGCTTTATTATACTTAGATCTTGGAACTGTGCATTCCATTTGAATAAACTGAAGCTGATGTTACCTTAATGGTGACGTGGTGCATTATGCTGTCAAAAATATCCATTAAACTGATGGTAGACTTTCATTGTAGCAGGATACACAATTGGTACTAAGAGACTTAATGTGTGGCAAGAACATTCTTCTCACACCATCAAAATCGCAGGATGGCAGCTACTTTTGAAATGCTGTCACAGTTCCATTGGACACCATTAATCATACTATGATCTAAGTTGCATTGATCACATATCTTTCCCATTTTAATGTTTTGGTTAATAACATGTAAACATCCTGACCAATTCTGTGCACTATATGTATATTTAGTTGTAGTGACATGATTAGTTGTTAGGAGAAGCAAGCTATTTGGGTTAATATGCAGGTGTGCCTAATATATTGGCCACTAAATGTATATAGGAACAGTAGTGTGACAAACCCCAGTTTTGGCATCAAGTTTTCAATGGAATTATGTATTATTGATACCCTTGAACAGGATTTGACCAGATTTGGAGTGATGTGTCTTTGTATCAAGATGTGAGGCTGTGGATAAGATGTCAAAAATGAATGACTTGTTTGAAATGAAACTTAGCATGATTATTAAAATATAATACATACTTTAATAAAAAGAAGAATAGTATGAAAGAAAATAAAATATAAAGTAAAATATGAATGTATATACTGTAGTCTTAGAAAACTTTGTGATAATTAGCAGTGTCAAAGGTAGATGTTGTCCTGGGCTGTTTTTTGATTCAGCAATCGGTGTGATGCATAAGTTGCATTCCCCAGCATCTAGATGAAGTGATCTCTGTCTTTCTGACGTGTCTTGGTCTCTGACGTCACTTCATATGTTTTTGTTTTTTGGTCCCTCAGACAAGCCATATTCCTGTTAAAATAACACATTTGTGGTCTGGAACATGACATATTACACATATATGATTGCCTAGCTGTCCTGGTGATGGATGACTCTGCCCAAAAGTTTTGACCCTGTATGTATCTGCCTCCATTCTTTTTACCATTAAATTATAAAACCTGTTTGATCGTTTTAGACTAAAAGAACCATAAATTCCTTAGGTAACAAAACAGGTGCATTAAAGTTATAAATTACTGGTGCAATGCAAAAACAATGTACAAATATATTTGGCTCTTAAATTATTATTATATAAGAGAGGATGGTTTCCATGTACTGTAGTTAATTACCTCTGAACAGTAATTAATTAAATCACCTTAAAGGTCCTGTAAAATCCTTTGTACATTTGTGCCTTTACAGTTCATCATGGTTCGTTTGAGCAAAGTTAAAACTTAAAAACGGTCGGCAGTTTAAAAAAAATTACTATTTTATTCTCCAGGACAAGTACAAATTCAAATTTACTGTCACTTTTAATTAGATGATTTATTAAAAATTCAAACCTGGCTTTGACTACTTCCTGTTTTTGCCTTTAAGTGTTTTACTCTGCATCAGTCACTCCTAAGAACAATTGATGAGGTCCTCTCTTATGGAAAGATATAAGCAGATGAAACATATACCACCAATGAGAAAGAGGCAGCAGCTTTCAACTGTTAGTGTGAAAGCCTCGTCCTACCGGCTGGACTGATATTAATGATAGAGTTTTTTTTAACAATTTTCTTGGGGTGAAGAGCACTGACCTCTTCTTTTTAGCAGTCATTATCATATCTCCAAGAGGTTAATTATTTATATGGATTTTTTTGTGTGCAGAATTGAACATGTCAACCACAGAAATGATAATTTTGTTTTTCAAAAACATCTACCATATATTCTGCAATAACTAATCTCTGATGTTGGTCACCATTTCTCTGCAATTGCTTTGTTTAACCTTGCTATTCCACCGTTGACAAAATTGTCTTTTCCTGACTGGTCTCTGGAAAAGGTAAAATACAGAATATGTTTATTTCATGCCCCTCCTGTGATGGGGTTGAGAATATTATGCTGTATTATTCTTGGAATGGGCCATGGTTGTCTTGTTTTCTTATATTATTGGCATTAGGAATTAATTTTGCATTCATTATGGCCCTGTGGTTTATTTTGATGTTTAGTGTTTATTAATGAATGTAACACAATTTTGTATTTAAACTATATTATATTATTAAATATGCATTCTTTGTAAATGATAAATATTTTATATAACAAATCACAGCACTGACCTTTCATTACTGTTGATCACCATTTATTACCATTACCATTAGCACCATTACAGGGTTATGACAGTTACAAAGCCAAACTTGTTGATGCTGAAAAAAAAAACGGCTAAGTAAAGATAAATAAGTAAGGACTTGTGGCAGAGGTCTGAAAATGTGAACTTAATTTAATTTTGCTTTATTGCTTTTACTCCAATGATTGATTAGTTTTAAAAAAATCCTGAAGTTTTTACATTTAAGCACATTTACCCCCTGTAGCACTGAATCCTTTTTATCCCCATATAAAATGGAGGTTATCATGCACAACTTCTAATTGTTTGTCACTGTGAATATATGAGTTTTTAATGGATTTTGTTGAATTAAATGTGACAGAATGTAACTAATGTATATTAAATATTTAATGGTTTCCAAAACCAACATTTGATATTGCTATTTATAATTCTTTAAATATTTTTTCATGTAATTTGTTATGAATTAATTATGTAAGTGAAAAAAATGCACAATACCAGTACTAAAATAGATTTGTTAGCTATTTTAGCCTTTTACCAAATATATTTTTCTTTGTTTTCTGGAAATTTGACAAATATATGCATGGACTATTTGCAGTTTTTCTTCCTCCCTTTGTGACTTAAATAATTATGGCACATTAAGAGATTTTGCAGTCAATTTTGGAATTTTAAAGAACTCTGCGTGTGCTGCTAAGTTTTTCTATAATATATGAAATGTAAGTAAATGTGATTTTAAGTAGAAAGTGAAAAAGCAACCATTCCCAGCTTACTAAAAGAAACAGGGTTAGTGCTAATGTGCTGCATGACTGTGATCACTGAACTTCAGCATGAGCTTAATTAAATAGTTATGATTCTTACATGAGCTAACGATGCAATTAAAATGTTCTGAGAAAACAGCTAAGCATCATTTCCTGGAATGAAATAATTTTGGCAGTCACTGTATAGATTTCAAATTTTGCTAAATGCTTTTAGATGTATTTACATATAGTTTAAAATGTTAATTAATAGCTTGAACTGTAGAAATTAAAAGTAAAAAACAACTGTATGTTAACACACAGAGGCAATGTGATCTAGTGACTGAAACCTTCGATTGTAAGCCATGAGGCTACAAATTAAATCCTGTCTTGTGTATCACTCTATGTCTCTGAGCAGCCTGGTTTAACAAGTATACTTTTTAAGTTTCTTGAAACAGTGGTTTCTCTAGAAAAGCACTATATAAAATAACAGTTTATTCAGAGCATCTGCCAATTCTTGATAAGGTAATAAAACTGCATCTTATTTTTGTTTACTTGCAAGGTTACAATCATGCCTAACAATCCGAAATTTTCTCCTACCTTAATTGTATCTCATGCTTTTAATCCTAGATATTCATGTAACTGTCTGTCCACAGTAAGGACCATATAATTCTTGGGACAGCTAAAACTGCATGAAGAAGAATGACTCAATCAGTGGACCATTTCATTAACTAATGTGTTAAAAGAGGAGAGTAGCCTCACACTTGGCTATATGATAGTTTGGTAGTGTGCAAAAGTGACCGGCCAAATAACTCAAACAATCTCAAGTAAAATTTCCTTGTTTCCACACTGTTTTAACAGCATTATTTCAGATAAATGAAAACAAGAAAATTGTCAGTATAGAATTATATGTATTGAAAAGTGGAAAATGAAAAATGGAAATGTCTTAAATATCATTTGGTGAAAATATTACACCGAACTGACACCTTCATTAATAATATACTTAATAGAAGAATACACAGAATGAGGAACACATTATACAAAGCTAAAAGAGTAGAAAATAAACATGCAGGCTCTATGACTCTAACTTTGCATGTGTTGATGCATTTTCCACTTTCCCACCTGTGAAGTACAACAGTGTGGTCTCTCCTAAACTCTTGTTTCTTTTTTTGATCCTGGACTTCATTCACCAAGCTAGAAACTTTTATGGTGCCTCCTGGTGTCCCTTCAGCTATATGTCTTTAGGTACAGCCCTATCCCATACATTCCCACATGGGACCATGTTTCTTACTATGAAGAGACAGGAGAGAACTGGACACATACAAGTTCTTTCCAGGTCTCACCCTAGAACAAGTATATACACCTCAGCTCCCCAGTTAGTGCTTACATGCTGTGTTTTATTTTGGGAGATTCTCCTTCCTTATGTTTAGCCTTCATGGTGTCACTCTTTATTTAAGCAATGGGCCAGGCATCTTGGGTTATTTCTTGGTGACTGTCTCCTGTAATATATTCCTCTTTCACAACTGCAAAGTATTCGTTCTCCTAGTGATACCTACGTTATCCCACAGGTATATCTAGAACCTGTGTTTCTTTTGGCGTGACTCTAATGTCAGATTGCACCCCGTTCTGTGCAGTTCTGATGCTTTCCTTGCCCCTAGCATCCTCCTTCATTTTCACCATCCTTTTAAAAGGTTGTCAGTGTTCTTGCTTAAATTTTAGCATGTGTTTGGGGCAAACACTTGTTATAAAAATAAGACCAAGCAGTGCTTGGGAAAGTACAGTGAAGAGAAACAAGACTGACTCCAGCACTGTAAGGTATGAACTATAAGATAAGATTTAACTAATCTATACTAATAAAAGGCAAAGCCCTCACTCACTCACTCACTCACTCACTCACTCACTCACTCACTGACTCATCACTAATTCTCCAACTTCCCGTGTAGGTAGAAGGCTGAAATTTGGCAGGCTCATTCCTTACAGCTTACTTACAAAAGTTAAGTAGGTTTCATTTAGAAATTCTACACGTAATGGTCATAACGGTCGACAACGTCCGCCATGTTGAACTTTCTTATTTATGGCCCCATCTTCACGAAATTTGGTAGGCGGCTTCCCTGTGCTAACCGAAACCGATGTACTTACTTATTTCGATTGTATGATGCCACTGTCGGCCGCCATTTTGAACTTTCCAACGTCACCAATTTTCCAACTTCTCGTGTAGGTAGAAGAATGACCCCGTCTTCACGAAATTTGGTAGGTGGCTTCCCTGCACTAACCAAAACCGATGTACGTACTTATTTCGGTGGTATGACGCCACTGTCAGCCACCATATTGAACTTTCCAACGTCACTAATTCTCCAACTTCCCGTGTAGGTAGAAGGCTGAAATTTGGTACTTATTTCGGTGGTATGATGCCACTGTCGGCCGCCATATTAAACTTTTAACGGAAACCGATGTACGTACTTATTTCGTTGGTATGACACCACTGTTGGCCGCCATATTGAACTTTCCAACGTCACTAATTCTCAAACTTCCCGTGCAGGTAGAAGGCTGAAATTTGGTAGGCTCATTCCTTACAGCTTACTTACAAAAGTTTAGCAGGTTTCATTTAGAAATTCTACGCGTAACGGTCATAACGGTCAACAACGTCCGCCATGTTGAACTTTCTTATTTACGGCCCCATCTTCACAAAATTTGTTAGGTGGCTTCCCTGAGCTAACTGAAACCAATGTACGTACTTATTTCGGTGGTATGACGCCACTGTCAGCCGCCATATTGAACTTTCCAATGTCATTAATTCTCCAACTTCCCGTGTAGGTAGAAGGCTGAAATTTGGCAGGCTCATTCCTTACAGCTTACTTGCAAAAGTTAAGCAGGTTTCATTTAGAAATTCTACGCGTAATGGTCATAATGGTCAACAACGTCCGCCATGTTGAACTTTCTTATTTATGGCCCGATCTTCTCGAAATTTTATAGGCGGCTTCCCTGCACTAACCGAAACCAATGTACGTACTTATTTCGGTGGTATGATGCCACTGTCGGCCACCATATTGAACTTTTCAACAGTCTTTGTTACTTATGGGCCCATCTTCAAGAAATTTGGTACATGGGTTCCCAACGCTAACTGAATCCTACTTACGTACATATATACGTCCATAGCCTGCAGCTCAGTCACTGTGTGAGGTGGCGTTGGGTCCCCCATCCCAACGCCTCCCACGTTGTTGGCTGCCTGCCTATATAAGACCGTCCGTCGCTCCGGTCTCTACATTCCCTTCCTTGCTTCGCCACGGGATTCACGTCTCCCTACTGATAACTACAGCCTTTTTGTTTAATCCACGGCTTCTCCGCTGTTTTATTGTTTGTTTATTACAATTATAGTTATTGTATAGGTATTTTAGACTTACTTTACATTGCTCAGGTACCCATTTCATTTATCATTCCAACCCCCATTACCATGTCTATCGAGGTGATCATTATCGATCAAAAAACTGTCACTTACCGAGTGGTTTTCATGCCCGGAGTTGGCACCTACCTTTTCCATTCTCTTTGTTACATATTGCACAGCCATATCAGGCTCACTCTTGATATCCGGAGGAACATTGTGTCTTATGTATTGAATGACTGGGACAGGTTCAAGGTGTGGACTGATGACGGTACAGGAGATAATTATACTACACAAGAGCACTAGAAGAGTGAAATGCTTAAGCCCTTCACCTATGGTTCTGCATGTGAGTTGATGGCTGCCGCTGAATTGTTCGGTTGTCGCTTTCAAGTGTACCGAAATGGCCAAATATTTTACACCTTTTGACAACCGCCAATGCCTCTTAAACATCTTAGATTCACAGGTGACGATTTCAGTAGTGGACACTTTGATGTTTATAAGTGTTTAAACTCTCAAAAGCTGGATGTGATTTTATCGATGAAACCGGTTGTGTGCTTACAATGCTTAACAGATGCCGAATGTCACTTCAACACAACAAATCCTGCAAATACTATCGTAATTGAAATAAACCATGAAACTCAAACCGATTATGACAGCAGCAATCCAAGCTGTGAGATTTCAGACAAGATTACTGTTCACATGGCCAACTGTAAGTTACATGCTCAAGAGTAAGCTCAGCACACAGCTTGGTCATATTACAACCAGAGGGCCGAACTGACAACATGGTATACAAAGAGATCCTTAACAAATAATTATTGGCATATTTTCCCTCAGTTTAAAAAGGTTAAATTTTCTTCTTAATAAAAATTTTAAGGCAGTATTTCGCCGCTGCGAAGCGCGGGTATTTTGCTAGTAGAACTATATTAGCTTCAAGCAAAAAAAGATTAAAAGATGACATGATTGAACTGTTTAAAAATATGAAGGGAATTAGTACAGTGAATCCCAGCTGTTACTTTAAAATAAATTCATCAACAAGAGGCAATGGGACATAAATGGAAACTTGCTATCAGCAGGTTTCGCATAAACATTAGAAAATTCTCTTCACACAGAGGGCAATAGACACATGGAGTAAGTTACCAAGTAGCGTCTGTGAGCGCTGAAGTCGGAAAACAACGGAAAAACTTAAACCCAATTAAAGTAAAAATAATTTCTTTATTCTTAATTCTTGGTGAGTAGAGAGAATGTGAGACTGCCTCTTTCCAACTCAGTCAACTGATTTGGATTTTGGCAGAATACCTAAAGTAAACCTGTTCTCTCTTTTATATCCTAGAAAAGAAAAAAAAACCCTAGCAGCTAATTCTGAGGTTATACATAGGTTAGGTTAAATCTTAATTTATGATATACTGGAATGTCCTAAAACATGAAACAAACAGTCATTTGCATTCCTAAGGAATACACCCTTCTAATTATACACACTTAGAATCAATTTAAATATTCTTATAGTCCATAAAGATCTTACATTCTTCACAGGGTCTTCTGATAGTATCAGAGGTCAGCCTTTCCTCATAAATGATAAAAGTTAGTCCCTTAATGCTGTGCACACAGCCCAACTCCTTTTCTGCATAAATCAGGAACAAATCATATAGCTCTCTGCAGCATGATCAACTCAAAACACAGTCCTTGATATCTGTGAGTTAAATAATAATGTTTTCTCTTCCTCACGTCCTAGACCATAGGATTTTGGGGACATTTAAAACTCAACATAATGTTAATTATGACAAACTAGCTGGATAAGAGAGATGGTTTTTGTCTGAATGGTCTGTTCTCATCAACATTGTTCTAATGTTCTAGTAAAGAACAACGTTAATGTTTATAGCACATGTTCACGCAAATGTTTAGTTACAATGCTTTACAAGTGGAAAAAGAAAAATTACAAATACTACAAAATGTTGAAAAATAAATAAAAGGTAGAAGGATAAGAATCTCTAACAGAGGTGAATGTAGATTAAATTACTGTTGAATTTTGACAGTTTGTAAGTGTCTAATTGTTACAGTTGCAGAAGTTATTATCTGATATCAAAACATATGCTATCATCAGATGACCATCAGTTGTCTGAAAAAACAGACAAGAGCTCATCACCAGGAAGATTATAACCAAAGCCCTAAACACTTTACATAACACACCATCAGAATCCGTTAAACTAAAAAGAAAACACATACAGTACAACCTTATTACCCTATACACATTAGAGAGTTTTATGACTAAAATGCTTAGAATGATTTTTTTCATGTTTTTTGTATATATTAAAACAGCAGTGAAAGTCAAGTAGGGTGACACAGTGGCGCAGTGGTAGCGCTGCTGCTTCGCTGAAAGGAGACCTGGGTTCACTTCCCCGGTCTTCCCTGCATGGAGTTTGCATGTTCTCCCCGTGTCTGCGTAGGTTTCTTCTGGGTGCTCCGATTTCCTCCCACAGGCCAAAGACATGCAGGTTAGGTGCATTGCTAATCCTAAATTGTCCCTAGTGTGTGCTTGGTGTGTGGGTGTGTGTGCCCCGTGGTGGGCTGGCGCCCTGCCAGGGATTTGTACCTGCCTTGCGCCCTGTGTAGGCTGGGATTGGCTCCAGCAGACCCCCGTGACCCTGTGTTAGGATATAGTGGGTTGGATAATAGATGGATGGATGGATTAAAGTCAAGTAAAGACTGTGACAGATAGGGGGCGCTGTCGTCCCCTTGAACCCTCAGACAAGACGCCAGACACCAGGTAAAAGTCCAATAATTTTCTTTATTTGGACTATACAGTGCACAAAGCACCCTCCACTCCACAATACTTATACAATAACAAATCAATGATCAATACAATAACCAATTCTCCTCTCCCAGACACGTTGTCACCTTGCCACCCGACTCAGCTTGCCCGTCTGGGATCTCTCACAGTCTTTTATAGTCCATGACCCAGACCATGTCCCTCAGGTCATGTGATTACCCAGCACTTCCGGGACAGGTGAAAACTCCTTTTCTTCGTCATCCCGGAAGCACTTTATTTCTTCTGTCCTCGTGACATGGAAGTACTTCTGGGATATATGGAAAAGAAACGTCTCTGAGCCTCCCTGCAGCGTCACCTGGCGGCCCCGACATTATCCAGCAGGGCTGTGCACTAAAATTACATAGTCCATGATGCCCTGCTGGAATTCGGGGTATCTCCATGTCACAGGGAGGGCTCCCTCTAGCGGCCTGGGGGTATTGGTCAGGATGAATGGCCGGCCATAGTCTACAAGACGCAGTAAACTATTTTACTATAACATGAATTAATTCTTGCCAAATTCTAAAAACTGTTTGAACTGTTCCTTGAAAGAAGATACTTTTTTTTTTCAATTCAATATAAGATAAGATACGACTTTCCCATTAATTCATGAGAGCTGGATTAGGATTCTTCCAATTAAACATGGTGTGTTTTTTGTAAGGAATGTGCAATAGGAAATCACAGTAGATATTTTTCTTAGATCATATCTGGTTTTATTCTGGTGTGAGCGCAATGATAAAGAACCAAACTGGGCAAGCAAAACCAAGAAAAATGGGAGTAGCAGGTGTAAAATACTAAAGGATAGAGGATACACTGAATAAACTAAATCCTGAACTCTCCAAAGAAAGAAAGTATGAGGTTCCAATTCTAAATTATTGGAAAATGTGTAGGACACAGGGAAGAGAAGTGACAAGGTCTGAGGCTGGCAGAAGGTCAGGAATACTAAAAACCAAAATGCTTGGAAAAAATCAGGGTAAAAAACAAAATGAAGATTATTTGACTATCTTGTTTTATGTTGCCCCTAACTGAAAGCTTAGAAATGTTTTGATAAGAGATTCCAATATATGGATATTATTAGTGTGCTGGTGTATTTTTTTAGGCAGTGATTGACACCAAAGTAATGTTTTTGATAGAATTTTATGTTCTGTAACTTCCACTCACATTAGAAGCTTTAACAGTTTTAGTGGGAAAACATTTGTAGAATTATGATGGATACTCATCTGGGCCTGAAGCTTTCTGTGATGCCTGGGTTGCCCATAGTTAGCATTTCCTCTTCTTGAAGCCAAACATCGATAATCATGTACCAAGGCAGACTAGGACAAATAATGTCATACTAACAAGGGTCAGTGCAAACTAAAGAGATCAGGGCACTTTATTCAATAGAATCAACAAATAAATTAACAGTGCAGATGCAGTTTTTATCACATAAATAAAAAAAAAAACAGTGCTAGTCATGGTAGATAAAAATAAAGAAATAAATAGATTTCATTAAATATATTTTTAAAAATAAAGACTAAAATTCACATAGATAAAATCGGTTCAGCCTGTCAATTCTATTTTGAGCCTACATGCTTTCTCTCTTTTCTGCCTCTCCCTGCTCAATGATCAGGTCCTCAGAACTTGAAAGAGGCACTGCCAAACACAATCCCCACTCCGGCTGTTGTCCCAGCCACCTCAGTTGCTCACTGCTGGAATGCTCAGAGCCAAACTTCCATCGACCTGCTAGCAGGACCCCTGGAGCCCTCAGTCACTCCTTCTAAATGCTCATTGAACGCAGTTTGTCTCGATTTCTTACTGGGCCACCGGCCACCTTGCCTCCTGTCCATCATACTGCCTCATACCACTGATCCACACTTTGCTCTTAATCCCAAGTTTCTGTCTTGATTTTCCCTTGTTTTTCTCTTGCTTTTGTTTAACCTGCCCCAACGCCTTTATACTCCATGGGTGCTGGTAGCTTAACTATGAGTCACATAGTTTAAAAAAGAAACAGGCTGAACTAATTGCACATTCATGTACAAGTGCAGTTAGGCTAATTAAATACTCTGAGGCCTCCTGACTACACACACCCACAGAGAATGAGCTACACCGTCTTTATTTAAAAAATTACACATTGCCACAAATTCCTAATTCACATCACCGCACACCTTCCTCAAACAACCACCAATTGCATGGGAAGAATGCACAGCCAGACCAACTTGTGCAGCTGGTGGCCAGGGTGCCCCACGTGTTAATGAGACCGACTTCATTGAATCCTCTCATATTAAGTCTAGAAACAAAGAAGAATGAATTAAGAACATTTGTGTTAGGTTGAATGCCCAATGGGGGCTGGGTGGTCTTTTGGCCTTGCAACCCCTGTAGATTTTGTTTTTTCTCCAGCCTAACTTTTTTTTCTGTCCTCCTGGTCATCTGATCTTATCACTGGACTGATCTTTAGAGACTTACATCATGACATTATTGCCTGATCTTATTTGTTTTTCTTTTCTTGTAACTTTATCTTTAACATCTTGTAAAGTACTTTGAGCTATATTTTTTCTATGAAAATGTGCTATATAAAGAAATGTTGTTGTTGTGATGTGGACCATACTTAACTGCAGTAAAAACACAAGCACTACTAGATCCCACAATTAAACCAATTAAAACCAAACAAAAGTTCTCCTTTTAATTGAAGTGGTTATGCATCCTTTCTATGCAACTGGTAGCTTGTGGAAATAGGTAGTATGGTGCTGCATGTTAAGGGTCCACGGCAGAGCGGATTTTAGTTATAAAAACAGTGCTTATCAGACGGTGTGGGTTTGGAGGCCACAGAGCTTGGGTGAATGTGGGGTGTTACTTTTATTCTATGTTAGTGTTCCCTAATTTTAATTCTTATTTATTTTGTCTTTTTTCTCTTTCTCCATCGTGTAAAGCACTTTGAGCTACATTGTTTGTATGAAAATGTGCTATATAAATAAATGCTGTTGTTGTTGTTTTGTTGGATGTGTAGACCAGCTGATTGCTTGTTAAGGTGCAGGTGCAATCAGCTCAGCTGTTCTACTTCAGTACTCCGCAGGTTGAAAATAGGGAACCGCAAGAGCACAAGTATAAAGAGATGTTGAGGAGAGTGATAGGGGTACACTAGTGATGCTCTGGTCAATCGTAAATTGGCCAGTTCTCACTACAAAAGGCTCAGTCGGTGATTAGTAAATTGACCAATCACAAAAAAAGATTTTTTCAGCATCTGCTTTTCTAAGCCTGTGGTTATTTAATTGTAGTGCTCATTTACACACGTTATTATGGTAGTTCAGATATGCACATGTTGTTTTTTTTCTGTAAACAGAGAGCAACAAGGCAGGCTATAGAGAGACCAGATCAAAAAAAGGCTGGAATATTAGCTTTTACATTAAAGAAAGTTGAGCAATAAACTAAGAGAGAGAAATCAGAATAAAGCCTTATATCTTCTTGAAAAAATCTTATATGCATTTAATAGATTTGTGACTTTCTTTTAAAGATTTGTACTGTGTTTATTATTTTTTTGTGTGTGTCAAACAAAAACCTCATGTTTTTATTGTAGCAAAAATAACATAAATTTTTTTTCTGTTGGTTAGTGTAAAAAATTATTGTTTATCCATTCTGTGATGATTGTAAGTCAGGAGGTTGAGAGTTGAAGAGTCAACTGGCACTACTTATAGGTATAGCTGCATATCTTCTGCATAACTATGGTAATTTACCTTTTGTTTAGTAACTACCTGGCCTACTGAAAGTATGTTCTATAAAGTAGCAATAATAGAGGGCCAATAATTGATTTCTAAGGCACAACATATGTAATACTATATCATTGTTTTTTCTGATGTACCCCTGTTATATACAATCAAAATCATCTTAAAGTACTACCAGAAAGGCCAATGTACTTTCTTAGCCTATAAATGAGAATGCCAGAGTCTGTTGTTCATTTAACTATGTTTAGTATGCTGTTGATTAAGCAGGCACAGACAACTTTGGATGGTTTGAGCTGAGCTGAATAATTATTCTACAGAGTTCAAATACATTTATTTTGCTTAGGAGTTCAGCTGGGTGTGAGGTTCAGCTAACTGCTTTAAGGAGGCCTGGATTATATTAGATCTTATGTCTTTTATCTTTCCTTTAAAAACATTGGAAAGGCTTTACACTTAACCACCAACTTTTTGTTCATCAACTCTATAGGTAAAGTTGAGTTTAATAGACTGTCAGGGAAAAAATATTTAATATCCATCTCAAATATCCATACATAAGCGTTTAATTAAATCGTTATTTAATTTGGAGTGATTTTAATGGAGCTACTGATTTATCCCAGAGACAGACTACATCGAGGCACTATTACAAGACATGTCTAATGAATTTAATCATAAAAAGGTACAAAGTACTAGTGCAAATTCACCATTTTGGAAGATTTCTGTTATTATGCTAATATAACAACAAATTAAGTAATTTTTGAGGAAAAGGGAAAATTGGGGAATTGTCAGAATGCTGAGAAATAAAAACAGAAACATTGAATATTTAGGTTGAGAGACTAAGGCAGAAAAAGAATTTGTGGATGGTGAACTCTGTAACAAAATAGTAGTACGTCCAGAAAAAAAATCAAGGAGATAGTTGAAGAAGGGGCTCTTGCATACTCACTACAGGTATGAACTTAATCTTGATGATTTAATTTTTAATTTCATATACAGGGGGTCCTTGGGTTATGACACAGTTCCGTTCCTACAACATTGATCGAATTTTGGTGTAAGTCGAAACACACTCTAGCGAAAGTCACTTACCCATCCTAACACATTTGCAAAATCATTATCTAGAACATAAAAACACAACTAAGCCACAGAAAAAGGAAAAGGATGTACATTTACTGTACTGTACACTGTACCATAGTAACAGAAAAAATGACAAAAAATGAGTGTAAAAAAAAAAACTCCTTACCTTTATTCCTTCTGATCTCTTTACAATGTCTAATTTCACTTTCATCATGATGGCTTTCCTCTTCTTCAAAGCACTACCTTCTGACTTTCGTTTAGGAGACGTGATAAGGGTCAAAACATTCACCAAACAAAGCAACACAAATGGAACACTTCCTCCGTGTGCAACCAAACTTGTTCGCCAACTCCCTCACTCATACGCTGCGTTACTACGTATTTTTCTTCTGCATGCAACCAGACTAATTTGTCCACATAGTCTGTAAGTACAACGCTAACGGCATAAGCTGAAACACTCACGTCTCAATTTTTTAAAGTTTTTATGTGAGCGAGTGTTGTAAACTCGAAACGTCAGATGTCGAGACGTTGTAACCCAAGGACCCCTTGTACTTTATTAATCCCCAAGTAGAAAGGTCAGAGGACAGGGTCAGCCATTCAGTCAGAGCAATTTTCAGGTTAAGAGTCTTGCTCAAGGGCTAAACAGGGTGAGATCCATTCTAGCAGTAACGGGATTTGAACTGGCAACTTTCCAGATACCAGCGCAGATTTATAGCCTCAGAACCACTACTCCACCCTTAAATTGAATTCTGAATTATTTCTTTGAAGTGTTTTGGGTTTACCTGTTAATTTAAGGCAAATAGATTTGGACAACTGAAGGTATAAAAACAGTCAGATCAACAGGCTTGTGTTTAATTCTTAACAGCAGTTGCTTAATGTCATATGCTGAATGCTGTTGCACGGTGAAAGTGTTTCTCTTTTGGTACTTGACTCAGTTTTGACAAGCACACCTGATAAAATAGTAATAAATAATTAAGTGGTGACCTGGATGCACTAATATAGTCTCTCCTTCTGTCTTCCAACCCACTTAACCTGTTCAGGAGCTCTGAGTGCCCATCCCATGGGCATTGAGTGTGAGTTAAGAACCATCTTCAGATGACGCAGCAGTCAATTACACGCTCACACATCCTAACTCAGTTATACAGCATCAGTGTTAATTTAAAGCTGACAAATGACCTGAGGTGCACTTCTTTATTACGTTTGAGAAAAACTAGTGTTCCCAGAAGAAAGTCTACACAGACATGATGGGGACATGTAAACAAGGTACTCAGTAGATGGTACTTTAAGTTGAAATTATTATGTCTATTCTGAAAGACACAACTGGCTTTGAGAATCCATTTCTGAAGTTTTATCCAATGAATATTTTCTACATTTCTCAAGAATTCTCAAATCGCTAGGATGCAAGGTTTGCTCAAGCTTTAAGCACCTTTTCAATATGTCATTAAACCATTCCATTACACGCCTCAAACAGACAAAATTAAGAAAAAATTTCAAGCAGAACTTAAAATTATAGCCTTAATAATTACCTTCATTTAAATTCAATTCCTCTGAAATGTTTTCATGTCAAGAAATGATGTATTAAATGAACTGTAAAAACCACACCACTAATCAGATGGTCATTTATGCATGAAAAGTAAATGTAGTACACCTTAATGGAGAAAAAAAAAACAGCAAATTTTACGAAACACACATCACTGTGCTTATAGATCCTTATTCGATTAGAAGAAATCTTTATTTACTCTTGATCATTTTGAGTGATAAAAAATGTCTTTTTTAACTTAATGTTTATTCAGACATGTTCATTCAGCCACAGAACCTATTTAGTCCATTCCTGTGCTATTTGGAACCAGAGGGCTTAGAGTTCACAGCTAATATAACTTTAATTTAAATTATGTACTAATACCAGCAGATTCAAAGAATTGCCTCTTTAGTCAGGCCTAGTCAAGTAGTTTTTTTTCTTTCTCTAATAACTTTTCTGAAGTAATGTATAATTAAACAACATTTATTTATATACAGTTAGGTCCATAAATATTTGGACAGAGACAAATTTTTTCTAATTTTGGTTCTGTACATTACCACAATGAATTTTAAATGAAACAACTCTGATGCAACTAAAGCATTTTTTAACACAATCCCTTCATTTCAGGGGCTCAAAAGTAATTGGACAAATTAAAAATGTTCATTTCTAATACTTGCTTGAAAACCCTTTGCTGGCAATGACAGCCTGAAGTCTTGAACTCATGGACATCACCAGATGCTGGGTTTCCTCCTTTTTAATGCTCTGCCAGGCATTTACTGCAGCGGCTTTCAGTTGCTGTTTGTTTGTGGGCCTTTCTGTCCTAAGTTTAGTCAACAAGTGAAATGCATGCTCAATTGGGTTAAGATCAGGTGACTGACTTGGCCATTCAAGAATGTTCCACTTCTTTGCTTTAATAAACTCCTGGGATGCTTTGGCTGTATGTTTTGGGTCATTGTCCATCAGTATCATGAAATGCCACCCAATCAATTTGACTGCATTTAGCTGGATTTGAGCAGACAGTATGTCTCTGAACACCTCAGAATTCATTCGGCTGCTTTTGTCCTGTGTCACATCATCAATAAACACTAGTGACCCAGTGCCACTGGCAGCCATGCACGCCCAAGCCATCACACTGCCTCCACCGTGCTATACAGATGATGTGGTATGCTTTGGATAATAAGCTGTTCCATGCCTTCTCCATACTTTTTTCTTGCCATCATTCTGGTAAAGGTTGATCTTGGTTTCATCTGTCCAAAGAATGTTTTTCCAGAACTGTGCTGGCTTTTTTTGATGTTCTTTAGCAAAGTCCAATCTAGACTTTCTATTCTTGAGGCTTATGAGTGGCTTGCACCTTGCAGTGCACCCTCTGTATTTACTTTCATGCAGTCGTCTCTTTATGGTAGACTTAGATATCGATACGCCTACCCCCTGGAGAGTGTTGTTCACTTGGTTGGCTGTTGTGAAGGGGTTTCTCTTCACCATGGAAATGATTCTGCGATCATCCACCACTGTTGTCTTCCGTGGACGTCCAGGTCTTTTTGCATTGCTGAGTTCACCAGTGCTTGCTTTCTTTCTCAGGATGTACCAAACTGTAGATTTTGCCACTCGTGATATTGTAGCAATTTCTCTGATGGGTTTTTTCTGTTTTCGCAACTTAAGGATGGCTTCTTTCACCTGCATGGAGAGCTCCTTTGATTGCATGTTGTCTGTTCACAGTAAAATGTTCCACATGCAAGCACCACACCTCAAAACAACTCCTGACCTTTTATCTGCTTAATTGACAATGACATAACGACGGACTTGCCCACACCCGCCCATGAAATAGCCTTTGAATCAATTGTCCAATTACTTTTGAGCCCCTGAAATGAAGGGATTGTGTTAAAAAAATGCTTTAGTTGCCTCACATTTTTATGCAATCTTTTTGTTTATCCCACTGAATTAAAGCTGAAAGTCTGCACTTCATCTGCTGGGGTTCCAAGGCCAAAAAGACTGCCCAGCCCCCCACTGGGCATTCTACCGAACATAAATGGTCGTAAATCATTCCTCTTTGTTTTCAGGCGTCATATGATAGTATTTGATAATGCTGGTCTTGTGAAGCCGCCTTCAATCTGTCAACACAAGGGGCTGCATGATGCCTTGATCAGTGGAAGAAGAACTGAAAAAGACAACAGAGGATAGCAGAGATTAGTGCAGATTGCGGAACCTTGAAGAATTTGATAATTCTATGCACATATAGTTTATCAGGAAATACAACTAAAATGGAGCTTTGAAAAAGCCATATTAAAATTATGGGTTTTTTGCAGTTTTTTTAAAATGATCCACAGTACTAGCTTTTCAATCGGTAAAGTATTCCAGATTTTGGGTGCATAATTGCAAAAGGCTGCCTCACCAGTTCTTTTAAGTTTGGTCCTTGGAATTATAAGCAGACTTCCATATAAAGATCTAGGGCTACGACTTGGGGTGTAGGGTGACAGGCATAGGACGTAACACGATTATTTAAGGTCTTATATACCATTAGTAGTATTTTAAAATTAGTCCTGAACAACACAGGCAACCAGTGTAACAACGCTAAAACTGGTGAGATGTGCTCAGATTTTTGTTTTTCTGGTTAAGATTTTGGCTGCTTCATTCTGCACTAATTTCAGCTGATTGATGATTTTCTCAGGTAGTCCTATTAGGAGTGCATTACAGTAATCTAGTCAACTAAAAACAAAAGCGTTTACTCATTTTTCATAGTCTTGTAAAGTGACAGTATAAGAGGTCAAAGTTTTGGTACATTCCTTAAGTAAAAAAACGCAGGCACAGTAATCTGGTGTATATGCAATTTAAAGTTTAGGTCAGAGTCAATAATTACCTCTAAATTTTTTACCTACGTCTTGACTTTTAAACCTAACGGATCAAGTTTATTTCTAATACCCTTGCTATATCCATGTTTGCCAATCACTAAGATGTCTATTTTCTCCTTATTTACAGTATTTTGAGAAAGTTGCTTACTCATCCAATCAGAATTTTTTTCACTATAGTGTTGTTAAATTCACAAATAAAGTTACGCCTACCAATTATGGAGAGTAACAATACTTCTATAAATTTAGATTTACCGAGCTTATCTGGTGAAGAACTTATACATGTTTATGAAGGACTCTTTTTTTAAGTTTGTCTAGATATTAAATTCATAGAACTTGTTTATCATTGTCAATACCAGATTTTTCCTATAAGAGGTATAAAAATGAACAAACTAGTATATCATAGTTTTGCCATGTAAACAGTAAAGGTATTTACAAAATGAGAACATGCAAGTCTCTTTAGATGTACTTGTTGATTTAAAAGAAAATACAGTATAGTAAAGATGGTATAGTAGTTTGACATGGATCCTGTAGGATGTAGTGTTGAAGGGATCGATCTATAGCAGTCTTGGAAGGAGTACCAAAACCCTCTTTTATGCAAGCACTCCAACCCCGAGATGTGCAGTTTCTCTACATTTAATAATAAATGAGTTAACCCTTTTATTAACTTGGTTTTCTCTGGTTTGTACATTTGTCTGGAAACAGTGCCACTAAACAAAAAAGATTAATTTGTTGTTGAGGAATGTTAAACATTTGAAGAGTATATTATCTAACATTTAAGATGTTTTTTCATGGGTAAAAATAGGCATAGATAAACACAATTTGTACACATGTTGGTGTCCTTTGCATGGTTAATTTATACTGCTTAATATTGTTCAAATGTTTATTTTCTCTGATATGTCTATTGATGGATGCTAATCACTTACTTGAGACTAAGCTATAATAATAATAATAATAACTCCTGTAATGTCTACCATCTTATCATGGTATGGGGACTTGTGAGACCTTAGGTTCCTTAGAGTGATTTAGTGAAAACTTTATGCCCCTTTTAGGCTCAGTCTAAAGCTACACCACTTCTCGCTCCAGCAGAGATTTTACATTTTAAAACTGATTATAAGAAGAAATGGCACAGTCATCACCCCCAACAAAAAGGGTTAGGTAGGGTTAGGTAGAGGCCTAAGTTTGAAAAGTGAGTTACAATCTCCCTTGGCTACTGGTAGAAAAAGCAGGCCTGACCATCAGACCAAAACGTCTATGGCTCCCAAGCCCTGACCAAAAAAGCAGGAAAGATCCAACAGCACCTGCAATTGACAAAAGATATCAACAGGTTCATCAGGGATAAATATTATATAATTACAGAATTAGAAACAGACATACAGCATTTACACAAAAATACCCAAACATACAAATCAAAGAAAAAAGAATTACAGATCAGTGATGAGCTATCCTCACACATAACCTCATCCCACAAACAAGACTCAAACAAATTAAACAGGACGTTGCTTCTAATCTACAGAAACAAACAGGACATACCAATAACAACACTATCTCATATAACAAAGATATTGTTACCGGCTAACTCACCAAGACACTATTCATCAATGATTATACTACTGTACTATACTTTATACTACTATACAAACTGACAGAGGACATTGACAGAACATTTGTGCGATACACAAGTACAGACCCCACTCAGCATCCCCTTTTGCAAAAACTAAGGAGCACAAAGAAACTATCACTAATAACAAAACACTACCTCTACATAGACACACTTAAAACACTAACAGATATGTATATGCATCTACAGCTACCACCAGCACCCACATGGTAGTGAAAACACAAAATAGACAAAACACAACAGCATCACACAAACTGAGGAAACCTGCTAATAATGACTAGAAGCACAGACTAAGGACATTACTTAGGCTGATTAACAGAGTACAAGAAAAACAACACATCAGCAGAAATGCAAGAAACCTTCATCAAATGTTTAACAGAATAAAAACACACACAAACATTCAAAAGCACATATAGACACAAAAACTACAGATTTATCACCTTTGATCTCCAAAATAATTACTGCGTGTGTAAAAAGTTAAATGTACTCACATATCACAGACAGTGATATACAGTACTTACTGACAAACCAAAACGTTCCTAAAGGCATCACATGGGTTGCAAGGAACAACTCTTAATAGGCTCTGTGATACTGCAGCAAGCATACACACAATACAAAAAGTTACACACAGGTCTCATTGACTACAAACAAATGCTCAACAGTGTCCCACACACATGACTGGTGCAAATAATACCCTTATACAAGATACATCTTGTATTCTTACACTGCCTCCAAACACTAATTGAATACTGGAGTACAGAACTACATGTACATGTCAACAACACATCAATACATAGACACAATACAAATAAGATGAGGCATCTTCTAAGAAGACTCACTTAGCCCTCTCTGGTTCTGTCTCTCTCCCAGCCCATTATCAATCAGATTAAACAACACACAACATGGATACAAACTCAAAAACCAACACCAACAATATAACCTACTGTATATCAACTATTATATATAGATGACATAAAGATATATGCAGGAACAAACAAGCAGTTTTTAGAAATAATCAATATGCATTCATAAGACATACAGTACACATGGAGTTTGTATTGGATAAATGTAAAACAACTTACGTAGAAAAGGGAATCCTTAGAGAATGTGAGCATACCCTCAAAAATGACAACTGAATTGAAGCTAGGGCAAATCGTGAATTGTATAAATACCATGGGCTCCAAAAGTACATACTTATACAACACAAACTAATTAAATATACTCTTAAACAAAAATATGCATTGGTTCTGTCAAAAACAGTAAAAACACCTTACATGTACACAACATAATTAAAGCCATCAATACATATGCCATATCAATGCTCACATATTCCTTTGGCTACAAACCTACAACAGCTCCAAAAGAAACCATGAGCACTATTCATGAAACACAAACAATGCCATCCAAGGCAGTCCGAGAACAACTCACTCTCCCACATACTGAGGGAGGAAGAGTCATAGATTAATAATTCAAAAAAATTCTTCCACACAAAAGAGCATGCATCAACACTACACAAAGCAATAGTTCATGCATACACAAAGTACACACCACTTAACCTACATACTACTGACACCATTACAAAGGACATAACAACCTCACAACTTAAAACACAAACATGGACCCAGAAAACATTGCATGGAAGACATTCCCATGATATTGATCAGTCTTTTGTGGACAAGATTGTGTCAGAAAGTTGGATAAGCCCAGGTGATATGTTTAGTGAGACAGAAGGGTTTATGCCAGCCATGGAAGGTCAAGTTATAAACACAAGAAAATATATTCTGAAGGACGTGCAGATACTATCACATGAAACAAGAAACAGTCCAACACATCAGATACATCAGGCTGTAAACTGCTGACACAGACAGACAACATACACAGACCGAATCAGATAGCAAACATTTTACATCATGAACTGGCACTACAACATAAAATAGCAGACAAATAAAGACCAGATTATAAGTACAATACTGCAACATTCCTAGAAAATGCCACACATAAACTATACTGGGATTGAATTACAGTATATTGACAGCCAAATCTATTCACCATAACAGGGCAGATGTAATACAAAATAAAACTACATATATTACTGACATTGTCATACTAAATAAATACAACTTGAAAAATACAGACATACAAAATGTAGAAGCACACAGAACTGACAAAATAAATATGCCACTTATGAAGAATGGACAAGGTCATCATTGTGCTCATTGCTGTATCCCATATGCACTACACAAAAGCCTACAGACAGTACTTATAAACCAATACAAAAGCAGAAAACTACGGGAAGCAGCCACTTTAAATACATTAAAACATTGTGACAGATAGGGGGCGCTATCGCTCCCTTGAACCCTTGTCCACGACTCCAGACACCAGATAAAAGTCCAAAGTTTGACTTTATTTAAATGCCACAGTGCACAAAGCACCCTCTCCTCCACTATACTCATATAAATTCACAATCACAAATACAATAAACCAATCCACCACTCCCAGACGCGTTGCCACCCTTCCACCCAGCTCAGCTCGCCGTTTGGGAGCTCCCACAGTCCTTTTATTCTCCCTGACCCGGAAGTGTTCCCAATCCCCATTCCATGTGATTCTTCATCACTTCCGGGTCAGGTACAAGTTCTTTTCTTCACCCCAGAAGTACGCCACTTCTGTCGTCGCTCCTCCTATGACGCACTTCCAGGTTATAGGGCACATATGACTCTTCGGTCCTCCCTGCAGCTCCCTCTTGTGGCCCCTGTGGTATCCTGCAGGGCTGTGTATAAAAACTACATTGTCCATGACTCCCTGCTGGTCTTCAGGGCACCTCCATACTGCAGGGAGGGCTGCATCTGGCGGCCTGGGGGTATTGGCCGGGATGACAAGCCGGCCAAAGACCACAACATATACACACATAACATAAAACTGCCCTATGTCTTAGCCTAGACCCGACATAAGGACTATGCCAGAATAAATTTTGAAAGGTAATATATTAATAATTATTGATAATAATAATATGCAGAGTCAGAAATCTTATTATTAAAGAAAAAAAGAAATAATAATGAAAATACACACTTTTGTGCTGTCTTCTGTTTTGGATAATGTAGTGGCTTGTGTATTACACATTACCATACAGAGTATTGTTAAGTATTCTGTACTCAAAATAAACAGCAAAAAAAAATGAAATCTAGATTAACTAGACTTCTTCATAGTTAACCTTCAGTGTTAGGTTACAGATCTTATTGGTTGCAGCTCCTCCTCAGCCTATCTCCACTGGGCCCCTGGGACCTCCAGGCAGTGGAGCCAAAGAAGAACTTCAGAGGGCAAGTGCTTAATCAGTGTTCTGACTATAAGAATGTCTTCTCTTTTAGCATGCTACCTCCATTTGAACCCGATGCATGTTGGAAAAGCTGTATTGTTTAAAGTTCAAACAAAGCTACAGAGTCCAGCAGTTACAATGGGTTACATTAGGCTGCAGTTTTCTTTCTAAGAAAAGCATGTGAAAAAAGAATAGATAACAGCTCATTAATTAGTTTTAGTTGTGGGTTTTCTTTGTGAGAGTGAATTTCAGAGTGAAATTTGTCTGGGCAAAAACGTTCAATAATAAAAAAGAAAAAAACAAACTAAACTAATGAAATTCTCCAACTGTCTTCAACTAACACTAACTACCTTTTAGAATAACAAAGAAAATATGTCAAGAGGATATGTCAGTTAAATTGATAAGGAAAATGAAAATAAAAAGCTTTGTCTAAAAGAAAGTTAGAAGAATAGTCAGAGAGCAGGCTGGTTATCAGATACAAAATTACAACTGAGAGAACCAACTGTGAAAGTCGAAGACAACAGTCAAAGTCAGAAAACAAATTATGTTGTCCTCATCCTATCACTCAATGTTTTACCAAGCTGAACACTCTTAAATAGTTTAATTATCTTTAAAAATCCAAAGTTTTGACACCAATTAAAATGCACTGCCGTCTTTTATAACAATGGTGCAATAATGTCACATGCTACAACCTCAGCATGTCACCTAGCTAGTGTCATCATTCTGCTTTAAAGCTTTCTTGGGAGTTTTTCAATTTTTATTTCTTATTTACTTAATTTATATTTTCTTAATTTTTTTCTTGCAGTGGACACAATTTTCTAGGATGTTTTTGTGTGCACTACCACATCGTTTGTCACAAAGACCATGTTGGTAGTCACATGGTTACTATTTCAGATGACAGAACACCTCAATTTGTGTTGGCTCTTTTTGCAAACAAACTTCACTGTAGAGTTAGGTGAAAGAAACCATTTGGGAACTTCACGATTGAAACTGATTTTATTCTTGCACTCTTGCTTTGGGTTTCTTTTTTTAGTTGTCTCATCTTGTTTATGACTTTTTCACCTTTTTTTAGAGTGTGGACGAAGTCGAGACAACAGCAGGCAGACACCTATTCAAATAAGCAGAATTCTTTTATTTCTTTATACTTGGTGAGTAGAGGGTCTTTACCTTACAGAGACTAAGTGCAAAAAGCCCCCACATAGGGGGGTGAGTTGCATTTTTATAACAGAGATCTTCAAAGAAGCGGTTAGAAAAAATAAGCTCAGTTTCATCCAAAGGTCACAGAACATTCTTACACAATTTGTTGATTACAACGGAAAGCAGAAATTCTAGTCTTTTCTTATATTTTTTAATTAAGCTTATCAGAAAACTTGTCATACGTTTGGCATCTTAATTGAACGATAACCTAGACACTGCTGAGGCAAGCCGGGAAGTAGCCAAAAACTGCATTCCATACTGGCAGCCCTACTCTATGTAAGCACACTTATTTATCTGTTATAATAATACCTAGACATACAGAGAACATGCAGATTTTCATACAGAAGCTAGCAATAGATTTTAACTTCCATTCTACAAGAGTAAGACTCTACTTTTAGTTTAAAACATTATCTATCCCCTACTGTTTAATTTTTATCAATTTAAACTAATCTCAGAAAGCCTTCTCCCCCTCAGATGTTCATAAAATCTAGCAGTGGACATTGTCATGAATAACAGAATAGTCATGGCATTGAAAACAAATAATAAATTGAAAAGAAAATGGAAATGAAATAACATCACAAAATAACAAAAATAAGTAAAAATAAAAATAATACCATTAATTAAAATTACTGCAAAATGATTTCTGAGAATCTCAAATTTAATCACAACACCTCTTTTTCTAACACCTAAAATCATACCAATATTTTATATACCATGTATGCTGTATATATATTCACTAATACCTTGATTTTTCATTTAAAGGTGTTCTGGAATTTTAGTGCATTATAAGAAACTTCTTTGTCAGAGGTAGATTTGCTTTAGGAAAAATATGGATACATTGGAAATGTTTACATTTTATTATTATTCAGTGTTCAAACACAGGGAATTAATTTTGCTTTTTTGAAACTGATCAACAGTTAAATTAATAATAATATCTATGAATTGAAAGCATTAAATAATAAATTGCACAATTATTCACCCCCAATATGTCAGTATTTATTAGATGCCCATTTGACAGCCATGACTGCCTTGATTATGTGTGCACAGGTCTCTGTCAGCTTTGCACTTCCAAACATTGCAATTTTTCCCTGTTCTTCTTGACAAAACTGCTAAAGATCAGTCAGGCTGTATTCTGAGTGAACAGCCTTTTTCAAGTCCAGCCATAAATTCTCAGTTGCATTGAGATTTGAACTCTAAATCAGCTACTCCATGACATTAACATTGCTGTTTTGAAGTGTTTACTCTGTGTCTTTGGGTCTGTGCTTTTGGTCATTGTTGTGTTATACCCTGCTGCAGTGAAGGAACCTCACAGTGTGATGCTGTCACAACTATGCTTCATGGTGGGGGTGGTGTATTCTTTGATAATGTGCTGTGTTTTGCTCACACCAAGCATGGTGTTTAGACTGATTTCATCAGACTATAGAACGTTCTACCACCTGAACTCAGATTCTTCCATGTGCCTTATGGCAAACTCTTTGCCACTCTTCCATAGAGCTGTTACTGGTCATGCATTCAGGCAACAGATATTGTGAGTCACTGCAGCTTGTACGCCCTCCACAATTGCCATAGGTCTCTTGTTGGGGCTCATATTATCTTCCATCTTTTTCTTTGGCCACCCTCCAACACTGCGGCCAACCACCTGATTTTTGTGCAAATCTTTCCATAAAGCTGCACACACTTTCATCTGTCTTTTTCCCTGGCTGGACATTTCATGCTACTGGTTCCACCTTGCACCTCACTTGGGTACTGAGGCAATACCATTCACGGCTTGACTATTTGCACAGAAGAGAAGCATCTCTGAAGTGCTTGCAGGTAATTTGCTCTCTGTCCACTTCCTCTGTTCATACTCTGCTTCTGCTCCTTTCATGACTGGGTGCTAACCCCAATGATTCTTCTACCTGGCATTTGTTTTCTCTGGCTTCAATTCCCTTTATAAATTTCATTTTAATTTCTAAACGTATTGCTTTATGTTGTTGTCACATAATGGGCAAATTATATTGTTTATATAATAAAAAAGTATGAACAAGAATACTATCTTGGCATTCTACGGCATACATAATATCAATAACAGACAATGAGTTTTCTGTGAGAGAAAGCAGCACAGTAACACACACTAGCAGATTGGTACTAGCAATATGATTTTTGTATTTATTAAAGCTACATCTTGTAAGGTTTATTGTTTAGTAATAAGTAATGATTTTAATACATTCTTTATATTTCTAGGAAAAATATTACAGTTTGTACTCTTAATCAGTGGATTAATTCTTTGTTTTTTATTTGTGCCTTGTCATTATTGGACTTTACTTGAATTACAATTTCTTCTATTTGTTTATTCAGTCCTTAGGTTTTTGGTTTTTGCTTGTTTAATTAACATAATTCTGCTTAGTTTCTTGTAAGTGATTAGCTTTCTGTCTTTGTAATTTTTCTATGACTTTGGTTTTTGGTTAATTGTTTTTATTTAGTTATTTCATTAGTTGTTAGTAAAACAAACAATATTTACATTTTTTTTTAAATATTGTTGGTAGTTGTGCTTATGAAATCTTTTGAGGGCTTTGGTGTTCCTATTGAGGAAATTTATAACATTTCCCTATTACTGTGTTCACTCTATTCTGTTGTCCCCTTTTACTTTCAGGATGGCCTGAGAGTACCCCATACAGGTTACTATATAATTAATGTATTAGTATAAATTTTTAATGAAACAGGCTTTTTGAAAAATGTGCACCTTTTTATTTTAACACCAAAAGTTAACAATAAACATTTTGAACAAAATACAACTACTACTAATAATAATAATAATGTCCCCAGCCATTATAATTTTATGAGTGTTCACATTGGGAATGGATGCAAATACATTTTGCATGAATTCCCTATCATCGACATTGGGTGCATAAACATTTATCAAAATCACTTTACACTTTAATAAATTGCCCATGACAATCACATATCTCCCTTCAGGATCAGATACTACATCTGATACCACAAATGAGACTTTTCTATCTATGAGAATTCCCACACCTCTAGTTTTCTTTGTAAAGCTGGAATGGAACATTTGGCCAGTCCAGTCTTTTGCAGCCAGAACTGATCCTTGCTTAGTAAGTGGGTCTCCTGTAAAAATAATATTTTAGCGTCTAAACCTGTTAGGTGAGAGAATACTTTCTTTCTCTTTAATTTGTGATTCAGGCCTTTAACATTCCAGCTCACAAAGTTAACTGTCCCATCATGGAGACATTGATTCTGAATTTTTGATGTCATTTTGTAGTCTTAACTGGAAGTGAGACAGCTTTAACCTTAATTTCCAATTTTTATTGCCATGCAGCCTATTGTTACATTGGTAGTTATAATTATAAGGATTAAAAGGATAGATTAGATATAGCTTGCTCTCTTTCTCTTTCCCCCTTATCCCCCCCACCCCCCCATTTTGCCTCCCCATGTAAGGCTGGACCCCACTCTACAAAGTCCCAGTCCTCTGACATACCTAGAGACAGAGCATGTCCAAAACAAAACACGCCCCCAGGCAGCGGAGTTTGAAGATTAAAAAGTAGAGATATTTATTGCCGATAAAGTCTATATACTATAAACATAAAATATAATCTTCAACAGTCTTGAAATATTAAGACAGTAAACCCAGGGAATGGTGTTAAAATGTGGTCCTGGATAAGCGTAGTAAACCCTAATGCAATAATAACAATAACAATAAACCAAGGGTATGATGTTAAACAGTCTCCTTTAGAATAGAAATAAAACAAAAAACTACTTTAATTTTTTTCCACACATACACCTATAATTGTAATTAAAACATAAACAAAAAGTTTCAGAGAAGAGAAAAGGATGTATAATTATGGTACTCGTATTGTTGCAAGCGGATCAGACAGTGGGTAATATCTTCTTGCCTTGCCATGACAAGATGCGACTCACTATTATATTTCAAAAAAGTGTCGGGATCAGTTTTCTTAATTCCTTTTCTGCTTTCTCCTTGCTGGAGGAGATGTAATATTTGTCTTGAATATCCACTTTCAGTTTGGCAGGATACAAGAGGCTGTATCTGATATCAGCTTTCCATAACTGCTGTTTAATGATGTAAAAAGGTGCACATTTAGTAGCTGTTGAGGGTGAGAAATCATGGAAAATACGAATGTGGTTATTTTCAAATATAATCTCTTGTTTCTGTCAGAGAAGTGTCATTGCATTAAGTTTAAATTGTAATCTCTTGAAGCGGACAATTAGAGTCCTAGGTTTAGAGGTATTTGATCCACGTACACGATAAGCGTCCGCTATCTCGGTATCTGATTTAAAGTCCTCTCCAATTATTTTTGGAATAGTTCAGCTACGAATTTCACTAGGTTTGGACTTTCACGATTCTCAGGTAGACATTCGATTCTAATATTATTCCTTCTGCATCCATCTTCCAGAGCCAAAATTCTGTTTCCGACTTTTTTGCATTTGGAATTTGCAGCTGTAGCTTTTCCATCAACGGTAGATGCTGTATATTCCACTGTTTCAATTCGAGTCGTGAATGTCTGCTTAACGTCTTTCAGCTGATCGGCAAGTTCGCTCAGTTTAGATGCATTTTCCTGAATGTGTTTCTCAATTTTTCTAGCATACCTTTAAAGGTTGCATCAAAACGATTATATATACGTTTTTCCGAGTCTTTATTATCCTGCCGCAGCTCCAGCCGCAGCCTCTCGTTTGTCTCATTTTGCAGCTTCTCATTTGTCTTGAGCAAGCCATTTATTTCTTCATATTTTCTGAATGTCTTTCTTAAGCTCACTTATGGCCGTGGCCAATGTTGCAATCATTTCCTTCAGTTCAGACAAATCATTTCGGCTTTCGTGCTCCACGGGTGAAATGGCAACCCCGGTTATAGCTGATGCTTCTGGCACGTGAGGAGTAGATGAAAGCATGGACTACAAGGCCATTTCTAGTTTCAAGTGATCTTCTGGAATTGGTGAGCTATCATGACCTGCATCACTTGTACCTTCACTCCCATTTTTGCTCTCAACTGGAGATGATGCAATGGAACGGGGTCCTGAGAAGTCTGTGCTTTCACCTGCCTGTTCCAGGTCAGTCTCTGAAAGGCCGTACCTTGCACTTGGGCTTGATGTCTGTCTAGACTTAGGTGTAACTTTAGGTTTCCTTTCCATTTTTTTCTGACCCCCTTTCTTGTTACTCATGTTTATATACTGTAGTAGAAACTCCTCGGGTTGGGTAAATACAGGATACCTCGGGATAATAAGAAATAAGAGAGAAAATAAAGCCTCTGCTAACGCAGCTCCACTTCAGACATCCATCTCCCGTAACGGACAAGACCAACTCCCAATAATAATAATAAAAGACAAAGAGTAGATGACAAAGTAGAACGCTGTAAAGAATTCAAAAACGGTGTGATACACATGCAGAGCAGGTTAGAGATAATGGAAGTAGGAAAATTCGAAAGTCTCAAAAAATGATAGTAAAGATTGCATTAGCGCAAACAAACGGAAAATATTACTTGGTGAAATAACGGAACAGCGAAAAGAGATCAAATAGTGTTTGAGGATGTCTGGGACAGAAGAGAAACAAGGCAGTGAGACAAAAGGACAGCTGCTATACAGGCTTTAAAAAGTTCGAAGCGCCGCACGAGACGCGACGCAGCATGGCAGTAACAGCAATCCACCAGCTGATTGAGCAAAGAGGAGGTAAAAAGAAAAACTATATTTGTTTCCCATTGTATCACCGTTTAAGAGGGGTTTTGGAGGAGCGACCGTGTTTCCTTGGGGTGCGTTGAGCCCCCCTCTTCACAACGGTGTGTAGTGTAGGTGGTGTAGGTGAGGGGTGTATTGGCGAGCAAAGCAAGCAGGGGGTGAAACCCCTTAATAATAAAAATAATAATAGCAGTAATAATGAGTGCCAACAGTAACTTTGTGCAACTTTGTAATATATCCTATAATAAAAGTGTAAAAGTAGAGCAAGGGAAGTTTTGAATAGCCATAGTCTGGAGATAATGCAGAAATGAGGTTCTTTTTAGTTTAGAGTAAGTACCAAGTACAGTACATGTTTATTAACTGTATGCATAATGGCGCACATTGCCTGTGGAGCCTTTTTCTTCTTTAGTTCATTCCTAGATAAATTACTTTATGGTTTGCTTGCTTTCATTTTCATTTAATTCACCTGGCAGGATGTCAAGTAGCAGGACAAGTGCACTGGTGTGTCAGAAATGCATGCAAGCAACATACTACATGTCTGCTTCCACATGTATGACTCACTGTTTCAGTATCTTGAATTGGGGATCTCTTTTGCTGCCTTGAGTGGCTATAGGAAGTAAAAGAGAAAAATATACAAGGTGGACTGTACTCTCTGAAGGTAAATTTGAAAAAACAAATAAGTTAGTAATTGAGGTTGCACAGAATGTTTTTAACACATATGATTTCAACAATACACCAGTACTTCAGGACCTTTTCCTTCAATAGACTAGCTAATGGCTTTGGCTTGCTAACCGCCAAACCCTCTCATACCTCAGGTGAGAAGTAAAAGAAATAACTGTCATTGTTTATGTAAGCATAATATTAGAATAACCCATAGTATTATAATTCACTTCACACGGTCTGTTGTTGGCACTTGGGAGGCCTTGCTTCATCGTGATTTGATTGATATAAAAAGTTAAAATAAAATTCAGATATAATTAGCTCTGTCTCACTTGCTTGACCAAAAAAGCAAGTGTTTATTTGATCTTTGGAAATCTGGCTTCACACATTCTATAGTTTATGCCTACATTTTGTAACATTTATTACTAAAATATGAAAAAGTTTCTGTTTTAACAATGTGTTTACACAGATTACTGTAGAAACGGAACACACATGAAATGCGTGTGTTCCAAATAACGATCTATTATTTCCACTCTAAAATTCCAGCAGTTCAGTCACTCTCAGATAATCAAACAAAGCATGAGCTGGGAAAACTTAGTGAACGTTCTGCGATGGTAGGGGATTGAATAGTCGGCACATTTAGAAGACAAAAGATGCTGGCGGAGAGGTGCGAATGGTTTTAAGGTGGGCCAGATCTACGAGTTTTTTCATAGACTCTGGTAATTCTGGTGTTAAACCCAAGTCTGGCAGGCCAAGAAAAATACAGGAGCGGCATATGCACAGGATTGTGAGAATGGTTACAGACAACCCACAGATCACCTCCAAAGACCTGCAAGAACATCTTGCTTTAGATGGTGTATCTGTACATCATTCTACAATTCAGCGCAATTTACAAAAGGAACATCTGTATGGCAGGGTGATGAGAAAGAAGCCCTTTCTGCACTCACGCCACAAACAGAGTCGCTTGTTGTATGCAAATGCTCATTTAGACAAGCCAGATTAATTTTGGAACAAAGTGCTATGGACTGATGAGACAAAAATTGAGTTATTTGGTCATGACAAAAAGCGCTTTGCATGGCGGAAGAAGAACACCACATTCTAAGAAAAACACCTGCTACCTACTGTCAAATTTGGTGGAGGTTCCATCATGCTGTGGGGCTAAGTGGCTAGTTCAGGGACTGGTGCCCTTGTTAAAGTCGTGGGTAGGATGAATTCAACCCAATATCAAAATTTCTTCAGGATAATGTTCAAGCATCAGTCACAAAGTTGAAGTTATGCAAGGGTTGGATATTCCAACAAGACAATGACCCAAAACACAGTTCGAAATTTACAACGGCATTCATGCAGAGGGAGAAGTACAATGTTCTGGAATGGCCGTCACAGTCCCCTGACTATGGGAAAATCTATGGGATGATTTGAAGCAGGCTGTCCATGCTCAGCAGCCATTAACTTTAACTGAACTGGAGAGATTTTGTATGGAACAATGGTCAAAAATACCTCCTTCCAGAATCCAGACACTCACCAAAGGCTATAGGAGGCGTCTAGAGGCTGTTATATTTGCAAAAGGAGGCTCAACTAAGTATTGATGTAATATCTCTGTTGGGGTGCCCAAATTTATGCACCTGTCTAATTTTGTTATGATGCATATGTTTCCGATGGGAGTGTTAGCTCCTTGGAAATATGTTCTTTTATATTGCGGTGTTTTAATAAACCTTTCTTTAAATAATTATAAATAATAACGGTGATATCCCTCCTTTCAGCGATAGGTGGCGACAAAGTCACAAAAAAGACAGAATATACTTAGCTTGTTTAATGCGGTTTATGTTGCTGTACAGACAGGAGAAACAAGTCAGTTTCATTTCACCGAAGAGTTCTTTTGTTTCTTTTTCTTTCGGGGATTCGGTCGTGTAGAAACTGCTTTTTTGTCACAACGGAGGTGGGTTTTAGACAAATTTCTTTCGTCTACACAGTTTCTCAAAGATTGGCAAGGTTCCAGCTTCTTTTATGTTGTTTCCACACAACCAAACCCCCAGTACATTGCCAAACAAGGTAGACAAACTTGTGCTAAGCATCAAACAGGCAGGTCAAATAACACTTAGTCCTTTTTAGGGTTTACAACACAGCCTTCCAGATGTCCCTGTCTGTCTTTATGCTTTGCTTGGCCCAGCAATTCTGAATGCTGACACTCTAAGCTAAATCTGGCTCAGCTCTTTATGGCATGTTACACAGAAAAAGAATGAAAAATACATATAAACAAGATCTAAAACAGGTACAGTGACACAATTCTTAATATTATAACAAACCATCCTTTGTCACTGGATCTGTGACAAACCATTCCCTGAGAATCTTATTCAAAAAGCAAAAGGTACTCAGTCCCCCTTCATCATGTAAACAGCTCCTCAAGAATGCTTGTAAAGACGTGGGGTGTAGTGCCGATCTAGCTCCTGCTTCACTCGTCTAATACGCAAATGTAAGTAAATATTTGTAATGGTAAAAATGATAATAATAATAATTAACAGTACAATTGGATGAACAAGTATATTTAAAATAGTGTTACTCGATGGTGACCACTTAGTGAAAAAATCCCACCAGTGATGTGTAGATATCTCTTCAATTTCTGCTGCAGAGGTAATTACTTTCGTTTCATCAGTTTTCAATCTTACTAGTAGGTCCCTTGCTTTTTGTAATGTTACATTAAAAAAATGTTCATATTGTTTAGTATGCTCTAAAATCGCTTTATATTTAGATAGTTCTATTTCCTAGGCAAATTGTAAGTTCAGGAATGGGTTAGCTTCTGCTTCCCAATGTATATCCTCCCATGTAGTTAACATGTAGGTTCTTCCATAATAGTCATCTCGTATATTACTCACATTGGTGCGACAGGATACCCCACCCCTGGGCCCTTGTAGTGGGTACCATCACTCCAAGTGATGTTATTTATTGTCGCTGCACATGTAGAAGTGGTATCAGTTTGAAAGACTTCAGTGGAATTTACTGCTATTTGGTGCCAATAACAGTCTCCAGCTAAAGGATGCAAACAGGGGTGTGGCAATGTACCCACCCTTTGACATACGAACCCTTCTTGCCAGTTATAACAAAAGGCAGGTTCAACAGTATTATTATTCAGATCTATCCATTGTCTATCTACTATGGGTGCCCACCATGTTCCTCCTAGTAAAACAGGTAAGACATGAAACGGACACCAAACATTGTCCTCTTCAGCAGTGGTTGCTACCTGAAATACAGCTTGGCATATTGATTCCTCACAGATGAAGGACTTTGGCTGCAATCACTAGTCTGATGGTAATTTTAATTCTTTTCTCCATTGTTGGGGGTTTTTGAATCCCCAATCTGTCTTAAAATTTAAATACTGCTGTATAGCAATAATCTGTTTTAAATAGCAAGCTGATTCTTCATCTATGGCCCATTGGCTTTGCAAACCAGTCCATAAGGACTAATTTAACCACCCATGGTGCGTCTTCCATAATAGCAACTCCTGTATATGCCTGTCTGCCAACTCTGGCCCCCAATGAGCCAAAGTTTGCAAACTATTGGCTTGTTTCACACCAATGGATGATATTTTGTGATATATTGCTGCTAAATCAGCAGTATTAAGAGATCCTAAACCTAAACCTCCTACTCCTAAACCAGTTCCTATAGCTCCCCACATGTCTCGTTTTGGCCTTCGTTTTATTTCTACCTTATGAGGAGGACATAAGGATTGTATGTTTCTACAATTATATGTTGCACCTGTACTGTGTGGTACTATATGTTCTCCTCTTGGAAACTTGTGACATTTTATATCAAACCCACTAACATTAATGTTGAGTGCTACAGTAATTATTTTATGTGCTATCCTAGCTTTTTTACAACCTTTCATTTGTCTAAGTAATGTTGCATCAAATGGGTAACCATTCCCTCTCCTAGTCTTATGAATTTCCCATAACATTACTGGTACTGTTACATTCGTTGTTGCTTCCTGTTTAACCACATATAATATTACATCATTCTCAGGTGTTGATATTGCAGTCAGCTGTTGCCCCCCTTCAATTGTCCAACATGATAGTCCATTAGAATCAGGTTTACCGTTCATCATAGCCAACCAGACAGATACGTTATTATGCACAGTCACAGTTATTGCAGTGTCTTCATAAGTCATCACAGGTAAAGGTAACAAGTCAGGATATTCCAGTTTCATGGGAAATGTAGCCGTAGATGTCTTGTCTCGTAACTGCCAGGTACAGTTCTTGGTAAGTGTGAAGTTCAAGGTCACATACTTTTCCGTTCCTGGCGTATCAGCAGCCCAAAAGACTTTGTTATAGGGGGTGCATCGACTCCATCTGGTCCATAAACCATCTATCCCGATTATTCCACACGTGAGGATAATCTGTGTAAGGGAAAGCAGAGGGGCGACTGAGAGCCCGTTAAAAGAACCATTCTAGTGTCTCCTGGTCCTGCAGCTATTATTTCTCCTGCCCTAGGCTTTTGCCCTGGAGTTAAAACCCATACCTTCCCTCCAATTTCTCCTTTAAACTGTTCAATACTGACTAAAACAGGTATGACTTTTTCTATGTGCAATTTACATATGGCCTGTCCTTTAGCTATGTGTATGTCTTTACTGCCTTGATTTTCCAATACCAAATACCATTCAGTTAAACAGATATCTAATGTCTCTGTTAAGCATGCATCTGTTACAAGCATTTCAACATTTATTCTAACCTCCCATTCCTTTGGTCACTGACCTGTTATTCCCAAGCTGAGTCTTTCTGAGGATTTTAACTTGATTGTAAGTGATTTAGGTGCCCTAACCAATAACCCTGTGGGAGTTAATTCATTGTTTGCCAGTGGACTAATTGTTGTCAGGCGGAGGGCACACACAGGTGGCTCTCCTCTGACATTTTGATGTCTCATAAAAGGTGTGGACCCAGCCAACGGACGATTCTTGAGATTAAATAAGGCTTGCTTTAAAACTTTAGTCCAGCCTTTAAGATGATTGTGCCAAGTTAGTTTTTTAACTTGTTCTTTCAACAGGCCATTCATTCTCTCAATAAGTCCTGCAGCCTGTGGGTGATAAGGGATATGCAGAGTCCATTGAATGCCAGCTCCTTGAGCCCACTCTTGTACGTCTCTTCCAGCAAAGTGGCTTCCTTGATCACTTTGGATTTCTTGAGGCACTCCATATGCTTGGATTAAATGGCTCAGTCCATTAAGTGTAGCTTTCTGGTCAGCTCTTGTTGATGGATAAGCTTGTAACAGTCCAGAATAAGTATCTACTGCAGTTAAAGCATATAATAGTTTATTTTCTCGTGGCAGTGGCCCAATGTAATCCACCTGCCAAATTTGTCCTGGTCCCATTCTTCTCTTCAGTTTACCAGTTGCCTTCTTCTGTAGGGGCCATTGTTTTACTTCTGTACATATGGAGCAATTGTTCACTATTTGTTTAACAATATCAGTAGTGACGGGTATACATCGCTGATGACACCATTGATATGTTTTTTCTGCTCCCATGTGTCCTGAAGTTTCATGAGCCCACCTTGCTAATGATATTAAGGAAGGCTCGATTACATTTACTTCAGCATAGTTGCACAGGTCTTCATTCTCTACATAGGCTTCTTCCAGGTTGATTTCTCAAACAGCAGCTATTAGATCAGCTTGTTGGTTATAAAGCCTCTCAAGGGATATCAGAGGGGCATGGGCATCTACATGACCAATGAGGGTTTCCCCTCTTGTGCCCATTGTCCAAAGCTGCTCCCACAGTTCTGTGCCACCCCAGAGTTCTCCCCCATGAATAGTCCAAGCAGCCCTTCTCCACATTGTGATCCACACTGTTAGTCCTTGAAAAACTGCCCAGCTATCAGTATAAACAACAATAGGGAAGTTTTGATTTTCTGTTAATGTCATAGCAACAGCAATACGTTCAGCCCATTGGCTTGATTTACCTTCCCCCTGTTGCTTCAGGATGGTCTTAGTGTGAGGTTGATAAGCCACTGCTCTCCAAAGCCTTTTTCCTCCTTCCACAGTTGCTGACCCGTCTGTGAACCAGCTGTTCTCCTGTTGCTCTGGTGTCAAATGATCGTAGGCTGGTGCTTCTTTAAAGGGCGACTCCACTACAGGCAGAACAGGTGGTATGTCCTCTGGATCCTCATAAATCACAGCTCCGGCCATAGCCCCTTGTAAGGCACTCGTGTCTTTGCCTTCAAAGTGTGCTCTTGCTTGCAAATACCATTTCCACTTGCAAAAGTTTGATTTTGGGCAGCGCCTGCTCTCGCTCCCAGGCCATTATCTCTAACCCACCCAGCAATGGGCAAGTTAGTGCGTAGCTTTACCGGAGCAGGACCTGTCTGTCTCTCAGTGTGCAAAAGAGCCCAGTATGCTGTAAGAAGCTGCTTTTCAAGTGGTGTATATTTAGTCTGTGAGCCTGTCAGCTGTCGGCTCCAAAAGCCGATGGGAATCCGTTTGCTCCCATGCTTCTGCCATAAGCTCCACGTCGCAATATTATTCTGTTCTGTGCCTTCCAGTTCAAAAGGCAAATTAGCTTTTAAAGGTCCCAGTCCTTGGTGTTGGACTAAAGCTTCTTTAGCTGCCTCAAAAGCAACTTGTTGTGTTCCCGTCCATTCAAACTGTGCCTTTTTCTTGACAACATCATGTATAGGTCTTAAAATTAGTCCCAAATGTGGCACAAAAGCTCTCCAGAAGCCCATTAAGCCCACAAAGGATTGAGCTTCTTTTTTGTTAGTTGGTGCCTTTAATTTATACAAAGAGTCAATTACTTTTTGGGGCACTCATTTTTCTGGTCCAAACCACATCATGCCCAGAAATTTAACTTCTCTAGCGGGTCCTTGGATTTTGTCTTTATTGATAGCCCATCCTCTGCTCTCCATGTGGGATATTAAAACTGGCAATGCATTTGTTACTGCTGCTTCATCCCCAGTTAACATTATATCATCCACATAATGGAAACATCATACCTTTTCTAAATCTGAGCAGGTAGCCAGATCTCTTGCTACAAGTCCATGGCACAACGCAGGGCTGTGTAGGTATCCCTGTGGCAGTACTTGAAAGGTGTACTGTCTGTCCTTCCATGTAAATCCAAACTGATCTTGACTTTAGCCTGAGTGCCAATACCGCCTGTTGGACATTTGAAGGAGTCACCTCTCCCTCTAACTCAGGCCATGCAATTGGGGCTGTATAATTATTAAATAACTCAGCCACGGGTGTCCATGACAGTGCGCACGACCACCCAGGTAAACGGCTGAGACCACCTCTGCCGGTATTATCCAAAGCATATGTTTTAAAAATATTATTCATCATAAAATTATGATTTATGAATATTAATATTGGTTATTAATATCGCCACAATCCTGCTCGCAGCGCCAATTATGTTTCCGATGGGAGTGTTAGCTCCTTGGAAATATGTTCTTTTATACTGCAGCGTTTAAATAAACCTTTCTTTAAATAATTATAAATAATAATGGCGATATCCCTCCTTTCAGCGATAGGCGGCGACAAAGTCACAGAAAAGACAGAATATACTTAGCTTGTTTAATGCGGCTTATGTTGCTGTACAGACAGGAGAAACAAGTCAGTTTCATTTCACCGAAGAGTTCTTTTGTTTCTTTTTCTTTCGGGAATTCGGTCGTGTAGAAACTGCTTCTTTTGACACAACGGAGGCGGGTTTTAGACCAATTTCTTTCGTCTACACAGTTTCTCAAAGATTGGCAAGGTTCCAGCTTCTTTTATATTGTTTCCACATGACCAAACCCCCAGTACATTGCCAAACAAGGTAGACAAACTTGTGCTAAGCATCAAACAGGCAGGTCAAATAACCCTTTTTAGGGTTTACAACACAGCCTTCCAGATGTCCCTGTCTGTCTTTATGCTTTGCTTGGCCCAGCAATTCTGAATGCTGACACTCTAAGCTAAATCTGGCTCAGCTCTTTATGGCATGTTACACAGAAAAAGAATGAAAAATACATATAAACAAGATCTAAAACAGATACAGTGACACAATTCTTAATATTATAACAGCATATTGCATATTTTCTGTTAATCCAATAAAATTAATGTCACTGCTGAAATACTACTGTTTCCATAAGGCATGTCATATATTAAAAGGAAGTTGCTACTTTAAAAGCGCAGCCAATGATAAACAAAAATCCAAAGAATTAAGAGGGGTTCCCAAACCTTTTCATATGACTGTAATTGATGAATATAAATTGTCTTTCTGTGCAGTGGGGTTACTAGGATGTCATCCTTGGGTGAGTGGTTGGATATATAATGTAGGAAGAGCAACTCAAACTTTAATTTTACTGATTTTTATTGCATGACTAGGCAACCATTTCAACCAATCCCAGACACACACACATTGAGATACCCCTGCTTCTGTGAGTGAGTTGGTGAGAGTGATGAAGTCAATGAGTATCTTTTGTGAAGTAGTGCACTCTTCTTCAGTCTTGATTCTTGCCTTAGACTTCACGCTGTCAGGTGAAGATCAACTTCTGGCAAGTGTGGATGTGTTTATCAGTGGTTTATGTTATTAATATATTTTGAAGTTTGAGATGACCCTGTATGAGCAAGCATTGTTTTGCCTTGCAGTGGACTAATACAAATAATATATAGTAAATGCAAATTAATATGTATGTGGAAAACAGTAAGGGAAAAATATCAGATAACCCTGATATTAGCAAAAATAACATGAAAAAGAAAGTTTTAAACCCAAGTGCTCTTTTCATTAATTAATATTCAGCATTTAATTTATTATTATATCAGATAAATTTACACCATTGAAATATACAATATTACATTTTTCAACATTTGTGGTCTGAAAATATTTTAAGAGATAGTGGTGCAAATTATTACTTAATAAAGGAAATTATACAAAACATCAGATTCTTTCACGAAATGCATGTCTGTCATTTTCAGTAAAGAATATGGGTGTGCTCATGTTCCTTTTGCACATGGCTTCACAATAAAATAAAGTTAAAATTATTAGAGACAAAGTTTGCTTTACAAAAAACACATCTGTTATCTTCAGGGATTTATTTTTAGCTATTTGCATCTTATAGTTTCCATGGCAACTGTAATAGATGTTGCCCACTGTGAGTTCCAAGACTTTACTTTGCTTTCTAGGTCAGTGGTTTTCAGTGTCATATGAGTAAAAACGTGTAAATAAATGCTGTTATTAACAACATTTAAGGATATTTACTGATCTTTGTGTTGTCTTTTAAATCTTATGAAAAACAGAAAATATGCCAAAACTCATCCATTTTGAAGTCTTTGAAAGTATTGAGGTGTTCCTTTTGGATTTCTGTTGTTACCACTGGGATAGGCCATTTGTATTAGTTTACTGTTTGTAAGATGGCTGCAGTGGTTCAGTAAGAGGTAAGATTAGAGGTGATCCCTGTGTCATGGCACATTTGCTTTGTTTCTAGTGAAATCCTAAATACATCCTAGTTCTTTAGAGTGACATCCAACATAAATGACAATTTGGGAGTCCAGTAACACTTCTAGTAGTTTGCAATTTATATTGCCTAAATTTATATTCATGTTTTGTCAATAAACTCAAAGTTTATTTGAGTTATTTCTGTGTGATTTTTATCTAACAACCAAAAACAACTTAAAATGATACAAAGCTATAATTAATTTTTATATGAAACATCCATCCACCCATTTTCCAACCCACTATATCTTAACTACAGGGTCACGGGGTCTGCTGGAGCCAATTATATGAAACATTTGCAGAGAATTCTGCACAGCACAAAATCAAGAGCTAATGTAATTTAGTTATCATGCAATATGACAGGAAAGGAGGGGAGGATGATTGTGATTGTAGGCAAAAGGGATCTCAATAGATCAGGAGCTAAATTCTTAAAAGAACCAATGATACAGGAAAAGAAAAATCTGGTTTGAATGACACAGGTTACCTTTACCTTTCCTGCAAGATATGGAATAGTGCCAGAAAATGGTATACCAAATTACAGGCAAGGCAGTGGAAATTGAGATTGTTGGGGACATTGTGGTAGAACTCCATGCTGTTCATTAGATTGCAACATGTGGATTTTGTATATCATGTTTGGTCACCTGTTGTATGTTATAATAGATATTTTAGCTGGGGCACAGTACACAGAGATTTGGCAGTGTTGTCTCTATAGAGTATTTATTTTTTGTTAAAAGAAAAAGCAAACTTTACATATATCATTATAATGCGTATTGCTTGATGGAAAGGTAGTCACATGGGTTGATTAGAATATCATAATTGCAAAACATGATTTCAGCATCAATAAATTTTTGTCACCTATATACAGTGCATCCGGAAAGTATTCACAGCGCATCACTTTTTCCACATTTTGTTATGTTACAGCCTTATTCCAAAATGGATTAAATTCATTTTTTTCCTCAGAATTCTACACACAACACCCCATAATGACAACGTGAAAAAAGCTTACTTGAGATTTTTGCAGATTTATTAAAAATAAAAAAAATGAGAAAGCACATGTACATAAGTATTCACAGCCTTTGCCATGAAGCACAAAATTGAGCTCAGGTGCATCCTGTTTCCCCTGATCTTCCTTAAGATGTTTCTGCTGCTTAATTGGAGTCCACCTGTGGTAAATTCAGTTGATTGGACATGATTTGGAAAGACACACACCTGTCTATATAAGGTCTCACAGTTGACAGTTCATGTCAGAGCACAAACCAAGCATGAAGTCAAAGGAATTGTCTGTAGACCTCCGAGACAGGATTATCTTGAGGCACAAATCTGGGGAAGGTTACAGAAAAATGTCTGCTGCTTTGAAGGTCCCAATGAGCACAGTGGCCTCCATCATCCGTGGAAGAAGTGGAAGAAGTTCGAAACCACCAGGACTCTTCCTAGAGGTGGCCATCCATCTAAACTGAGTGATTCGGGGAGAAGGGCCTTAATCAGGGAGGTGACCAAGAACCCGATGGTCACTCTGTCAGAGCTCCAGAGGTCCTCTGTGGAGAGAGAAGAACCTTCCAGAAGGACAACCATCTCTGCAGCAATCCACCAATCAGGCCTGTATGGTAGAGTGGCCAAATGGAAGCCACTCCATCATCTGAAAAGACTCAGAAATGAGTTTGAGAAAATAATAAGAATACTAACACTCCAGAAAACATACATAGGCATCAGGTTTCACTGAAAAAAATTAAGGGGTCCTTTAAGCATATTTATATGAATATTAAAACCATCCACTTTTTCATTATTTATAACTACTGCAATATGTGCTAACAATGGGAAAGACTGGAAAATCACTGTAAGTTAACTCAGTAAATACTGTAAATAACATCATTATATGTAATATAACTACAGTATGAATATTATTCATTGCACATCTTTTTAGTATTATTCATTGCATATCTTTTTAGTAATATTAAATAGGGAAGTTTACAGGGCAATATTATAGTCATGGGGGATTTGAAATACCCAAATATTAAACTTTATTACCTTCCAAATAACAGAGCACAACAGTAGTAGTTTTTGAAAGTAGTCAGTGTCTGTTTTATAACATAGAATGTTAAGGCACCAATGTGGGGTGAAGCCTCTCTGGATTTATTATTTTGTAATAATCAGGATAGAATTGAGGGTGTAGAGGTGATGGAACCACTAGGGTCAAGTGACTATAATATAATACAGTTCTCAGTGTTTTAGAAGAGTGAGGATGCAAAGACTTAAACTGTTAAGTTTAATTTTGGTGGGGCAAATTTTGAGCAGATGCGGCTAAGTCTAAGTAGGATAGACTGGAATAAGCATTTAAGTGTGGAGACAGTCAAGCAGTGGAACAGGTTTAAAATGTTTTATGTGTAATGCAGGACAGGTACATACCTAAGTTTCAAATTAGTAGGAAAGTTTAAAAAAAAATCTGCAGTAGGTTATTAAAGAGTTAAAAAGGAAGCTGCAAAGGATAAAAGAACTGTGTAAGGCGTATAAGACTAATAACTCCAATGTGAATAGTTGGGTATATGAGAACTTGAGGGCAACCATTAAGAAGGATATTAGGGAGGCTAAATGACAGTTAGAGAGGAATACAGCAGATAAGGCAAAAGATGACCCAAATAGATTCTTTCAGTAGCTTAGAAAGAAAAAAGAGCAGTCAAGGAGGAGGTGAAGTGCATCAGGAATAGTAATGAGGAATTAAAAAATACACACAGTGAAATAGCAGATGCTCTAAACTCACATTTTTCTAAGGTCTTCACATGTAAGGAAGTAGATAACCTACAAGCGGTAATAGGGACCACTAAGGAGGTACTGAGCGATTTGGAAATTGCAGAGGGGGAAGTACTGCTCAGATTAAATAGGGTGAAATCAAACAAATGACCAGGACCAGATAATATTTACCCTCAAGTTCTTAAGGAGGTTAGCGACTATGTGTACAAACTCTTGACACATATTTTTAGGAAGTTGCTGCACACTGGGGAAATTCCAAAGGACTGGAATATGCCAAATACATACCATTATTTAAAACAGATTGTGCAGATCCAAGCAACTATAGGCCAGTAACTTTAATGTGCAGCACAGGAAAATTAATGGAAGGATTTATTAAGGATAAGATTAAGCAACACATGGCAAATACAGGAGTTTTACTGAACAGTCAGCATGGGTTCAGAAGAGGGAGGTCATGTTATACCAACATGCTGGAATTTTAAAAGGAAGCCACAAATGGGTATGATCAAAGTGGAGCATATAATAGTATTTATCTTGACATTCCAAAAGCATTTGATAAGATGCCACATGAGAGGTTGGGCATCAAATTAAAAGAAGTGGGAGTTCAGGGAGTGGTGTGTAGTTCGGTACAGAATTGGCTCAAACACAGGAAGCAGAGGGATATAATGTGAGGAACCTTATCAGAATTGGGTGTTGTTAAGAGTGATTGTTCCACAGGGGCCAGTGCTTGTGCCACTGCTATTTTTAATATTTATAACTGATTTGGATAGGAATATAAATAACAAGCTGGTTAATGATATCAAGATAGGTAGATTGACAGATAATCTATAATCTGTTCAATTATTACAGAGGAACAGCATGCAGGCTTGGGCAGATTTGTGGCAGATGAAATTTAATGTCAGTAAATATAAAGTATTATATGTAGGAAGTAAAAATGTTAGATTTGAATACATAATAGGAGGTGTGAAAATTGAACCTTATGAGAAGGATTTAGGAGTCGTAGTGAACTCTACACTATCAGCTTCCAGACAATGTTCAAAAGCCATTAAGAAGGCTAACATAATATTAGGTTGTATAGTATGGCATGATGTGTGGAGTACACGTCCAAGGAGGTTATGCTAAGGCTTTATAATGCACTGGTGAGGCCTCATCTGGAGTACTGTGTGCAGTTTTGGTCTCCAGGCTACAAATAGGACATAATAGCACTGAAAATGTCCAGAGGAGAGTGACTAGGTTGATTCCAGGGCTACAGGAGAATAATCATGAAAAAAGATTAAAAGAGCTGAGCCTTTTCACTTTAAGCAAAGGAACATTAACAGGAGACATGACTGAATTGTTTAAAATTATGAATGGAATTAGTACAGTGGATCGAGACTTTTATTTTAAATGAGTTCATCAAGAACACTGGCACATAGTTGGAAACTTGTTAAGGCTAAATTTCATAGAAACATTAGGAAGTTTTTCTCACTGCATTATCTGCAGAACTCAGTATTTCTCTGATTACAACGTAGATTTTACCTCTCCATAGGTACTACTTTCACAAATTTAATTTTTAAGAAATGTGAACTGCAATTAGCAATAAACCATTTGTAATCAGCAACTAACAATAGCACAGGCAATTCACTTTTCACACCGCTTGATTTGGAATCCTGTGTCTATGAACACTATTTTAATTACCACAGTGTTATGATTGAGTTTATTGTGATGATTTTTGCAATATTAACATTGTATTATTTCTCTCTTTTTCATTCTTATTATGGATTTTGAAGCATCCTAAATCCAATGGTTTTAAAGTTTTTTGATTTAAAATTTATTTTAATTTGTTGAAATATTGTCACTTCTTATTTCAGTGCCATTTTGTACTGTATTTGCTAAGGAAATGGCCTGTAAGTGCATCACTGCAATGGGATTCAGGGCCAGCACCAAGCATTTCCTAGTCATCCATGATTGTGGATAACTTCTTAAAACTTCATGTGATTTTCTTTTGTTTCTGGTTCCCTTAATAATAGACATTTTGCCTCTGACTTTTGACTTTAGGGTTTTGTTTCTGGTTTTTAAGCCTGTGTTTTGGTATCTGGGTTTTGACCTTTGCTTGTTTCTTTTAACTACATCCCTCTCCTGATTCTTTTCTTGCCAGTGTTTTATAGGCCAAACGTGGGTTGCCTATACTGTGACACAGCTAAACTACTAGGGGTTTCTTATGGCATTCAGTGATTTTTTTTCTGTCGTTTCCTTTGACTGGAACACACAAGGCTGTCTGGGCTTTTTTAACTGCATGATATTTTAAAATTGTATTATAATACATGCATTTTATATACTGAACTAATACATGTATTTGCATTCAGTTGTTATACTTAATTTTGAATATGATCAGTGTTAGTGTTTTAACTATGTTTAACAAGCAAAATGTGACAAATCTGTCTCTTTAATTTAGTAAATAAACAAGCATTTTTAATGTTCTAGCTTTCAAAAAGTCTTTGAGTGCACATGACTGTATTTGCCATGTCTACAATCTATGAATCTTTCAGGCTTTAATAGTTACAAATTAAGGTTTTCATGGAACATACTAACTACGTGCCCTAACCGTCACATGGGTAACTGTCTACCTGGAGAACCAGTGATTCTGTTCTGAGGTCCACCCATGTTCTATGGTCCTCCCATTTTGCTGAGTTCCTTACCCTATCATGGAGCATGAGCCCAACAATCCTGCATAGGAATTTCTTTTAAGCCACTTATACTAATGATCTCATTCTTTCAGTCACTATTCAGAGGCCATGACCATAGATGAGAATCCAGATGTAGAGTAACTGGTAAATCAATAGGTTTATTTACATTAGTTCACCCCCATGGTCTACTACAAAGCTTAAAAAATGTTTTGTAATCAAAAATGTTCATTGGTCAGTTTCCTTGACCTTTACTGAGGAATAAAACCCTGAAATACCTGAACTGTTCTACTTGGGACAACCACTGACACATGACCTGCAGGAAACAAGATAATGACCTCAGCTTTTCTAGGTGCTAATTTCCATTCTACCTGTATCACACTCTCTAGTGTTACTGCTATAACAGATACCTGCAACCTTTTGGCAACAGCTGCTTACTTCTGCCTTCACTGTGGAGGTCTTAGACGTAGTCCATTTGGCCTGTACATCCCGGGTCTCCACTAAGATGGAGGAGACACTCTCCTGGAAGAAGGAGCTGAATTCTTTTGGAACAGAAATGGCCAGTAGTCTTTTTAGAAGTGGTACTATGTATTTTTTTTAATACTTTTATTCAAACGTGCTGTTTGTGTGCTGTGGACAGTCCATGTCTAGCATAGAAAATCAATAGCAGTTCATCACAATGATTCATATCAGCCAGGCCTTTTCTCTTAATTATGGCTCTTGCAGCGTTTCCATCATTTCTCATGTGAACAAGTTTTCCAGTAGGGTTACAGAGCTGGGTTGGGGCTATTCATGAATTGAATTGAGAATGTAAGGTAAATTCCAGTTCAGTTCCTGGAAATGAAATAGAATTGAAATGTCAGGAAACAGAATTGAATTCAAATAAATTCCACAAAATTCCACTTTCTAAGATAATTTGACTTGATTTGGTAAATAGTCTACAGTACATAAATATTATGAATCACATAAATCACAAATATATAAAAGAAATGCATGAGTAATGTACGTTTTATACATTATGCATTTTAATTTCACAAATCACTATAATAAATCAAAAGAAATTCTGAAATTTGATTGTTTCGTTTTGAATGTGACCCACTGCACACTGATGTTCCTAACAACATTTTCTTAAATTAGATTAAAAAAAAATTCCTGGAATTCCATGTAAGGTGAAGGTTAATAACCTATGAGTATAAATGAAAGCCAATTAGGCCCCCATTGAAGATGTGAGATTGGAGACTTTCTGTGAAATTGATTTAAAAGCTTTTGATTAAGTTTGGATTACTTTTTTTGTATGATCTTGGACTGCTTTGAGGGTCTGATTTCTGTATGAACTCTGGATTGCAATATTAGCAATTTGAAACCCTATTAAACTGGAAATGACAAAGAAATCTGAAATTTCAAGGAAGACCTTTATGGAGGATCATTTTGGTGAACTAACTCCTGCAACTTTAGATAACCGCAAAGCAGTCTGTAAGCATTGTTGTATACCCATTCATGGATCCAACCAAGTTACATCAAACTTTAAACGATATCTTCAGGTGAATACTTGTACTGTTTTTGGACCAAGCACTTTAAAAACATTTACATATGAACCACATTTCTACACAAGAATCACACACATAGGATTGTATCCACTACTAATAAATGTGGAGGTTTGGTTATTTACCAATGTAAAACAAACATTGCTTCGGTTTATGTTATTGCATGTATAAAATTGTGCATGGGACAAGAAGACTCAATACAATCAATAAGTAATATCAATAAACATGTCTGGCACTTGTATTCCACTTTCTCATCTTTGTCATGCAACAAAGCTCAGTCCCAGAAATGTGCCTTTCCAGTTGCCATTATTTAATGTCAGGGATCTTCACCATATTTTAACAACAAACAAACCAAGTAAAATGGTCACAACCATACATTCCTCGATTGAGAAATGTCTGGCTCAGTTTGAAAATATGGTGTGGTTTCAGTTGGTTGCAACCCTGGACCCAAGACTTAAACTTGACTGGTGCATGGGTGGAGAAAGACAAAACATCAAAGACATTATAACAATGAAGGCCCTTTCACTGTCTTCACCAAAAGTAACAACTACGAATTGCTGTTCACTACCAAAAAAGAGAACAAAACTCTTTGAATTTTTGACACCCACATACCATCCACATCTACAAAGTTACCAGCATCAGAGGAGGTACCCAAGTTACCCAGGCCGACCATGCCATACTAATGAGTCTGATCTTCTCCTGTACAGGAAAGAGAACCTGAAATGGTTCCCCTATTTGGCTCAAATTGCATTTCAGTATCTAGTCTACTTCTATGGAATGTGCTTTCAGTATTAATCACCAGATATTTAGGCCTGAGAGATGTACACTTAGTGATCTTTGAAAATGATGATTATTTGATGCAATAAAAAGTGAATATATGTAGATGACTTGCATGAATGAACATGACTCATTATTTTGTGGTTTGAGACATATAGCATTTATCACATTGAACTGTTAATCACACACTGTTACACTATATTCAGATATTTATGGCCATTGTCACTTATAATATATCAGTTGTTAATGTACAGTTCCCAGTTTTATTTACTTACATTTCATCAATTATTTTTCATATATTACTTGGCACCATAAATAAAGTTCACATGTATGTCCCTACATGTAATCCCAAATAAATGCTCAGAAACAACAATAAATGGAAATTGGCGGAATTTAATTGAATTTAATTCCACTTCCTGAAACTCCAATTCAATTTCAGTTCAGTTTTTTTAGCTGTTGAATTTCAATTCCAGTTCCATTTCCTTGTCTGAATTTGAATTGTAGAGTTAATTCCTGAATTGACTCCAACCCTGTTACAGAGTTAATAAATGGTACACTTTCAAAAACTAAATTCAATATCACTAAGGAGACAAAATGACTTGAATAGCAATTTGGTCCAGACAACAACTCTGTTGTTCACTGGAACAAAGTCCAACGTGTGTGGCTCTGGGGCTTTTCCCCACACCTATACAAGGCCTGTTTTGCAAGGTAACTCCAGAGTGAAAAAGATACCAACCTTGACTGAAAAGCTACACTTTAGTGCCATTTTTATTCCTTGAGATGAAACTGACTATGTGTACCCAGTATTTTACAATTTCCACCACGCGCTTTAATGCATTCTCACCTAGAGAAGTTATGTTACATGTTACAAAAGCTAAGGAAAGGTATGCTTGGTTGTGTGTCCCACTGTTTTCTGTCAACCACTTGGCATTGCACATGTCCTTCACTCTTTAAATTTTGGGTGCTGAGCTGATATAAGTAATGCATGCAGCTTTTTGGACTGAGCAAACATCAAGGTCAGGCTGAAGAAGTAGATCCAGGTATCCCTGTTCCAGATAATGTTCTTGTAGATTTAATTACAACATTCTTGATGACCAGTTATGCACTGACCCCGACTGACCATTGGTAACCCTTACAGAAGCACACATTCTCCAGAGAGTATCACTCCAAGGATCATAGAAGCACACAAGTCCACACCATGACCAAGTCATAATTCTGGGCAGAAATGCTTCAGTCCAAGTTGTAGGTTTAGCTTAACCAACCTTTGATCATAAGGTGAGCTAATCTTGAGCCTACCAATTCATATTTTATTAAACATAAAAGAACTATTATGACAAGGGTAGCAAAATTCCAACATTTATTTGACACTATAATTTAATACATTATCACTAGTGTCTCATCTTACAAATGATTGCAAAAAAGTATATATTTTTACTTTTTGAAATATTTAATTTTGTTCCTGTATTGTAACAATCAAATTAAATAAAATAGACAGTGCAAAGAACCATGAGTTTTCAATAGTGAATAACTCTTTCATTGTCTTAGTGTTTAGAGTAATGTTGTTATAACATCAAAATGAATGTTATAAAGAAATTATTTGCACTATTCACAAATCAATTTGTATGATGGTTTCTTCTACACACAAAGCAATATTGCATTTGCATTAGTAAATGTAGGAATATATCTTGTAAAAATAAGCAAAAATTCAAAGTCCAAAGCTTCTTTAAGCTAAACAAACAAAAATATTATTAAAGATGGGTGAGTGTAATTAAAAAAACACAATTCCAGTCCAAAAACATTAAGGTGTTTCTTGAAATTCAGAAATTCAGGACACAGCCACAAAAAGTTTGCCTAGTAAAGGTGGTAAATACTAGGAAGTTATACACAATATTCAGCTAACACCTTCAGTAATTCAGGGAAGCTAATTTGCACACACATTTACGGTGTCAGGTAGATTACTAAGTGCCTAAAAGCTTTATTAGACTGGTGATGTCTGATGAAGGATTTGGTTTCTAAATTTATTTTTATTTTTTTCCACCATTGACCTTTCTTTCCCTTATTTTACTTTAGTATAGTTTTGCCTAAATGATGACTACTTCTTCACAATCATGATCTATAATAATTTGCCACATGAAATTGTGTTCTAAAGTAAAGCTTATTTTATAAATGTAAGGAAATAGCCCAACCTCTCATTTTATAATTGCACTAATGGGAACCAGAGTACAAGTGTGAAAAAACCTTTTAAACTTACCAAATAATCAGTTATTCAAGGCAAAAATATTATCAAATATTGATCAGTGTTTTATTACAAAATAGCAATGTCATTTTAAGAAGGACAAAATACCAAAAACACAGCATTTTTGAGAGATTTGACTTTTTTTAAAGGAGACAGGCTGAGCACTTCACTTTGCTGCTAAACATTATGAATATTCCCTTAACTTGTTAGCTTAGAGGAGATAGAGGAAATCTTATATTATATATTTAAACTTACTCACATTTTATTTCTAGTTTAGTAAATACTTGTGTGAATTTAACATTGACATTACCTTTCTATGATTGACTCTTACACCTGATGCTGTAAATTTTGTCGCCTCTGTTACCTGACATTTCTTTTTGATGGCCAAATATTCAGTCAGAAAAAGAAAAAAAAGTTATGTTTTCCTAATTACTTGATCAATTCATTAGCACTGTATGTATATCAATGAAATTGTGGATCAGGATATTCCCCTTTATTCTGTTTGATGGTGTTCATCCTTGTGTTAACTTGGAAATGTTAATTAATAATGGTTTAAGTGCATGCTATACTTTCCTCCTTGTGTGGCACACAATTGCTTGTTAGGTTTGTGTAATAACTTCTTTTATGTAATATAATATTTTGCTTTTAGTGATCTTTCCAATTCAATTAAATGTATATTCTGCATCGTCTGATGTACCCAAAATGCCTCTGTTACTTTTCTTTGAAATTTTGACATAATTTTCATGACTGTTTTTCACAGTTTCATCTTTTAATTCATTCAATGTTAAACATTCTAATTTTTTGATGACTGCTAGCATTTTATACATACAGGGTGGTCCAGATCTAATTATGCAGATCCAGATCATCTGGATGACTTTGATTTATGCGGGGACGATTCCAGTTCAGCGCAAAGACGATTCTTCATGTCATCAGTTTGCACACTTCTTGATGGTCCAGGATTTTTCGGGTGATTTTCTATGTAATAAACTTAATAAGTTATAGCGTAATGAAAATTGCATAATTAGATCTGGACCACCCTATATAACTGGTCCGTGAACTGTGATTAGATACAACTGCTGATAATGGGGATGTAGCTATTTCTAGGTCCTCTCTACTCTGAATAACTTGTACTTTAAGTAAATGTTTTTTATTTAAATTTACTTATAGCAAAATTTATTCTAAATGTTAATGATTAAGTGCAGAAGGTACCGATCATCTCTTTTTGAGACTAGTGTAGGTAGTGTGTGGATAAATATTTTTAATGTTTTACTGAAAAATATAATTAATTAGTTAAAAAAACCATCCTTATTACAAACAGTTCTATTTTGTCATTTTAGTAATTTTCCAAGCTTTGTCTATCATCTAATAACCCAGATACTCCATTCACTTAAATTTATACGAATTAATTAAGTTTTGGAAATGAGCTAAAATTCAGCCATTAGAATACAAAACTATTTAAATGAATTTTTAGATATTGCTAGTGAGTTATGAGTGCAGAGATGAGACAAAAAAATAAAGTTTTAGACTAAAAGGTCACAAAGAAGAGAATGTTAAGATTGTTTATGCTCATGGATAATCAGTCTAGCAAGTAACTAATGGCAGTTTGAAAAGCAGATATTATATACATGACTTCAACCTCATTGTAATACACAGGGTACCACAAAACCTCTTATTTTGACCCAAACAAAACAGTCATAAATTAGGAAAAGGCAAATGAAAACATTGCTTACCTCCAGGGAACTACAGCATGGCCAGCTTCTGTTGAGATGAGCACATTAATAAATAAATAGTTGGTTGTCCAGGAGGACGAAGTTTAGAAAATTCAATCAAGACATTATAGGCCTTTATAGATAAGTTTTAAATTGAAGTGTTTCTTATTTCACCTGTTATGATGCTTTATACCAATCTGAATATTAATCTGTGTTTCTGTACATTCTGTACTTTTCTAGAATAAGAGTATTTTATTTAAGAAAAAATAATTATCCAATAAACGTTTATGTGTAAAGTATCCTTTTAACAGGTAACTGTGAAATGTGGATTAGCAAGTACAAGAGCATTAGTAACAATTTCTAGTTTACACATGACACCAGGCATCCATCATCTCTGTTATGTGTGCTAATTTTTTATCACCTTTCAATTGAAAAGGCTCAAGCAGAGGGAAATATATAACAGTGCTTCAAAGGAGAAGCCTCTCTTCAGATTTTTGCTCAATGAATGGAGTGTAATTAAACTTATTATCCACGGATAACCTATTCTGAGTCTGAGGATCAATCAAAATATACCACCCGCTGTGTATTACATTTCATTGAACCCCCTGGTGACTTCATGAATCACCAAGGAGACATTCACATTAGATTTAATTTAAATGAAAAATTGAACTGACTGTGTTTCTACAACATGCTACAAATTAATTGATATCTACATAATGATGTTGTGGCACAATAGATAAGACTAATTTGTTTTGTGTATGTGGCCTGCAAGACTCTTGTCAGATGTGGCATCTGAAAATGCAAGGATCAAAAATAATAATTGTTGTTTTTATTAATAATAGTAAAAAATCCTGTCAGAAGGATAGTAAAATCAATAAATAGAGCTAATTAAGCTGATAGTTTCATTAAGGTTTATTCTGTTTTTATTTGAAATGCATGATAATTATAAATCAATATGATGGAGTGCTACAGAGCAGATTTGTATTAATAATAATTTAAGTGTAAAAACCATGAATGTTATATTAAGCTAAAGATGCTGGCAGGAACTTGAGCAACATTAAATATGACATTTAAAATGAGAAGTCTTAATAAAAAATGAAAAATGTTTTTAGGGAGTCTCCGTATCTAGGATGACATAGGACAGAGCTAAGTTCCAAGAGAGGAAGAGAGACTCTGGCAGCAGGAATCGGTCCAGCAAATGGCAGTGTGGGAATGAAGGATGTGCTAATGGACAGCATGCCATGTATGTGTTGGGCAGTGTCACCAAGATATGACAGAGAACTGTAGCCTAGGCAGAAATGTGAATGCTCCCCCAGGATGCTCTAGAGGTGGTGACCCAGCATATGCCAGGTACACATGGCCCTCTCCTGGAAAAGAGAGTGTACACAGGTTGGAAACTCAAGAATTTGTAACAGTTTTTCACAAGTGAAGGACATGTTGTCTTAGAGCATCAGATAAATGCTGCCTTGAAAGTTCAGGAATGCAGGGACACCAGAAACAATTACAGGAAGCTCTAGTCTCAAGAACTCGATCTCAGACAGAGAGACGATGATTAACAGTGTCTTGTCAATCATGATGCCATTTTGGGCTTCCAGGTTGATGGAGACCTTTTGGCACTTGTGGGAACTGGCAGGAAGTGTTGTACATTGTCTAATGTTCACTTTGGTAGGTATCAGTGGAGCTACATTGTTACCAATAATAGAATAACATACAGACATAAGCTTTGTATTTATATGTTTGATGCAAGTAATAAATATTCATTGTACTTTTTCTAAAAATCTATAATGGCTAGTTGTATATTCTCTTCCAGAAAGTGGACATTTAGCTTATTACAGGTTTGTGTAACTCCATTCCCATGCTCAAGGACATTTTTAAAAGTATTTTTGTAAGTTAACCAAAGTTTGTGGTTAATATCTCAATATTAGGGTAAAAGAGGTCAGCAGAAATAAGACATTTTTTATAGGGGAGAGGCAGAGAATTATCATTTCACACCAGAAAAGCAGAAATCGATGTCACTTCACAAACTTATTACTGACTTAAATATCTGACTCTTCTACTTTAAAATCTGTGAAGTCCAAGCTGTTTTTACTTTTGCATGGGGCAATCCTTTTGTTTCTTCCTTTACACATACTTAGGTGAAAATCAGTTATTTTGCTATTTTCTTCTCATTTGCAGTGATTTCTCAATTTGTGTCCCTGAGGGTTCTTGAATTTTCTCTTATTGTCTTTTTACTAGATGTAGTATTAAAAATATACTTGCTGTTTGTTTGGTCACTAGCAATTTTTTTCTTTGGTTTCTCTTTTCACAGTTCAAGTGCTTTTTTTGATTTCTTACTGTAGTGTCTGATATTCCTCAGAGTCAAAGATGAGATGTAGAGAGGTGTTACAAAGTTTTGAATTTGAGACAAACTTGGAGAGAAAACAGTCAGTTGCCATCAGCCCCATTCTAGTTTTCTCTTTTGTATTTTCAGTAGGGGCTTCCCACTCAATGTTTGGAAAGTTAAAATTACCTATAACTGCTACATCCTATTTCTTATACATACAATATGTATTATTTTATTATTTGATTAAATATAGAGTATGCTATTGCCCGAAATATTACAATAGAATTACCTTCCTGTAGCAAACTCCTGTAACCAAGTCTTTGTCTTTCTTCCTTACTAGCATAACTCACCATGATTCTGACCTTTTCCCTTCTTCAAACTTGAATTCATGGGCTTTAGTATTATTTTTTGCTTATAGCGCCACACCTATTCCTTTATTTTCTTGTCTGTCACTCCTGAAGCATGAATAGTCACCAATGTTATAATCTTTTCCATCAGTTTCATTTAGCCACATCTCTGTATTTCCTAAAATATCATTATCCAAGTCAATACTGTCACCTCTACTTCATGCATTTTCTTTCTAATGCTCCTAGCATTAAGATGTAAACATTTTAAATGAGGAGAGGTACTGGTGTACCTCCCTTAAGATTCTAGCTTCTAAAGTATTTGTCCCTTTCTCTTGTAAGTCTCTTTGGTGAAGAAAATGTTTACGGTGAGAAAAATAAAGCCTTGTTTACACCATACATGCATTCATCCATGCATTATGATTCAATATGAAGTTTTGTTCATTGTTTTTTTGGGTTTTTTTTTCCTGGTGGTGTGAGAATTTCAGAGAAAATAACTGATTTGGTTTCATATTTTTTTTTCTGCAAGAAATACTGTCTTTACAATGTCATGTATTGCAACATGAACTTGGAAGTAGAAATCAAAAGTTGTCCATTGCGTTTTTAATGATCTTTTACAGCAAGTGCTGAAGAGGGAGCATTCATCACTGCAATCTGTTGCAAAATGATCAGAATGGTCAGAGAAATAAGGGCAGAGGTCTATTTTATAAACAAATGAATTTGCATAACAGTGTTGAATTAATGCTAACATATTATACTTCAGTTGGTTAATAGGCATGACATGGTTTAGCATAGCACACAGCCATCCTAAAATAAAAGTCTTTCTCAATTGTATCTTTGTTCTTCAATATATATTGAATTCTGCCCTTATTCTATTATGAAAGCTGTATACGTGCCAATTTTCAAGTCTTACTAGGTGCATGAAGAACATTACATCAGCCAGTTTCTTGAACCATCCCCATGTAACAATCTGCTTGTTTACTTGACCATTTCAGCAGTGTCCTCATGACATTTGAAACAAATGCTTATATGTTTTAATATGCACTGCAAACCAAACTACTTAACTACTGTTACCTCTAAATTATTCTCTCTGACTCTCCCCTTTGGGACTTTTTAAAGTCCCACTAATAAACTCTGAGGTTCATCTGGTGTTCCTATTTTAAATCTGTCTATTTCTAATGTGTATAAATCATGTCTGTATCAGAAACCAAATATTTGCCAGCCGAATGTGGGGAAAATGGAAATCAGTGTAATTAATCAATACTTAAGATAATCACATAAATCAGTACACCTAGTCTTGTATTTTTGTCTGTGATCTAGTTTTACCATTGATGGTGACAGCTCAAATATTTACTTCTAAAACTTCAAAAGTTACTAGTTACGTGTACATCAATGACCAGAGATAGACACGACCATCCACATGGTCTCATCCACAAAGTCGCTCTGTTCTACATCCAGCTGTGGTTTTATACTAGGCTGTTCCATTAAAAGCAATCAGTTATCTTGCTGAAAATAGGTGTCAGTCCTCCCTTTGGAAGATGTAAGTTCTACTGTCATTAATGCAAGCCACTGGCTCACGTCAAGATCACATTTAAGGATTGTACCCAAGCTTCTTATTGATGTTAAATTTCTTTTGTCACAGCTGGAATCTTCGGTTTGTATCTGGGCTTTCTAGTTTCACAAACTGCGTACTCACCACTCCATGCATAACACACTCCATTTCTGTTGTGCCCAGTTATTACTTTGTTTTTCTATATCACTCAGGCCCAAGAAGCCATAATATTATTGTTTCCATATTGCCACCTACTATTTCTGTCTATATTTCTCCAAGTACTGCAGTTCCTAAAAGCACTGTTAAACACTTCCCTAGAAACTTTATTTCCCTTCTACCCTGTACTATTAATTTTAAAAGGTTTGTATTATACTCTGTAAAGAGATGTTATCGCATTTAGCACGCTTAAACTTAACACCGAATTTGTGTCCTAATGTTGTATCTAATCCTGATTAAACATTTTTAATACATTACTGCTTCACAAATAAAATTTACATCCATTATGAAAAATAATATTTATCAAACAAATTGTACATTTTGGTTGTGTCAAGAGTCTTCTAGTTTAAACTATATCTTCACCTTATACTAATGGATTTAGACATTTTGTCCTGAGTGCCCCTATTCCCAAAACACTTATTATTTACCATCCCTTAAATTTGCAGTTATTTCTCTCAGTTAGCAAATTTCTTGTCGCATTAAACTCTGTATTATAATCAATAACCTATAATGTTTAAATTAGGCTGACTTTAACTAGAAATTTAATGTAATGTAACTATGTGGTATAGCAGGTCCACAGCTCAGATCAAAAAGGCCAGTTTTCAAATAAATAATCACTGCACTCGCGGCTTAAAAAGGGGGCGTGGTAGTGTGACAGAGCAGTTCCTGGGCACATCTGTGATTGAAGCTAGGAGCTGCTAATCGCCACACCTAAACCACGTCCCCTTAATATATAGGAGAAACGCGGGGTGGAAGGAGAGGAGAGAATGAAAGATCTGGAGAGCAAGAGAGCAGAACTGGGGTAGTGCAAGAGAGTGGATGAGCCAGCCAGCTAAGTAAAAGAAAGGTCAGCCTGGCCGGTGGTCCCATATAGAGCGAGCGATCGGTGCTTAAAGGACGGATCGTGCCCACTGACTATGTGGAGGTGAGAAGGAGTCCGCCCTAAGGATCTGAGGGATGACCACGTGTTTGAAAAGGATGACGGGCGGACAACCGACCCCGAGTGGTCTAGCAGACGCTGGTGGAGGCAGCTAAGACGGGGGTCAGTAGAGAAAGGACCGCGGCGGCCGAAGTAATTAAGTAGTGGCTGAGCAAACCTTGAGTGAGTTGAAGAGGCTGGGAAGGAGCTGTGTCTGGCTGGTGTAGCCCCAATGTCTGCTGCTGTTTTAGTCTCATTTTAGCCTTGTTTTAACTTTTTGGGATTTCACTGTTTTTATAGATTATATATTTATGGACATTTGAGTAGTGCACTTTATTTTGAACACTTTAAGGCTTTCGATTTGGTTTTTAACAAAAGCACTTTTACACTTTTTTTGCACCATCCCCTTCATTTTTTCTTCACTGTCCAGCTCATCTGGTGATATTAACAACGGTGTTGGGTTCAAGAGCTCCCAAAATGGAGAATGGAGCCTGGAGCAGAACCTGTATTGTTACAAACTAACTAAATAAGATTCTGAATATTAGTCCATATTAGATGCAAAAACTAATCATCAAATGGAAACTTGTCTTCTCACATCAAGTATCAATTGGCATATAAAATATATTTCTAAAAATAGTCTCTCTTACACATTTGCTTTTACACCAGATGCTGATCATGTTATGCTAATCACATTTTCTAAACTGTTCATTTATATTCAGAATCATCATGCATCATTTCCATTAATAAAACAATAGTTGCAAATATTCAATAAACATATGTTATTTGTGAAAAGAGTTAATTTGCCTTGCTGTGCTTGCAGATAATTATTAGCTTTTCCTCCTGTACCATCCATAACTCCATTGTTCAAATTCTCTTTGAAAGATGTTGCTGCAGAAAATAGATATTATTCTGATTCCTAAGACAAGAAGAAAATTCAAGTGCCTGCTCATACCATACTATCAAACAAGTGGATAAAAACAAGGTTAGAGAGTTCGTTTCAAGGAGGAAAAAGAAAGAACAGTCCCAACAGTAGAACTGCCAAAAGGAAGCAAGCATAGTTAAAATGGAATGACAGTTTTGCAGAGTAAAAGTATGACACAATTCCTTCTATATTGAGAATTTAATATGATAGTCACGTCATGGGATTCAATACCCCAAAGCAAAGGATATCAATATCTAAAACAGATGGCATCTACAATTTGGGACTCACAATGATCTTTTGGCATCAACAGTCACCAGCTGACTTGAGTTGTTAGCAGTAAGTACCCATGATCCTGGCCTTGTCTTGGCTTGATCCCCTCTCTGGTTTGGTTTGTTTCCCTTTGGAATTGGACAATTCGTTCATTTGACATTTATTACAACTCAGTCTCTGAGTTCAAATTCAATGTGCTGTCATCTACGATGTTTTTGGAAAAACAGCTTTTACCTGCAGATGCAAAGACTTAAAAGTTTTGTTCCAAATTAGTCAGTAGTGCAATACTTCATCTGTAATTTTTGAAAGTTACTTATTGATCCCATATTAATATCTAGTGTTAGGCCTGTTTTGATTTGGTGTGACAATGCTACCACTGACAATGTAACCTAGGGATGAGATAGGCAAATGAGGACACTCGCACAAAACAATGGGTAGGGGTTAAAGGGATTCAGTGCTTTTATTAAAACAATCCATGAAAACAAACAGGTGTCCAAAATAGTGCAGTAAATTCAATTCATAATAAATAAATAATCCATTAAAATAGTGAACTATGGTGGTTAAAACCAAGTCAAATAAATAATCCACTAAAATTAGGTTAAAACACTAGCAGGTATCCATCCTTTAAAAATGTATTCCCCGGTGCAATCCTTTAAAATTGATGTCTCCACTGTTAACCCCAAACAGGACCATGCAGCAGAGGAAACGCCCAACTAACAGGCACTGCCATCCAACTGTTGCTACAGGCTCGGGTTCCTGTTGTCCTATGGCTCCCAGCAGGACTCCCAATCCCCTGTGGCAATCCATGGCCCTGACAGGGCTCCCTCTCTGAACCTCCCCCTACTCCTGCTGCCTTCCCGGACTTATGGGGCGAGTCTCACCAGCAGGTTACTCCAGCATCCAGGTCGCTCAGCTAGAATAGCTGTCTTCAACCCCAAGTATCAGCCGCTTGCTCCTCAAAGGACTCTCCTTCCGGCTACCTGTCTCCTCTCTCTGTCTTGTTTGCTCGTGCATCATTTCTCTGTGCCTCCTGCCTTCTCTATTGTTCCTGTAATTTCCTTTCATTTCTCTTTCTTCTGAACTCTTTTTCCTTTCCCCTTTCTTTATCCACTGCTGCCTAATCGGGTGCAGGTGCAAGGAACCGCTCGATCCTCTGCATCATTGAAGCGCCTGACTGATCCACCCTCTTTCACATGAGTATGTGGAGCAGGCAGCCAGCACTCCAATTAAACGCACACACGCACCTGATTCGAGCCTGCACCTTCTCAGTGCATGATTACTTATTTAAAATTGGCCACTAATTTCCTAGCCACGGACCTAC
>JANRMT010062854.1:92335606-92357763 GCA_026402145.1 Polypterus bichir lapradei | reverse complement strand
TCCTTATTACGGAGTCTTCCTTGCTTTACCGCTGGCTGCTTCTTACCATTCACCTTCCTAGCTCTTTATTTAAACAGTTTTCCTTCTCACTTTTCTGCTCCTTTGCTGTCTTCTCCCTTTTCGTTCAAAATATGCACCTCCTTGCCTTTTTACAGTCAGTTCCCCTTACGTCACACCATGGTACGTTTAGCACAAGTTAATACCGGGAATGCCTGTTAAACATCTTACGTTCACGAGTAGCGATTTGCGTAGTGAACACTTCGATGAATGAAACCTGTTATCTTTACAACGGTTGACAAACACGGAATGTAACTTCAAAACAACATGTCCTCCAAATACGAACCTGATTGAAAGAAATAATGATAATCAAATCCTTGATGACAGCAACAGTGTCATAACAGAGACAAAACAATTACATTGACAATCAGGTTATGTTATTTTTAAAATGTTTCCTTTTCTTTTTCATAACTTCTTTAACGCACTACTTCTCCGCTGCGAAGCGTGGGTATTTTGCTTGTATATATATATATATATTGTGGAGGTTGACCCGGACACAGACAGGCGGACACGTTTATTTCACCCAAACACATGTTTATTTACAGTTACAAGTGCACCACAAAACCCCCAAAGTCCTGGCCACACAATGCCTTTCTCTCACTCTCTTCAGGCCGCCTCCTTGCCTTCTCCAGCTCAGTCCTCTCCGCTCCCGACTCTCGCCCTGAATGAAGGGAGGCGGCCCCTTTTATCCGCACCCGGATGAGCTCCAGGTGCTCCCTGGCAATCTCCCGCTGACACGCCCCAGTGTGGCGGAAGTGCCGGCTGTTCTCCCGGAAGCTCTCTGGGTGTCCCTGCTTCTCTTCCCCCCAGCACTTCCTGGTGTGGCGGAAGTGCTGAGGTCCAGGGTCCCCAAGGCATTGGGGCGCCTCCTGTTGGTGACCACGGGCCCCGATTGGGTGGGGCTTCCATGCCCTGAACCTGTGGCCCCCAAAGCAACCAGGAAGGCGGCCCCCACGTGATCCCAGATGGGCACACGCCCACTTCCGGTCCTCCAAGGCGTCCCGGCCGGGTCGTGGCCCCTGGCACCCTCAAAAAAAAAAAAAAAAAAAAAATATATATATATATATATATATATATATATATATATATATATATACACACACTAGGGGGCTGTGCCACCTACTCGCTTTGCTCACCCACCCCACAATCCCTACCCCCGGGGGTGCACTTCACGCCAACCACTTCTTGCATCTCTGCCACTTGTGTTGTGAGGGGGGGGCTGAATGCACGCTAACGACAGATCAGCTGCTGGCTTACTGCTAGCTGCTAATGAGCTGTGTGATCTGCATATCGCGCTGCACTTTGATCATTTAAAAACCTGTACAGCAGCTGCTGCTGCCGTGCTGCATGATCTGCATGTTGAGCTGTACGTCTATCATTTAAAAGTCTGTAAAGCAGCTGCTGCTGGCGCGCTGCAAGATCTGCATGTTGCGCTGTACGACGATCATTTGAAAGCCTGTACAGCAGCTGTCCTTTTGTCTCACCTCCTTGTCTCATGGGATGTTAAAAGTGTCTCAGAGAAATTGTTTGTAAGTAGGGCATGACATGCAAGTAGTCTCGTGGGATTCAAAGTGTCTTTCTGAGATGATCACATCTCAACCCAAGATTTTTTTATATAATTGATAGATATATAAAATACTAGCTGTGCCCCGCAGCTCCACCCATGTAGTAGTGAAACAGGACAAACTTTAAAAGTCAATTAAAATAAAAAAGGTATGCTCCAATTTCAAATGTTGGCATTGTATCTGATTGTGTTCAGCTCTGATGGGAGAGCATCCGGCATGTGGGGAGAAAAGCACGTGGCAATGATATCTCTGGCAATCAGCAGCTATCCCCTTAAACACACGTAACTCTGATCTATCTCTCAAAAACGTCAAATGTTACTTCTTAACAATCTGTAGATGATAATGTCTGTTGAACAAACAGGTATTGCTAGCTAAGTGGAGGCAAGGTACGCTCCAACATGTGGCGAGAAGTAGACCAACTCGAACGGAGGCTGGCGCATGAGTGAGGAGGGCTCCTTCCCCTTCCCCTCAGCCTGCAGCCACTCTCTCGGATTCTCGCAAATAAATCGGTACCACAAGCGAACTATGATACTTAGGGCGATGACAGAAGTAGCAAAATCAACCATAATGTTCAAGCAAATTAGAGTAAAAAACCCAATCAAAATCCGTTAAGTAGTTTTCTCGTGAAAGTGGACAGACAGACAGACAGACATTGGATTTTATATATGTAAGTGCTTTGATCATGGGGCATTTTCATGTAACTTTTTTTAAAAAATTACACAGCAATGTAATGTAATGATCAGGCTGGAGGTGCACAGTGCCAAGTGGCTGGACAGCTACTGAGCACTGTGGTTTCAGAAGGCAAACATCTGAGCGAGAGGAGGAAGTCCTGGGAAAAAAGGTGGAAAGAGCATGAAACATGGGTTTGAGTGTGAAAGATGCTGGAATGGAAGCGCTTTTGCTTGGCGTTGGTGACACAGTGCCGGAGACACATGGGGCAGCTGTAGCACGGGTGCGAAAGAGAAGGGGCAGCATGGTGTACGTGAACAGCATGGAGTGAACGAGTGAAAAGAGAAGAGCAAGAGTGTGCTTCTAGGCTGCAAAACTGAAGCGGAAGATTGTATTGAGGGGTTAGACAAGTTTGAGTGTGATAAGAGTTAAGGTGTGTCCCACAGCTAGCACAGTGGGAGTTTAGTTGGAAGGCAATTAATAAAGGCTGAACAGCAATTCAAACTCCTGAAACGTGTGCTGGTGTTGCTCCTCCCTGACTGATTGTGGGTATTACAATACAAATACGTTTGTACCTAAAGAATTACATACACATCCAGTACCGTATTTACTGCTTTTCATTTAAAGGTTTAATATTTCGGATTACGCAGTTCTCAATGATACACCATATGTCAATACATAGTACTGGTGTTCATTTTCCTGATTTATACATACTGACATAAGAGAGGAGAGGGGGCCAGTTTATGGTAGTCCTACTGCAATGCTAGAGAAAAGTAGCGAAGATAAAAATTAGACTTTCTCTTTTTTTTCATTTCATGTTTCTGTAAGATGATCAAATCAATGTCATATCATATAAGTGCTAAATAAATTATCTTTGGGTGGCACTAAAACCAAAATAAGTCACTAGTACCTCTGTATTCAACTCGCCAGTCTGCCAACCAGCTAACAGACAGCCCAAATATAATGACAAAATTCAACGAAATAGACATGTAATGATTACTCATGATTCAAATTTGTAGTATCTTTCCTAATTTATGCAAAGAATGCAACATAACCATCTAAGTAATGAATGGATGCCAGTTTTTAAGTGAGATAGCAGCTACATAAATCTTTTTTAGTGTGCCAGGAGCAAAGGTGTAGATAGTACAGTGTTTTCCAAATATTTTGCTGTGGTGGCATACTTTTTGCAACCCAAAAAAGCTCAAGGCACACCACAATTCCATCAGCCACAAAAGCATTAAATCTATACACTTGCTAAACTGTCCGAAGCACCAGGACTAGGGGCACCAAAAAAGCAGCCTGCAGATTTCAGTTTGCAGTCATAGAAATTAGTGATCATTTTGGACACATTTTCCAGCTGCTTCGTCCCTTTGCCTGTTCATACATCTTTCTACCTCATGCCACTGAACCGAGGTCAGAGGCAACTCATATGCCCAATGTTCCTGGCTCTGCACAGAGGCAGATGGACCCCGACACATCTCTTGGGTGCTAATGTGCTCTCTAAGTGCTGTGTCTGCAAAATGGTGATCACGGAGCTGCTTTTATGGTGCTGAAAATTTGAGGATAGCATTTACGGAGTTTTAATGTATGCCTATTTAAGAGATTCTTAATCTTTCAATGTTTTAATGTTAGATGTGATTAATCACGATCAATGCTGATTAATCACAATTAATTGCATACATTTATGCGATTAACTAATTTTTTTTAATTGATTCCCAACCCTAATATACTATATATATTATATATATTTTTTGTGTATACAGCACAGGCGAATTAAGCAATTTGTTCTCAGTCACATAGTAAGACAGAGACATGAAAACCTACTTAAATTGGCTTAGTCTAAATTGGAGTTACAGATGGCTGCTGTATATTCCTGCACTACTAGCTGAAAGGCAGAACCAGAAAGCAGTCCATTACAGAGTCCAACAACAACAACAACAACATTTATTTATATAGCACATATTCATACAAACAGTAGCTCAAAGTGCTTTACATAATAAAGAATAGAAAAATAAACACAATATGAAAACAAAATAAATCAGCATTAATTAACATCGAATAAGAGTAAGGTCCAATGGCCAGGGGGGACAGAAAAAACAAAATAAAAACTCCAGACGGCTGGAGAAAAAAAAAAAAAAATCTGTAGGGATTCCAGACCATGAGACCGCCCAGTCCCCTCTGGGACCCCTCAGTCCACCCATTCTTGCACACACCCACACTCACATTTATTAACTAATGTCATAATCAATCACCTATACCACTAATTACCAAATGTAGGTTGGGTTTTTAGTGTCAGCCACATGTTCTGGAGCTGTTCATCTATTCTTACTGAGACATGCTCTGTCACTCCTGTACCTTTTTGTTAAATACTTGGACTCTTTACCTATTAAATTATTATTTTTACCAGTGATCTCTGACATTTTCTTTACATACTCTACAAAAAATATTTTGTGTAGCATTGCACTAGGAACTTTCCTGGGATCCTGGTTAAATCTTCCTGAGAAAGTGAACCTGTACCTCTGGTACTTTTGATTCAGTTTTCCATTCCATCTTTAGAGAACTAACCTATATATAAGGACTTCTCTAATAATTATATATCTGTTTTATGTGTGTCTGTGTGTATCATTTTCTTGTATGTTACTTATTAATTTGTATTCATGTCTAATTTTAATTTGCTTTTCCTTGTTTGTAACTATTTCTTTGACATCTTGTAAAGCAAATTGAGCTACATGCTGTGTATGGAAATATGTTATAGAAATAAATATTGTTGTTCAGATACTCCTGTCAAAAAGGTTTCAAGACAAAATGGATGTTGAATATGATTGTTTCAAGCCCTACTAAGGTAAACCAGTAATTGTTCATTCTTATAATGTTTCATTTTGCACAACTAATATACATATGGATATATATGTTGTTACAAAAATGACCATAAGATGCTGAGAAGGTTTTGGGCAGCCACCCATATAATTTTACCCGGCTGCAAAATTGAGTCCAAAGAAGAGGCATGTTCACACAAGAGAGTCCAAAAAAGAACTGATTCATTATACACAAGATGGCAGCTTTAAAGGCCAGTAGAGGAAGTGATATCATCAGGACTGGAACCGGAAGTGACGTCATTGGCTGCCCCAGAGCCGGGTGGGATTTCCCTAGAATGGTCTGCAAAAGATTGAGAGGGAGAATTAGTGCACTTCGCCACCCCCTGGTCCAGCGTGGAATTACATGTACTCAAGCCCTTTAGTTGTCTCCTAAACACGTGTGTGTGACAATGTCTTTTTGAGTACAGTGGGATCATGTGAAAGATGCACCCACTAGAGATATCAAGTGGTTTATTACAAGACTGATTTGTTTATTTCATTTCATATACTTCTTATTTAAGACACTTTTTAAACTTTTGTAAAATAAAGGTATCGGTAGCTGTTTCTTCCATTTTCTGTATAAATAAATTATCAAGCTAGAACAAAGTGCTTTAAATTTGGATATCAGTTTTAGTACAGAATTTCTGAATCAATCTTTACTTTCAATATCACATTTCAGTAATTGCAAAGCACTTTAAAGGGCAATTATAAAATATTATTAAACTGAATGATCTCTTGGTATTTCTCTTTACTGAATTAGTATACAGTATGTGTTTTTTATTTACATGAGTGGATTCTTTTTTTTTTTCACAGATATCTATGTACCGTTTTTGATTATATGTGTCTCTTGATGAATCAAAGCTGATACAAATATATGAGAATATAAGTTGGCTGCACTATAAGTCAATATTAATTTCATGCCATTTTGGGAATAATCATCTTTTCATGATCATCTCATTGCTGCAATGAGGCTAATGAATGAATGGTTCCAATACAATCATAATTTTACCAAATTGTTGTCTGCACACAGGTTATTACTTTTTCATTTCAGCGTATGTTGTATAAATATCAATTATAGATGCAAAATTGGGACTGACAGCAAGTTAATTAAAGTTTGTACCTCATTTTTCAGCCGATAATAGACCAAATAAACACACGGTGCAATTCCTCTCCTTGTTTTGTCTCACATCTTGATGCCGTTTTTATTATATGAAATCTTGTAATGGATAATAATTCCTAATGTGAGTTCAAGCAGATTGTATCCAACCATTCTTAAAGGAAAAAATACCAAATTTATAAGATGAATGAGAATTTGTAATATGTTCTAATGGACACTTGAGAGAAGACATAAAATGCCTGAACTCATTTTGCACAAATGCATAAACCTGTTAGATGTGAATTAAATCTGACATTGCCTACTGACCGGACATCAATCTCTTGGAAGGTGACACTTTAAAGTAGTGTATTAATCAGTAATATCTCTCTACTATGGCTTAAAAGGCTCCCTGTCTGCAATCCATTACATATCATTCGATTCTTGCATTGCCTCGTCTCTCATTCTGAAACCTGCTCCTGAAATGTTAGTAAGCTTGAGTTTCTAGTTATTACTGCATATATCCTATTTTGTGCTACAATAGAGCATAAACCTTGCTTTGAAAAAAAAAATCTAGTAGGCATAAACTCATATTTTTATGTCTACCTTATAAATAAAAACAGGCTATTTTAAATTTACCCAACAGAAAAACGATCCTCGTTATCATTTGCTAGTGTAAGAGGTGTTAAGTTGAACAAAACAGAAAATCTGCTTCAATTATATATTACACTTTGCAAAACTGCAATTTATACAATTTCTTTAGAGTAATTAATTATATAATGTCACTCATCATTGTATTTTGTATATTTTGTATTTTTCATAATACTGTCCCTAACATCATTGGCTGACCTTGACGTTTTTGCTTTTTTTTGTTTTGTTATTTTTGGCAGCACAAGGCAATCCGAATCCTTGTAAATTTGCTTAATGATTCTGGATGCCTGACATCTCCATTCCTTCAATCTCACTTAGTCTTCTCTCTCCACCTTCTTTCTAAAAAAGCAGAACATGTGGTATCTCTTGCTCTTCTTTTTCCTGATCATTCATTTTAACCCGTTTTTTTCTCACCAACTGAAAAATCCTGTCTCTTAAGCTCTACTGTACCAGGCAACAAAGAAACCTTTGTTCCCTTCCTTCCAAATTCACTTTGGTTCAGAGACCCATCCCCTACTACGCCCCAATTACCTGTGATACCAATTTCAGTGATGTGCCAGGCAAAAAAAACTCTAATAATTAACACACATTAAGAGTTTTCCTCATTGGTTCTCCCCTTCTATCTTTAAAAGACTTACATGTGTCTCCAACGCTTTATATGTCCTGGCTTTGCTTCATATTTCTCCTTCTAATTTGTGCATTGCCTTTTCTATCCATTGATAGTCCGTTGTTACCTCAGACTTTTACAATTGCTGCCACTACAGTGTTATAACCATCAATGAATGGCCGATACAGTCATATGAAAAAGTCTGGGAACCCCTCTTAATTCTTTGGATTTTTGTTTATCATTGGCTGAGTTTTTAAAGTAGCAACTTCTTTTTAATATACGTATGACATGCCTTATGGAAACAGTAGTATTTCAGCAGTGACATTAAGTTTAGTGGATTAACAGAAAACATGCAATATGCATCATAACAAAATTAGACAGGTGAATAAATTTGGGCACCCCAACAGAGATATTACATCAATACTTAGTTGAGCCTCCTTTTGCAAATATAACAGCCTCTAGACACCTCTTATAGCTTTTAATGAGTGTCTGGATTCTGGAAGGAGGTATCTTTCACCATTGTTCCATACAAAATCTCTCCAGTTCAGTTAAATTTGATGGCTACAGAGCATGGACGGCCTGCTTCAAATCATGCCATAGATTTTCCCGTAGTCAGGGGACTGTGACGACCATTCCAGAACCTTGTACTTCTCCCTCTGCATGAATGCCTTTGTAGATTTCGAACTGTGTTTTGGGTCATTGTCTTGTTGGAATATCCAACCCCTGCGTAACTTCAACTTTGTGACTGATGCTTGAACATTATCCTGAAGAATTTTTTGATATTGGGTTGAATTCATCCCACCCTCGACTTTAAGAAGGGCCCCAGTCCCTGAACTAGCCACACAGCCCCACAGCATGATGGAACCTCCACCAAATTACACAGCAGGTAGCAGGTGTTTTTCTTAGAATACAGTGTTCTTCTTCCACCATGCAAAGCGCTTTTTGTTATGACGAAATAACTCAATTGTTGTCTCATCAGTCCAAAGCACTTTGTTCCAAAATGAATCTGGCTTGTCTAAATGAGCATTTACACACAACAAGCGACTCTGTTTGTGGCATGAGTGCAGAAAGGGCTTCTTTCTCATCACCCTGCCATACAGATGTTCTTTGTGCAAATTGCGCTGAATTGTAGAACGATATACAGATACACCATCTGCAGCAAGATGTTCTTGCAGGTCTTTGGAGGTGATCTGTGGGTTGTCTGTAACCATTCTCACAATCTTGTGCATATGCCGCTCCTGTATTTGTATTGGCCTGCCAGACCTGGGTTTAACAGCAACTGTGCCTGTGGCCTTCCATTTCCTGATTACATTCCTTACAGTTGAAACTGACAGTTTAAACCTCTGAGATAGCTTTTTGTAGCCTTCCCCTAAACCATGATACTGAACAATCTTTGTTTTCAGATCTTTTGAGAGTTGATTTGAGGATCTCATGCTGTCACTCTTCAGAGGAGAGTCAAAGGGAAGCACAACTTGCAATTGACCACCTTAAATACCTTTTCTCATGATTGGACACACCTGTCAATGAAGTTCGTGGCTTAAAGAGCTAGTCCAACCAATTTGGTGTTGCAAGTAATCAGTATGGAGCTGTTACAGACATTTAAATCAGCCAGATTACAAGGGGACCCAAGTTTTTGCACAGCCAGTTTTTCATATTTGATTTAATTTCATATAACTAAATATTGCTTCACTAAAAATCTTTGTTCGGAAAACACCCCAGTACTCAGATGTTCCTAGGAAATGAAAGACATACTACTGTTATCTTTTTTGTTGAAAGTAGAGTAAATTATTATGCAGGCTGAGAGGGGTTCCCAAACTTTTTCATATGACTGTACATGTTCAGTGCTTTAAATACTGGGTGGCTGCTGCCCCCTATGCAGTTCCTAGTCTTATTTTACTGCCTTGTACCCAGACACTTTCTCATTTTCCTGCAGAGGTGTTGCAGTTGGACCATGTTGTCTTTCAAGCTCACCCTTAATCTGTCAATGGTCTACACCATTACTAAAGAACATGGGAGAAGGTGAATTCTAACAGGACAGTGGCCTGATATATCCACAATTCATGTTCATGTTAATATTTTAAAGGTTGATGAAGAAAAGATCACACACAAAAAAAAATTGTGTCATGATGAGAATTTGTAACAGTCTATTAACTATGTGATCAGTAAAAACATGTCAATTTTTGCTGAAAAAACACTGTGAATATACTCTAACAATAGGCATTGGATTTACCAACTTTCACTGGCCCATTTAACATGGCAATTAATTAAGGCTCCTCATTCCAAGAGGTCCTGTAAGAATTAGGGTGCATTGGATAATCTGGATAGTCTTTTTTGCATCTTTGCACGAAAAATAACAGCATCAGATGAACAGGATACAAAACAGCAACTGAGAACAAAATACAGACACTGCATAACATTTTTTAAAGTTTATGTTTCAACCAAATTCAAATTTTGATATAAATGAAAGAGTCCAGAATTTAGAAGAAAAACAATCAAAGATTTAAGGGAACAAAATATTCTATAGGAGCTAAGTACTGCTAAAAAAATTGGGAAAATCAATTTAATTTCATTTTTATAACTATATGCTTTTTAACTAGATGCCTGAGCTGTCCTATGGGTAACTAAACCAATGATTTATTCCTCACTGTCCTACGGCTCACTATTTTAATGACCAATTCCTATTACATTTTAATAAAACTAAGCATGAAAGGAAAAAAGTATGCAAATGTTTTAAATTGGTTAAACACAATGTATGAAAATATGTGGTGTTGTTTGAAGGAATGAAGTGATTGACTATGCATAAAATTGGGAACATGTAAATGTTTAAATTAAAAGAGCTCTGAATTCAAACTGCTATATGATTAGGTGGTGGACAATGTCTCCAGATTTGATATAATGTGTACACTAACTTCCTTTTGAGTACTGGCCATACTCTGATAAAAGGAGGTTCTTTTAGTAAATTTTAAATTAAATTTAAACTAAAAGGAGATATATTCTATAGGACAGCAAGGAAGCTGATGATGAGCACTGACTACCAGTCTAGGTGGTGTTCCATACCAAGATGGGCTGTACAAAAGAGGATTTAACTAACAAAATGGTAGACTGTGCTTTTTCTACAGAATCATCACTCTGTAAAGGATGCAAGAGACATCTTGAAAGATATCAATGAAAGAGTGTACAAGAACAATTAATTAGGTTTAATAAAATGTTATGGGTAAAAGAAATCAATTTTATTAAACATAGATAAAATGTTTTCTTAGCTTAAAATACTGTAATATTTAACTGACAAAGGAGCAGAATCTCCATTCTTAATATGGGTGGTGATGCACTTCCTTAAAACCATTAAAAATACAAATAGTTTTTGAATTATAAGGGATTTGATGAATGTTATGTATTGCTTTCGTTTTCCATCAACTTCTTGTGTTAAAAATAACTTGTATACTTTAAATGATGATTGAATAACTGCACAGCTGATGGAATGTTTAGTTTTATTTCCTATAATTTGATTTCTAATTAAACATTTTGGACACTGTTAAAAAATTCTGAAGCATAAGGTATAAATGTATGTGTTAATTTAATTAAATAAAATAATAACTTAAAGAAACATATCTGGGATATGTATAAAGAATCTTTTAGCTTCAGATAATATGTTAAGGATGTTAATAGATGTTATGTAGGAAATAATAAATATATATTTATATGAATTACCCCGTTAGCCTTGAAAACAGTAAAATATACATTTCTTTTGTAAATGATTTAAAAATAGGGAATGTGGAGCTTAACTGTTTTAGCTTATTTTTATCTTATTTCCAAAAAATAATTAGGACATTACCAGTCCAGAGTGTGGAATTCTGCCTTGACTTTTGCTTGCTATGCTGACTGAGAGATGTTCTCAGCAGGACACTGGTGTCATTACCATCTATTATTCTATGAAAAGGGGTGAAAAAAATGCCTGCCCAAATTCCTGTTCAAATATGAGGGATGAAAATCTTTTCCAAATTGTCTTAATTTCTACAGGAACCTCCACAGAACATGGTTCTTCCACTAATAATCTCCACACCACTCTGTCTTTTTCTTTTCTTGTGTTTCCCATCCCTGAATGTATTTGTGTTCTCTGTAATGAGAGTTATGACATTCGGCTCGTACCAAGCTGTTATATTAATGGGATTGGTTTCAGAGTTTGCTCCACATTCCCACTAAGGAGGGACAGGTTGAAAAGTTATTCTAGCTTGTAAAGTTATTCTCCTAACAGCAAAGATTATGTGCCAAATTGAATGCCCTTTCCCTTGGTATATATTAAGATTAACTTTATTTTATATTATGATCATTTACATGTTATGATGTATATGTTTTCAACTGAATGGAGTCCACAACAATGGCCAAACTAGATACAAGTATAAAGGAATATTCTTTTGAAGGATCTGTTTTTGAACCTAATAGGATAAAATGAAACGAGACTTATACTTTGTGCTTACCACCTTTAGATTTTTGACCATTTAAAAAACAAACTGACCAAGAGACAAGCACAGATGGGATAAAATGACCATCTGTTTTGCTGGTAGCATTATCGTTGATAAGGGGTACCCCCATGTGGTATAGTAGATAGATAGATAGATAGATACTTTATTAATCCCAAGGGGAAATTCACATAATCCAGCAGCAGTATACTGATACAAAGAAACAATATTAAATTAAATAGTAATAAAAATGAAAAAAGTTAGCATTTACTCCCCCGGGTGGAATTGAAGAGTCGCATAGTGTGGGGGAGGAACGATCTCCTCAGTCTGTCAGTGGAGCAGGACAGTGACAAAAGTCTGTCACTGAAGCTACTCCTCTGCCTGGAAATGACACTGTTCAGTTTATGTATGAATCCACCCATCCATCCATCCATTCATTATCCAACCCGCTATATCCTAACACAGGGTCACGGGGGTCTGCTGGAGCCAATCGCAGCCAACACAGGGTGCAAGGCTGGAATAAACCCCGGGCAGGGCATCAGCTTACCGCAGATGTATGAATGAATGTATTTAAATTTACTGTTTTAAGTTTAGCAGACATATGTTTGTGTATTTGTTACTGTATTTAATCTTACATGTTTTGAAAATCATCTTATCATGGTGCGTTATCTTAAAGGTGCTATAGTATATAAAAGAAAGACAGGTGCAGTGCACAGTGCTGCTGCCTCACAGTTTTAAAGTCCTATGTTTAAGTCATAGGCCTATATGGCCACTTTATTTACAGACTGTATATCTTTCCCTTTGTCCATATACTTTTTTTTCTAAATATGTGTGTTTTCCTACCTCCCAAGCAAGAATGTGTTTCCCACATTTATCAGATGAATCTAAATTCAAGTTGTATGAATAAAGGTGGGTGTTTCCTTGTGTGTATGTTATTACATACTGTGCCCTTGAATAGGATTTAATCCTGCCTTGTATCTAATGTGCACAGAAAAGACTCCAGCCCTTGAGGATTCCATCCACCTTAACAAAAGGACAAGTGTCTGTAAGTCTGTGTATCTGTGTGTCCATGTGGTTGCTATGAATCTGTCATTCCACACATCATAAAAAATTTTTGTAATAAAATGCATTGCATTTGTCACTCCAACAGATAACACATCACAAACATTAACACTTGCTTTTACAGATCCCATACGAAATTGCATACAACAAAGACGTATGCATTGCATTTGTCATTCCCACAGATGGTGCTTCACTAACATCTGAAGTAATCCATTTTATTACTACAAAAGTTAGTGATGTGCCATCCATTGTTATGACATATACATTTTATTACTACATTATTATTATGCCTTACAAAATATATTCCAATTGATGGTGTTCTGCAAACATTAACATTGAGGGCTAAATTGATCACTTATATTTTAACCCATCTTAGACAGGTAGGACTGCTAGTAATCAAACAAATCAGTTTGGAAAGTGATTGAACAAATGCATGTATGAGTTATTCACTGTTCCTGAAAGCAAAAGGTGCCGCACTTGGGTAAAAAGAAGCTTACATCATTTAAAATTCAGTTGTGAGATTCTGAAAACATTTTTGGCAAAGCTTAATTCAGTTTTATTCTGTATGTAAGGATATATTTCCTGAATATGTTGAAGTCTTGGAAATCTTTTTTGATGACTGCGCATTTGCGCATTATCACATTTCTTTGAAAGAATGTCAAAAGCTGAATACATTAACCATATTGTTAAGGTCAAGTAAATTCAATTAAAGCTTTATGCAGCCATATTTGAGAAAACATGATACTATACAGAAGTGCAATGTGTCCAAAAAATAATAAAGGCCCACAATAATAAGATCATAGCTGTATCTTTTGTACAAATCATGTAAAGTGATGAAAATGTGCAGGTAGAGGTGCATGAGAAGTGAACAAAATTAGTCTCAATTAAATGGCCTCTCCTACTGAGAATGCTAAGGAAAGCCCTGTGGTAACAGTCCAATTATTTTACCACCACTGAGTCTCCTTTCAAAGGCAAAAACATATGTAGTTATAAAAACAAAAACAGGCTTGCTGCATCAACTGACAAAATACTGACTAAAACTGGGAAATTTCATGCTTTAATTGGCATGATAACACAACAAATTGAGCTCATTGGTAAGACATGATACAGAAGTAAAGAAAGAATGTACAGTATATCTATAAATACAATAAGGAATTAATATTTAATGAAATTATTCAAAAATGTAATAAATGCCCCCAACTGATGCTATCTCATTCCTATTCTTTCTGTCTTCCCTCCATCCTGCAGTGTCACTTGCTGCCCCTGCTACTTAGCCAATCAATTATTCCTGTCCATGAAACAAACATCAGAGTGATTGTGAACCATAGGATTCAAAGGTTATTTACACAGCTTTGGACCATAATATTTTCCAGTAGTTTCAGTTGTGAGTTTTAAAATATTAGTTTATGAAATTGTAGTGTGCCCAGAAGAGAAAGGGCCCCATAGATGGCCTGTGTCATCCACACTGTGATTTGGTTTGTTCTAATTGATTACCAAAACTGTGAATGCCGCTAAATGGAGCTGTTGGTTCCATCTCTACCTCTGTCAGCTCATCAAATCTTTTGTTAGCCATATTTATTAAAATGTAAAGAAAAAATAATATTATTATTATCATCATTATTTATAATAAAATTCTTACTATTTTTCAAGTACACATATACATTATATTATATAGAGACCACTTGCTAGTTCCCCAACTCTTTACTTTTGTTGTGCCATGACTTTTTACACCTTAAACATGCACTTTTTACAGTGGACTAAAAGTAGGTCTTGTGACTTGCACAGGGTCAAACAGCTGTTTCTTAGCTTCCACTCCATACTGCCTGTTTTTGCATAAAGTAAGCCTTTGTCACAGAGTAAAGTACTATATTTCCACTTCTTATTTGCTTGTAGACTGTTGCAATTTTCATTTTATGACAGTGACAAAAGTGTTATTAACAGAACAGAATAGCTGTTGAAGTGCAGTCCTTGAACACAGAGACAGAAAGATAAAACAGCTTACAGATGTCAAAAAAGACCTAAAGAAGTAATGTCCCATTTCAGAACAAACTAATAAAACTCAAAACTTTACTTGCATGCCAAAGAAAAGAGTTAAACCAGGATGAATGCTTACATGCCACTGACCCGCAATTAGGTGTCTAATCCACCTTTTGGAAATTTGACAGGATGAGCAGAATGCATGGCACAAATAAAGATTTTCTGTTATCACCTCCTGTTCAGGATTATGGCTATATGTTCTGCCCTGTTGTCAAAAAACAAGACCATATTGCCTATATTGCAAGTTGGACTATCCCTGAGTGACCCTCCAAATTTCATGAAAGTCTGTGCAGCCATTTTTGTATAACTGCAGGATAAACATACAAACATAAGAGCACACCAACAGACTCCACCTCACTGTATATAAATTATACTTTCAACTGCAAATTGCTATAAATAACTCCAGAAACAACATGGAACCAACTGGGGTGGCTTGGAGCCATGACAAAAATAGTATGTGAAACCTTTGATTAGTCAAGGTACTATTGGGTGGGAGTTTGAATCCAACTTGAATTAACTATTTTGAAATTAACTGCTTTAACCATTACACTACCATAACTAATAACCTGACACTGCTTCTCTTTCAATACATCCAAGCATAGTATTTCATGGCATTTATGTTGCCCCCAGCAACCAGCCTGGAGGGCAATGAGATGTCATATAGTCTATATTCTAAATTGGATTATGTCCAATGTATACATATATACATAGATGAAATTTCAGCTGCATTCTTATATAGATGTTATATTTAACTCAAATAAAAGGACAGACAAATGAGACAGAAGGAGGAACATGCATTACATAAGCATCACAGGGTTTTAATCACCTTGTTTGGATCATCTCCCATTTATAAAACAACTAGAAGTAAAACTGACAGTGAGGATTCATGAGGACATATGACTGATCTACTACAGAGGACAGGCTGTGTTCATTTATCACTCTTTGACAAAAGTGCATAAACCAATCAGAATCACTCAAATTGAGACAAATCAAATCAAACCAGTTGCTGTAAGGTGATAACTAATAGTAGCACCAGCAGTTTTTAAAGGCTAAGGCAGTTCTCATGATATCTGTCGCAACAGACCCCATTATTCTAGCCTGAGGTCATTCTCAACTATCAAAGAGGCTGCACAGCAATGACTGGTATTCCACATTAAACTTAGCAACTTAACTCTAACTACAGACCATGTGCTGCTCCTACTGGTAACAAAGTATCCTGGCTTTTGACTTCACTTTCTTCCTCTCCAGAGATTTATAAACTGTAGTTCCATTCTGAATTCTCTAATTTTAAGTCACCTACTGAAATTTCTTTGGATTCCTTTCTAGACACCATTCTTTCTCCTTCTTTCTTTGCATTGCTCTGGTAATCATATGCCATTTCTTTTGGGATACCCAGTATACTGTAATAATAATAATAATTCTTTGCATTTATATAGCGCTTTTCTCACTACTCAAATCGCTCAGCAATTTCAGGTTAAGGGCCTTGCTCAAGGGCCCAACAGAGCAGAGTCCCTATTGGCATTTACGGGATTCGAACCGGCAACCTTCCGATTGCCAGTGCAGATCCCTAGCCTAGTTATAGTGTATACTGTCCCTGGCAGTTACCTTGTTTCCACACTGGCACCCTAACATATCCTTGTCAGTGCTACTTTTCCTATCTCCCTTAAGACTGTACTGGGGTTTTCACTTATCCAGCGACACACTGATGCCACCTTCTCTCCTGCCAGCTCCTTAGGTTTAGCGTATACTATGCACATCTGAAAAGATATTCAGTAATGCACCCATTACAGCAATGACATTGACATTGGCTCTTTATTTTTTAAATCAGCTCAGTTAAATTCAACATTAACAGCATACTTTTTGAGGTATCAGTTCAAAATGGAGTATTTTAAACAATATATGTTTTCTAGAATAATTGATGACTTAAGCCTTAAATGCTGTGCCTGTTATTCTTGCTCTAATACCAAGGAACACCCACTATTGGTGGCCCTTATTAGTAGTGCACACATAAGAGAGACAGCCACAGTATCACCCTTTGTATAACAGGACACTTAACAAGCTCATAAATAAAGATATCCTATTCTAGGAGCCAACTGAGGACATCGGGGGCGTATAGGTCCCCAAACCCCAGACACAATAGACACACAGACCAAGTGTTGCACACAACACTCCTTTATTCAACTGTGGGAAACGCTTTTCACTTGTTCTCCAAAGTGGGACAGTACAGTATAGCATCAAGCACCAATACACTGTCCTTCTCTCTGTCTTCTCTTCTTCGCCTCCACTCCACTTCACAAGCTTCATCCACCTCCTCCAGACTCTGGCTGATGTAACTTGTGGCAGCTGGCCCCTTTAATAGGGCACCTGGAAGTGCCACAGGCCCCAGCAGGGTTGAGCTTACTTGCTCGGTGGCACTGTAGCCAGCCAGAGGGGCTGCCCTCTGTCATCCCGGGGGAGGTATTACTCCATCCAAATTCCTACCCCGGTCCTTCTTTCATGGAGGCATCAAGGCTGGGTACTAATCCTGGCTGTCCGTTACAAAATATATTTGCAATTTATATTGTATACATATTAACACTAAATCTATTATTTGAAAATAGAGCAAATTTGCTTCAGTACTTATTAAAAAAACAAAATGAATGTTCTTGTCCACAGCACTTGGCTACAATATAGTACAGAGACTGGATTAACTATTGGAAAGAACAAAAGCTACTGCATCGGTTTTAATTATTCCATTATATAAAACTGGAAAAATTCAAATCATGAGTGTTCTCTGGATTATTGTCTAAACATCTAATAGTTCAACTTAAGTTAAATTAAAAATATTTATATTCATATTGTAATACAATAGCTGACTTATAGGGTAGAAATGTTATCCAATAATAGGTCTTACCTAATGCAACTGTACCCATTAGGAAAGGGGTTCCTACATAGGCAAAATCATTCACTATTTCCTGATGAACCTGTGAACCCACCACAAATGTCACAGCAACCTAAAAAATAATAAAAAAAAATCTTATAAGGCACAGGTGAATATCATCTCTAAGCATAGTGATTCAGTATTCTAAATGATTCAGATTGCATTTACTATTTGAAACTAACACATTATAATCCTTATTCTTAGTTTCCTCAGTCACAATTAAATAGTACTGAAAATTAGACAATGAGTATAAAGAGAGATTGCTAATCACATAGTGCATCCAAAGCAACATAGAGAGCAGAAAAGCATACAAAAATAATACCACATACAGCAATACGGAAAATATACAAGACTCCTTTTAGCTTGTATGGTTGTGGTAATAATGTGGTAACAATAGCTGCGAGAACACTTTTTACAGTCCAACCCAAGTTACAGAATATGAAGAAACTAGAGCAGGAATAATCACCCACCATCTCCTCCTCACTCTTGACTGAGATGTGGCTTTCTGCCTCCTCCAGGTGAAGTGACCTGTTCATGATCACACAATGTCAGTAGCAGGATGTGAACCCACATCCGTAAGGACTGAAGTCCAAAGTGTTAACCACTATATTGAACTGCGTTATTACAGCTGCTGATTAGGTCTCTATGGAGTCATTCAATTACGTGATCTTTACTACAGTAAATGTCTAGATGTACACTCATATGTGAAAACAGAGTGCAGTCTCTGGCAAAGAAAATGGTGTTGTAGAAAACCAGTGAGCACTGCTAGAGAGATGCATTAAAGCTATGTGATTTTTTGGACTCATCACATCTTAAAATACAACAAATGGAACCAATACAAAGTTTGTAAATGTCCGTAAACATAAGGCTTTGCTAATCTTCATTGATTTGGAGAATACGGAGTGAAGGACCATTAATGCCAGAGTGCTTTGTTGGGGTTTCCCCCTTTTTGTCATTTTAATGATTTTCATAAAATACTGTAGAGTAGGAAATTAATGAATTACAGATCAGTTAAACATACAATACTACATATTTTTCAAGTAAAATGCTTCATTACCATCCCCTGCTAGTCAGCAAACAGCTAGCAGATTTTATCTGAAATAATCACTCAGAAATATTGAGGCATCTTTAATGATGATCAGAGATTTAGCATTTGCATTTAAACAAGGATGCCATTGGTTTCTGTTAAAGGAAAATTATTATTTTAAAATTTCAGGAAAATAAAATAGAACATTCTAAAATACATGGATTAGGATTTTTCTAACAGAAAAATTAGTTGATACTACAATAGATTATTCATTAAGTGGTGATTGTCTTTCATGAGTAACTTTAGTTAGGGCTGTTTATAGTGATTCAAAGATTAATCAGTAAAAATGTTTTTCAATAAAGTCTCACCATGAGCCTTTCCTAGAAATGTGATCCAGTGTGGTAGGTACATATTGACAGCATTCATAATTAAGGGCTTAACCCAGGAACAATTTAAAAAAAAAAAAAAAACAAGTTAAGAGAAATATCTGAAATGTACAATTTGGAACTGAATTAGATCATGTAATGCAAGAAGAGGAATCATCAAGCACAGAGTCTGTTGCACTGAATTCATTCTGGTGTTAGTATCATTCCTAATGAGCAAAGTCGATTTTGTAAATGCTTTTTTTTCGTGAGGTGGGTGGAAGTTTTAACTTTTTCTGTGATTCACTAGACCAACTGTACTTGGGATTGGACTGATTTTAGTCTTTTGGTTATAACAGCGATTTCTCAAGTTCATTAATGGGTCCTCCAGATGCCGTAGATACTTATTTTAAACATTTTCACAATTCAGTTGGTCACTCTTACTTGTAATTGATCAGTTAGCTCACTTCTTTTGTATTCAAAAAAATGTTCTAGTATGATATTTACATCTAATAGAAATTGAGAAATGTGTATTTTTTGCCATAGCTTTAAATTCTTAACCTTCTTTTAGTACAGTGTTTGTCTGTGCTGGCACACCTTTTGTAATGAAAACCATCCCAAGGCACACCACTGTTCTACTAAACACAAACGCATTATATCTCATACATGTGCTCAACTGTCTGAAGGGGCAAGACTATCGGAGAAGCTGGTTAAAAAGTACCTCTTAGATCACCGTGTGCAGACATGGCACTCTGTGAGCACTTTGGTGGCATCTCCTAGCTGCCTCACCCTTTTGCCTGCTCTTCTCTGCCTCAGAGCCCACTATCCACCAGACCTGTGAGGCTCGCTGGCAACCACACATCCAGGCAGATGGACTTTATCAGCCTGGAGACGCATCTGAAGGAATCTAAGTGCTGTGACTGCAACATAGCGATTGTGGATCTGCTTTTATGTCACCTTCTCCAGGTAGTTCAGTCCTTCTCAGGTAGCTCTTGACACCAGAGAAGGTTGTTCCCTTCAGGTTCAGACCGAGGTGTGCCACACTATTATATCCACAGTACACCTGGGTAGCTCTCAGGGCACACCACTGTGCCACAGCACATTGGTTGAAAAGCGCTGTTTTAGCATATTGTTTTTACTTCACACATTTCTGTGGAGTTTGCTCTCTTAATTGTATCCAGATGCTGACAAGGATTGATTAGCAGTGCAGACAAAGGTGCAATTGGCAGCAAATGCTAAAGAGGAGGCTCTACTTATCTGACATTTTCATTTGTGTTAATTAGTAACAAAATGCTCAAATGGCCTACATTTTAAAAAAGCAACATCTGAAAAATAAAGAAAATACATTCATCTCAGTATAATGCACACAAATGCTTGAAACATTCCAAACAAAATCTAGAAAACTTATTATGTAATTTCTGGATTGACACAAATAAGGTAGAAACTGGGAAAAGGTTGCTTAATCAAAGCAGGAGTCAGGTTAAAAGCAGAAGGTCATTGGGGATGAACACCTGCTGTTACGGTGGTCCACAAGACTGAACTTGAGAAGTACTGGCTTATAGCAAGGTGTGTTTGAGGGCACTATTATAATTCTTCTATTTTGATACATATTTCTGTAAGAAAATAAACCTTTATTAAAAAGGAAAGAAAATCTAGTTTAGTTAAAATTACAATTAGTCACAAAGTAACATTCAAAATGCATCTAGCAAATAAGCTATCAAAACAATATAACTACCAAAAATCAGATTGCCTTAAAATACTAAGAATTGTCATTCTCATGTTTATTTCTTGACAGAGACCATCCAATGTTAGGCAATACACGGTGTCAGTTTGGTGGTTAATCCCTAGAGATGGTATTACTGACAGACAAACACAGCTGACCCAATTGCATATTTACATTTGATATTTTGATGGAGAGGAATTTAATTATGAATTCGCTGTCATGCTTTGTTAAGATAAATTCAGCACAAGCAACTGTCAAATTGGCTAAACTTGATATTCCAAGAAAATCCTTCACTCTCCCACCAACCAGCTTTAATCTCAAACTCTGACAACAGGAACCAGGATTGAATGACAAAGAAGACAAAATATCATGTTTGTAGGAATCAGAAGGCCCTTTTGTTCTCATTGAAAAACATGCATTAAAATCCTGTTGTTAAAAAATGTGAAATTGTGTACCCTTGATCAATAAACTCAGAGGCTAGCTTTACAGCTGATTAGCCTTCTTTTTATAGATGGCTGATGTTAATAGACTCTACAATGTTTTAAAGTAACTTAAAATATGTTCTAAAAGTTGGACTGGGCCATAGAAAACTTTCACAAGTGCTGCATATGGCCCACAGGCTGCCATTTGTCAATCCTAGATGTATTTTATACTCTTTTGAAAGACAGTATACTGCCTTCATCTTTTTAATTTAAATTGGTAACCTTAAAATCATACTACAGCAAGTTAAACACAATGTAATCATAGGAACAACCTTCCAAACATCCTAGGAAATTAAGATATTGTAATGGCACTGACAGGCTGTGTCTGCCTGGGGATAACTTCAGTCAGCAGCAGTATGTCCTGGTGCCCATCATTCAAATTAACAGCAGCAGTGCCAGTTGCAGAGGAGGCTGTAAAAACAGCAAGACAGCCACGGTCGTGTCACTCCCCAACTAGTTGGGCTAAGCAGGCCATCCTTTTAAGGATAGTGAGCTACCTAAAAGAGCGATGAAAAGAGTGACAAGTCCTTGGGTCGACATTAGCAAGCATTATGCAGTGCAACAATAAGTTACAAACACTTACTACCCAT
>JANRMT010062854.1:92291072-92335206 GCA_026402145.1 Polypterus bichir lapradei | reverse complement strand
TCTATCTATCTATCTATAAAAGAACAGTACTGTAACACTGAAAAGTATAATTGACACATTATTTAAAGCATTTATTAAAAGGAATTTTGTATTTCAAACACAGATAAAATGTTAAAATTACAAAGGTGGGGGTACATGGTTAAAATGTCAGACAAAGTAACAGTACAGGATACATTGGCAGCTCTAGTTGTTGGTTTCACAGTTTGTAGTCCACGCTAGTACTTTAGAATTTATTGAATGATGGTGACAGTGCTGTCTCATTGAACAGTATGACTGTTAAAACTCATAGCTGGAGAACAGCACATAGAAAAAAGGCTGATAAAACAGTTGGGTCTTTAATCTGGAGCTGAATGTTGAGTTGCGTAGGTGTTCACAATAGATCTGTTTACCAACTGTTCCATGACAGGGTTTTGGAAAGGTAAGAAAGGCAGCGTCAAAAGATCTAAACAGTTAAACAGATTTATGGGGTATGAGAAGTACAGTGCAGATACATATTCTGAAGGTTTGTGACAAGCAATTTGGTAAATCAGTACTAATGTTTTAAAGACTTCTCAGTATCAGACAGCAGCAACTACATTTTGAACCTGGCGTAGCCTCTTGATACCTTGCAAAAGAGAAGTAATCAAGATGAACAGACAGGGGATGCAACCATGTCAAAGCAGTGCAGCATCAGAACTTAAAATGTAGCATTATCATCTGTCATTCATTTGTAGAAGAGGAAATAAAGCTTTACTGTAGTGTTCTCAAGTATGACATTAAAGGTTGTCTCCTAGCATGTTGATACAGTTTTACTGGAATTCAGCTTTAATAAAGGAGACAGGTTTGTTGAGTTGGCTAGGTGGTGTCAGGTGAAATCATTCACTCATTTTCAAACCTGCTTATTCCAATTCAGGTTCATTGGGGGCTGGATACTATCCTGGAAATTAGCTATGGACAGGGCACCAGTCCATCTTAAGCCCCATTCATGCATTCACACTTTGGCCAGTTTAGAGTAACTAGTTATTCTAAGCAGCATGTGTTTGGGATGTGAGATAAAAACTGGATTACCTGTAAGTAAGCCTACATAGATGTGGGGAGAACTTGACAATGACCAAGAACAGATTTCAAACCCAGGATGCAGTATATGTGAAAAGCAGTACTAGTCACTGCACTTCTGTGCCACCCTTATGTGAATTCATTTTTATTATTGTTGAATTAGGGAAAATTTTCAGACTTCCAGAAATCACAGTGAACCATATCTATGATCGCTGCGTGGGTTTTCCCAGGGTGCTCCGGTATCCTCCCACAGTCCAAAGACATGCAGGTTAGGCGCATTGGCAATCCTAAATTGTCCCTAGTGTGTGTTTGGGGTGAGTGTGTGTGTGCGCCCTGCGGTGGGTTGACACCCTGCCTGGGATTTGTCCCTGCCTTGCACCCTGTGCTAGCAAGGATTGGCTCCAGCAGACCCCCGTGACCCTATGTTAGGATATAACGGGTTGGAAAATGACTGACTCACTGTATCTACAGTGACAGGATAGCGTAGTGTGAAATCCTAAACCGTATGATTGCAAGTTACTTAACCTGCTGGTGCTCTAGCTGTACAAAATATGTGTAACCAGATGTACAATATGTCTGTACTTGTGAAGTAGCTTTGGATGGAATTTGTTATAGAAAGATGCTTATAGAGTACAGGTTATTTATTATTTTATACACAGTTAATGTCGGGGGAGGGGTTTAATAGGGGACACCTATTAAGCACTGACATTGTGATATTAGCTTTCTGTGTGACGACATATATAAAATAAAATAAAACTGAATTCTTATTACTTAGTTTTACTTCAAGAAAGAACAAAATAAAAAATGTAAAATAAATATTCTCAGAAAAAAACAGATAAGCTCATTTTAATAAATTAATTACAGGCTTGCAGAATAAAGAGGCTCATATGAATTATCAGCATTTATTAAAAACATGTGTTTTTACTTTCTGTACAAGCTATATTTAAAAGCAATAAATTTTCTTTTAATGTTTTTAAGTTTTAACATTTTAACTTGTGTCATTTTATACATATTGCATTTTTTCATAGGTGGAATAGTCAACGTGATGCCATTTCTATTTTCTGAAATCTCCCCTAATAAATACCAGGTAAGAAATAATTATTTTATTCTATTTAAATTGTCCCCATATTCATGATCAGACTTAAACCTAATCAGCTATATTTGCCTATATTTTTAATATGTCAATTTATTTCCAAGTTATTGGCTCTATGTAAAATAGTGTTTCAAATCAATGTTGAAAACTTAAGTACAATGCTAATCTAAATCTTAGCAGAAGACAATACAATTTAATCATCTTTGTAGCTAATCCCACATAAACACCCACCTCTGCGTCAGTTTCGTTCTGTATTATGAGCCCAGCTTTGTTAATCAAATCCCTAGAATGCTACCACATACAGTAATTAGGCACATACTTCAATAAACATTATATGACAATAAAATTTTTGTTTTTTCCTTTATTAAAATTATTTTCTGTATTCATTTGTGTCATTTCTGTTGTTCTCTTCACAGGTGATGTGGTTTCGTAGAGCCATAGTTGGAGGGCTCATAACATGTACCATCTTGAATATAGTATGGTAAGCCATTGTCATTTATTAGGTTTTGCTTTAAGTTTTAAGTGAATGTCTTTTAGAAATGTATGTGTTTAGAGAGACATGTCTAATGAATGACAGGGAAAACACATTCTAGACCTATATTAATTGCTTTTGTGAAAAAAATTATATTTTAGCCTGGCTGAAGTTCTTACTGTGAAACTATCACTGGCAGTCAAAAGTAAATTAAAAAACATTAAGTGACAGTAATAATGGGCATAGTGTTGTGTTAATGAGATCGGCCAATCTGAGCCGAACGCAGAATGAAGTGCCCACTGGACCAAAGATTCATTGTGTAAAAGAGCAAAGCATTTGTATAAGGTATGCAACTCTTCATATATTGTATATAACCAGTGCAGTGAAGCAGTAGTTAGTGCTGTTGCTTAATGGTCATGGACTCCCAATTGTACATAAGACTTTTTTCAGAGTTTCATCATGCTAGATTCATTGTCAAGTCTATATCTATGCATGATTTCTGCAATAAACTCATGCAAACATCATAATGTAACACAGAATGTGAAATTGTTTTAGTGAAATCTCCTGTGTAATCCATGTGAAATAAAACATTTCCCAAATGTTTCACTTCTGCTGTTGTCCATTAATAGTCTCATTCTTATGACATTTCTAATCTGGCTGAATGCTAATCCTCACTTAATTTTGCCCTTGTCTTATTTTAATATATTGATCTGCTGGCTTAGCTATCTTTTTTGCCAATATTCTTAGACTTTATTTTTAATTGCGTCAGCATGTGTTGACTTTTTATTTTAGATTTCAAACTAGCATAGTTGGTTAAAGAGCTAGTAGTTCTTGTGTACTATTATTCCTGAATCAAAGTTGGTAGCAGTCTAGAGTAGTGTTTGATTGATGATAAAATTTTGACTTCAGTACTGATACCAGTTTTCATACCTCTGTACCGGTACCAAAATGGTACCTAGCTGCTATGTTCCATGACACTAGATTACACAGATATTGCTTTGCAGTGTTGGGGGGATTGTGCTATTAAAGGGGTTGGGGTCCCTTTTGGTGGTTCAAGCATTATATTGTAATAAAGAGTTTGAATTTGGTCCCCCTTGGAATTCTAAAATAAAAATGTAATTTTTCAGTACTTCTTCAGTACTGGTATACCAAACAACACTACTGTAGTCTAGAGGGATGTCTCATTTACAGGTCTGTCATCTCTAAGTTGTTTGATTAAATTGTGTTTCTTTTATCTTATGTTAAATGACCAAAGGGTCCATACTAGAGTTGTGTCGTTCACGAACGAATCGATTCTTTTGAACGGCTCATAAACATGAACGATGGGAGCCGAGTCGCGGCTGGGGGAGAGCCGTTCTTTCTGTCATTCTTTTTTTCCTATGCGTGTTTCACACAGATGCACACAAATTAGCTCCTCCGCGAGACAGAACAGTCTTGTGGAGGAGGGGGGGGCGCACCCAGGTGGGGTGGGGCGGACCCACACAGGGGGAGGGGCGCACCCAGCAGGGGTGCTACTGCCTAACAATGATGATAGTTCTGCATGCATCCTTCACGTGAGTACTCCACCCTGCGTGCCTCTCATTGGGTAGGAGCCATAGACTGTAAATACTGAGGAGCCAGTGAGTAGGAGCGGAGCCATGACTTGTGCATGCTGCTGTCACATGCTTACTCCAGTAAAAATAAAAAAAATAAAACGTGCGAGTGCCTCTCTGTCTCAGTGCCAAAGTCAGTAATAGCGGGTCGTTCGAAGGAATAAGACACACACGTGAAAATGAGCCAGAGGAAAAGGAGCAGCATTTGGGTGCACTTTTCTCGCGAAGTAAACAGTAAGGCTAAATGCAGCATTTGTCAGAAAGTCATTTCATTTAAGTCTGGGTCAACAAATAATTTACACAGGCATTTGAAGACTCAACACCCAACACTGCAGGTCACAGGTTTGAGAGCAGAGCCAGACTCAGACAACAACCGTGACACTGATGTGTCCATTGCCTCCTCTGCCTCCACATCAAGTGCAACTGCAGCCCCAGCAGCCTCTGACCCCACTGGGCCCACCACATCGCCTGGCCAGGCATGACCAAAAAGAAAGCAGACATCCATCAGTCAATATTTACCTCCTGTCTTCGTCTTGACCCCATTAAGACAGGAAAAGATAGATGAAGAGCTGGCAAAGATGATAGCCACTGACTTCCAGCCTTTCTCAATAATGGAGGACACAGGATTCAAAAAATATTCACAGGCACTCAACCCCTCCTACATTCCTCCAAGTAGGAAGGCCTTAGCCCAGAAGGTCACGGATATGTATGACAGGGAGACAGCATCTTTGAAGAGAAGGGTGTCAAAAGTACCAGCTGTCTGTTTAACCACAGACTGTTGGACTTCAAGAACGGCAGCATCATATATGTCTGTAACCTGCCATTTTATCGAGGATTTCCGTGTGGCCTCCTGCCTCCTGGACTGTTTTGAATTCAGTGAGCGGCACACAGCAGACAACATTGCACAACAGCTGCTTAGTGTTGCAGGAGAGTGGGGGGTGGACAAGAAAGTAGTGTGCTGCCTAACCGATAATGCAGCAAATGTTACTAAGGCTATACAAACCATTGGATGGATGCACCTTCCATGCCTGGCCCATACTATTAACCTGGTGGTAAGAGTTGCCCTGCAAGCTTGTTTACCCCAGGCTTAGCAAGCTGATGGCCAAGAAGCTTTGTGTTGTGGCGACATCAGTTCCCTCTGAGAGAATATTCTCAAAAACTGGACAGATAATCTCAGAGAGGAGAAGTCGCCTTAAGCCCAAAAATCTCAGAGAGGAGAAGTCGCCTTAAGCCCAAAAAGGTCAGAGCTCTTGTCTTCCTTAATGCAAATTTGCCCAAGAACAAGAAAGAGGCAGAAAAAGCCATAAAGTAAGGAACTGCTTTGTATTTACTGTATTTACATTGCATTTTGTGTTCATTTAAGACTTGAAGGGGCTGATGTCCTATTTGCAAAGTTTACAGTAGTAATATTAGTAATAGTAGTAGTAGTAATGTAGACATTTCCATTTTATTTATTCTAATTTTATCTACAGTATATATTTAAAACTTGAAATATTTTTTGTTTTCTATCAAAATGTTCTTGTGTGATAACAATGTTCTTATGTGGAAGTGTTTGTAGTAAAAGCTGTTTTGCACAGAAATTCATTGCAGCCGGCTTTGTTTTTGATGTTTATTTGTGAGTAGGTATTGTATGAATAACATAAGTCAACGTAGCTTTACACATACACACACTTTGTACTAAAGGTAAATCCAAAATAGTGATGTCACTGTCTAAGCAGAAGGATGTTGTGCAACCCTATGGAATATAGTCCACACATGACAAATGAGGTAATAATCAATATTTCAGAATAATTCAAACTCAGATATTGGTGTGTGATATCTGAGTTTTATTAATTTGACTACAAATCTCACCTCATCATTCCTCCCAGTGATTATTTCCAGGATAAACTGAGATGCCCCCAAGCTGGCGCCTTAAAACTGACTAAATATTTAAAAAGAGCCAAAGAGCTGTTCTTTTGAACGGCTCTTTGAAAGGAACGGATCGCCAAGATCCGGATCCCCTCAAAGAGCCATAAATCCCATCTCTAGTCCATACAGCTTAGTAGTCTCTCATATAGTTACTGTAGCTGTGATCATCTAGACTTGAATTTGCCCATAAAGAACGTAAACGTGGTGGGATTTGTTCAAGGTATAGTATAAGGCTTAAAAAAAGATCTTTCCTTGGTAGTATCAGCCATCAGGGTTATGATATGCCTCTAACAAATGTCTCCTCAGAATGGAAGCTTGTAGATATAAAAAAGTGATGTTTGGTTATATGGTGTCCATCAAACTGGATGTGAAAGTGGCCATTTGGACAAACTCATTGTAGAAAAAAGGTTTATACCAAAGAGCAACACAAATGGTTTTACTCCATAAGGTAAAGTTGGGTATTTAGCAAGAAATAGAAATAGCTTTCATTATAATAACCTGCCATTTGCTCCCATTAACTGGTGAATCTTAACTCAAAGTATATTAATGGAGTTAAAAGTTATAAAATGCAGGGCATGAAATAAGAAAAAAAAACAATTCTAGAAAAGTAACTGAGGACCTGCACCTATGGTATTACACAGGCTGTAATAAATGGATTTGAAAACAGTAGTATTGTATATCAAATATATCATTGTCCCTGATATATTATCCTTAAAAGTAAACTGTTTAGAAATGATTGCCTTTGTATTTTCCACTTAGTTTTCCCCTTCAAGTTCAAAATGTGCTGTATAAAAGAAATCCTGAAATATGTTGTGACACAATAATAACTGATCCCAACAAGAAGTTACAAATTAAAAGAATCAATAAATTAGTTTAATCAGTTAGTACAAAGGAATATCATTTTTGATGCCAGGTGTGCTGGCCTACATGTACACACACATGCACTTAAAATAGGTTTTGCATTTGTTACGTGGTTTTATCCTCCCTTTCTTACAAGTTATAATTCAGAGTGAGGGTCAGCAGGACATGCTGCCTTGAACAAGAGAATAATTTATAGGTACCATTTAGATTATCCAAGAATATATATATTTTGTAACTTTACACATTTATGGGGAGTGCTCTCCATTTACATCTTTAGGAGTAAACATCTGTATGTCTTTGTTACTTTTCATTTAAGCTGGTATTGCCAACAAATGTTCCCACTATAAAGCATACACTAGTTACTTTATTCAAAATGATATCTTACTGTCACTGTCACCTTTTGCATCATCTGTGTTCAGCATTTCATTTAAAAGCAAACTACATGTGCACATTTTAGGTGCAGATTTCTTATGTTTTTTTGAGATTAAACCCAATGCACAAATAACACATGGAAATGAATTTGCTAAAGATCAGGTAGCACCCAGCAATCAGAGCTCCTGCTGCTCTTTCTGATTGCTTATGAGAGACGCTCTTTATTGCATCTTGCTGATGAGATCTTGTGTTTTTCCTGCTGTGATGTGTCACCTGTGAGACTTCTGAAACTGAAGTAAATCATGCACTAAATCTAAAGCCTTTGATCCCGAGCCACCTGCCAGCCTTATTTCATATATTTGTGGTTGTCAAGTTACAGTGCTTACTAGTTTTATTTGAAGTGTGTTCCAGGTAATACCCTTGTTATTAAATAAACCAAGTACTACATCTTTCAAGACAGCGCTGCACTTTATATCACAGTGTTCTAATATTACTTTTCTTTTGTTAATTACATAGATATTTGCTACTATTTATTGTTTATCATTTGTATTACTTAAATGTTATTTATATCATGTAATAGTGTATATAAATATAATTAAACAAGAGAAATGCTTGAGGTTCCTAAAACTGCCATTACCACATTTAATTTTGTTTCCATTGTGTACCCTTAAAATTATGCTTTCATATTATATTATTATTATCAAGCTTCTGCCAGAGAAGCAAAATCTATATTTTTTTATTTTAATTAAATGAATGAGATATGGGAAATATTAACCAAGTCAGTTTTATTTAATTTTGTCAATATAACACTCAAGATAAAAAGGAACAAAGGGCTCTAATAATCTCCCAGTAAACTGCCTTTTTCTGCTTTCATATCTACATTGCCTAATTCTGAATTATAAAAGCTTTTCTGTTTTTCTTTTTTTTGTACAATTCTTATGTACAATTAACAAAGAACATATAATTTATAATGACAATCTAATACAAAACCACTGCTAAATAGAATAAAGATGGTATTTTATATTGTTCAGATTTGCCCATGCAAGACAAGTGCAAATTAAAAGATAAATCTCTCTGTCTAAACACTACAAGCTAGGAAAACAGCAGCATAAGATTGTTTATTAGTGTATCCCTTCTGAGGCTTTATGGAAATGTAATTGAGAAAAAAGCATGATCTGAAGTAAAGCAACAAGAATTACTCAACGTGTGCTTCATGTAAATAATTTAGCTGTTAATTTAAAGTAGCAGTTCATTAAAGTACAACTTAATCCTTTCTCATTAAAGTACAACTTAATCCTTTCTCCAAAATATGTATGTTGAGGAGTTTAATCGTAAATGAAGAATTCAGTTTGTTTCCTTAGAATAAAAAAAAAAATCTAGATCTTATAGCGTACTCCATAATTTTGCCCACTGTTAATGTTGTTAGTTATTTATATAAAAATACACAAGTGAAAAGTAGTCCCAGTTTTGCAAGCTTAGCACAAAATGCCTCTACTTTGACATTGTAAATGATTATGTGATGTTGCTAGACATTTCTGGAATGTTAGAATTCTTTCCCAGACATTGCACACATTTGTTACACACACAGAGAGCACAGACTACAAGACCTCTGATGTGCTCATGTCAGTCTACACAAGTCTGCAGGCGACACTAAATCTGGAGACTGAAAAGATCATTGCACCTCTTCACAATTTAAGATTTTCATTCAGTCCACAATCTGGTTGAGAAATATACCAGACACAATTTATTTTAAAACTTTGAGGTCTGTTATTGCTGCATACCAAGTGTCTTGTAATTGGTTATGACGGTTTTGCTTTGCTAAAGATAAAGGCTTTTCTTATACAGAGTTGTTTAGATGGTACATTTACATGTTTCTTGCACCACTTAACATGGCGATCCAGAAGAGGCTCATACATACATTAAAAAAGGTGTATGTGTCATTTCTTATTCAACCAAATATAACTACTGAAAAAAGAAAGGCTCTGTAAACACAGAATTACCGATTTTGGCTTCATAACGTTAATTTAAGATGCTGAATCTTAATAAAAGTCTAAAAATATATTTCTGTCCTCCTAAGCCAAGAAATATGAGTGTTTTATTTTATTGTGAAGAGATTTCTTTGTGCAATATAAGATACATTTAATTAAATTCTTCACCGTGTTTTCATTTGAACAAAGTGCTTGCTTCTTAAGAACAAACGTTTTTACACTGAAAGTGCTTTGTAGGTCATGCATGCAATGGTCAAAAAGAGGAAAAAATAAAAGGGAAATTAAGTTAGTTATTATCATTTGTCAAGTAACTACTCATCTGAGTAATCCAATGATATCTGAAAAATGTACACATAGAAAAAAGCAAGCTGATGTTCTATAAAATTTTGGGACAGTGCCTGTGTTTAACCTGCTTTTTCTGTTTCTATTGACATGCTGCTTTAGATGAGATGAATTCTCCAGTGTCAGACTGTAAGTTATTTCCAAGTGTTAACAAAATTATCTTTACCTGCTGTGTTCTTCATACAGGTGTTACGCTGTGCTGGAAATTGTTCCTCAGTTGTCTGTGAGAAAAGTATTGGTAGAGGGAATCTCAAATAACTCTGAACCTTTTGCAAATGAGGCTGCTCCTGCATACTCATTTATCTACTCCAACATCTCTCTGGAGCAGTAAGTACTCCACTCTTTTACTATTTTGTAAGTGTTACATTCTGATTTTAAAAAAAGACACATGCTAATATTTTTGATGAAACATTATTTTGTGGACCCAATTGTTACTTTAAGTTAAAATGGTCAATAGGAAAAGCCATGAAGTTTTAAATGTAACCTGCTTTCAGTGATATAACGAAGTGTTATGTTGTGGTTATATTAGGAACTGGAATTAGTATTGGCCTGTTGTAAAATGTCATTTTTTTTCCACGATACCAGAATACTTCAGGTTTAAATTTGACTCCTGTATCACTTTGTAAGCATTTTCTACAGTTATGCTTTGCTACAGTTACTGTTATGAATTGTTTGTGGTTATAGAGTTTATGCTACTTAAACTAAATACTATAGTGTCTTTTGGATTTCTCAACAATTTCTATTGTTTCAGTTTAATATTTTTTATGTGTTTAAATAATCTATACATACCAAAATAAAATTAAAATATACTTTAGCATAATGTAGAAATACATTTAAGAAACTGTGGCTTGCGAGTTGGATTGTAATCCACAAGGCTGATTTTTCAGTCCAGGCCATTGGTTCACTATGCGATTCTGATGAAGTTACTTAAGTCTGAATTGAGACTGTCATCGTGCTATACCTCTGACCAGGTAGTAGATTTGAGAAATTTGCAATGGATGCAACATTAAGGGGTAGCAAATACTGACCAGGTAGCAAAAAAAAGCAGCGTGACATCTCAAAGTACATCAAAATGTACTTTAATGTAAAATGTTTTATCAAGATAAAATGAACATGAATAGTAAATTACAGACAACCTTTCAAAAGGTTTTAAGGGTTTACATTGCCACAACATTCTCTTCATTTCCACAATGTACAAAGGCTAAGAAAATATTTGGTCATATTGTAAAAAACCTTTGAATATGAAGGCGTAAATATTATGAACTTCTCTAATGCAACAGCATCTCGAGTACTGTGTGCAGTTCTGATCACCATGCCATGAAACCAGCGTAGCAGCAGCAGAAAATTTGCACAGATGAGCAAACAAGTGCATATAGTACCTATAAAAAATATTCACTGTCTTGGAGGTCTTCACATTTTATTGTTATACAACATTAATGGATTTAATTTAGATTTTTTGTCACTGATCAACATAAAGAAACTCTTTAATGTCAAAGTGAAAATAGATCTCTTCAAAGTGATCTAAATTAATTACAAGTATAAAATACAACACATTTCAGTATTCACCCCCTTCAAGTCAGTATTCTGTAGATACATTTTTGGCAGCCATGACAGCTTTGAGTCTGTGTGCACAGGTCTTTTTCTCATCTGGACGCTGCAGTTTTTCCCCCATTCTTCTTAGCAAAACTGCTCATGATCTGTCAGGTTGCATGAGGGTAATGAGTGAACAGCCTTTGAGTTCATCCACAAATTCTCGACTGGACTGAGACCTGGACTCTGACTTGGTCACTACAGGACTATAACATTGTTGTTTTTAAGCCATTCTTATATAGCTTTGGCTTTGTGCTTGGAGATTGGGTACATAAAAGGAGTTCCCAGAGAAAACCTGCAGAGATAATATGCAAACTCCTTGTAGATAGCTTCTAGCTGGAATTTGAAGTGAGGACCCTGGAGCTGTGAGACCGCCACAGCACCAACCACTGCTCCTCTGTGCTATCCATATCCATAATTCTATATGCTTTAGTTAAGTCTAGGCTGTTAACATATTAATTCATTATAAGGCCTGACTACAACCTATTTAAAAGGGACAGGCTAGCTGCTGCTGAGTGACACAAATCCTGTATTACATTTAGGAGATATTGAATAATGTCCAAAAAGAGGAACTCTGCAGTTTCATAATGGCAATATAAAAGTAGAACAACTTTAAAGATAGGAGGTCAGTTGTCCATACCCTCTGCTTGGGATGCAATACTCCATTACAAGATGGAGCTTATCTTTATATTAATTGTGCAGGTAAAAAGTAAAAAGAGACAAAACTGGTGATAAACTGTCCAATAATGAGTGATGGTAGCACAGTACACTTTAGATTTTGTCTGCTGTGCAGCAGCATATCTCAGAAACATCTCCATATGATTTTAGCACTCCATTTTAAATGCCAAACATAATCAGTCAGTCATAACACAGGGTCACGGGGGTCTGCTGGAGCCAATCTCAGCCAACACAGGGTGCAAGGCAGGAACAAATCCCTGGGCAGGGTGACAGCCAAACCTAATGAATAAACAAAATCTTATAATTTAAAAATGTATTACACTGCATAATGTCCTGACCCTTCAGCCCCTGGCATCAATCCGTTAATTGTAGATTAATTTTTGTTCTGAACAGAACACTTTACTTCATTAGACAGCTTATTTTTTTATAGGTGAGCTCAGGATTCAGATGCATTCTCAATCTACCATATAATTGTTAGTGATAAGTCCATTTTTATTGTAACGTATTTTGGCACCCTGCATTTTAAGCATTGTGGGTGAGGCGGAAGCCTATTCTGACAGAATGTGATGCAAGCAAGGATCCAGCACTGAGTAGAGGTTAGTTAATTGCACACTCTCACAGTTCCCCACACTTGCTATCACTGAGCCTATATAAGAATGCCCAATTCACCTACCACACACAAGGTTGTATTAAGACACCCACAGCCCATAAGTGCTGATCATACCTTTAAGTCTCCTGGTTGTTTAATGCAGAGTGGTATTTCTCAGTGTTGTTATTTCTGTGCTAGATTTAAATCGCTTCATTTCCCAGCTTGTAGGAGAGATGGGGGGGGGATGTCCACCTTAGTCAATTCAGCATGCGGATACTTGATCATTTCATTGAGTTTGGGAGGTCCTTTTATTTTTACACCGTCTAGAACTTGACATAGCAGCCTGTGATCTCTGGTATTCCACTGAAATTTGAAACTGTGGCTACTTGTCCATGACACCAGAGATACTTGGAGTATTGGATTCTAAATATTGAATATAAAGTTTAACAAACTGTCCAGCACAATCTTGTACAATATTGTAAAATGTCCAAGTGGGGGGCGATAACAAGTTGGTCTCCACTGAATTGTGAATGTGTCTTTTGTGACCAATCATGGACCTCCCAGAGGTTGACTTTCACCTGGAATGATTTTGACTGGGGTTTTTGTTTCCTTTTGTCAATAATCAACTGGCCATATCTCACTCATAATACAAGGGTAATTCAAAAAGTAAAGGCAATACAAAAATTATGCAGTGACCATAACGGATAGAACCTGACCCACTACAACACATTTGTGATGGTTTATGGTTGGTTTGAACACACACAGTACATCACTTTGCCAATAGTCCAGTTGAAGCCAAGGTCAAATGAACATGGATGCTGCACTGCACCATTTTTGAACAATGCACTATAGTGAGATTTCTTTCAGAAGAGGAAGTGAAACCTACTGTTGACTTCTGCAGATCAGGTCCTCGAGCTCTGACTGTGGTAGGGTGTATCATTAACTTGAACTTGAAACTTGCTTAGACTTTGGTGGATCTTTAGCTGTTTTTTATTTCTCTTTAAGGTCTTTCTCTTCTCTTGGTTTCTTCCTCATGTTTTCAGTATGCAGTGGAACCTCAGGTCAAAACCGTAATTCATTCCAAAACTCTGGTCGCAACCCGATTTGGTCGTGACCTGAACTAATTTCCCCCATAGGATTGTATGTAAATACAATTAATCCGTTCCGAACCAAACTGGCTGTATGTAAATATATTTTTTTAAAGATTTTTAAGCACAAAAATATTTAATTATACCATAGAATGCACAGTGTAATAGTAAACTAAATGTAAAAACATTGTATAACACTGAGAAAACCTTGAACAGAGAATGCTCGAATCAGTCTCTTTAAAAACAAGCCCGGTGCATTCTTTAACTGCCTTCTCTGCCTTACGCAGCCAGCCCTCTCTCTCTCTCTCTCGCTCGCTCTGTCTCTCTTGCTCGCTCTGTCTCTCTCGCTCTCTCGCACTCTCTCTTTCTCTTGCTCGTCGCTCTCTCATGCTCTCTCTGTCTCTCGCTCGTTCACTTTCTCTCTCCCTCTCTCTCGCTCACTCACTCTCTCTCTCTCGCGCTCTCTCTCTCTCACTCGCTCGCTGCACAGGGAATGCACAGGGAGAGACTGAACACGTGCGGAAATCATCGGCACGTATGAACCAGAAGGGAAACTGGCTTGTTCGTCACCCAAGTGTGTGGTCGTGAACTGATGCAAAAGTTTGGTGAACTTTTTGGTCATAACCCGATTTGTATGTGTTCAGAGACGTTCGTGAACCGAAGTTGCACTGTACTTGTAAGTAATGAAATACAGGGTGCCTCGGATAGATTAAAAAAATGGGGCAAAATAAACAACACTGCTAAAACCAAAACATCTGTTGCGGTTACTGAATCATTTTCAAATTGTCTTTAATTTTTGATTTACCCTCGTATTAACAGATTTATGTTTTCTTAATTTTTTTATATTAACCAATATTAAATTTGCTCTATTTTACTGTTTGTTTAACCTGATTGATATTTTTATGTATGTCATTTTTATTACAGCTGTAAGCTTATTACAAGACTCTGAGCCTGAAGTCAGTGAATTGTATTAAACAAAAATAAATTGAATTGAATTAAATTGAATCTTAGGAGACTGTAGTAGAGCTGTCAATGAGAGCCATTATTAGCATTTCCAAAATATTTCAAGCAATGTTGGAATGCTATATTAGAGTGGGGCAGCACAGAAGTATAAGATTATGTTTGAAGATTTCATAAACTTCAGTTTAACTACAACTACTTTAAACTTTGGTTTAAATCGTAACACAGAGCATCATGGTTCATTGAGTTAGAGTGTATTTCGGTTCACTTAGATTCCCCATACATCTGGTGAAAATTTGCAGGCCAGGCTGTTCATATATTGCATTTCCCTTGCTTTGTCTTTTGCACCTGAATTCTTCAGACAATTCTTGAATCTGTTGTTGCTTCGTAGGCTAATAATATTAATGGCATCAAGTTTTTTATTTTTGTTGTATTTCTGTTCATTTTTCTCAGTGATGGCCACAGTAGCAACATGCTCAGCTTGACTGACCAAGGGCCTTATGTATAACACTGTGTGTAGTATTCACATTAAAAGTTGGCATATGGACAAAACTGAAAATGTGCGTATGCACAAAAAAATCCAGATGCATAAAACTGTGTGTACGCTAAGTTCTACGCACTTCCCCTTTCTAAATTCCAATACATGTGAAATTTAGCGCACATGCATGTATCTACTGCCCTACCCTAACTCCTCCCAGAATTTTGCAATTTTTAATATGCAAATCAATAAAACTATTCCCTTTCGTTCACTGTTTTGTTAAAAGAAAATGGCAGAAGCACATGGAAAAAAGAATTTCAGAGAATGCAAAGTGGAGACAAGGGAAAAAACGTACTATTTGTTGGCTTAAGCAGTTGTATAAGCAATAATAGGAAATTGATGGAGTGATACAGCGTGGTGGAGACACTTGAAAGTTCAAGTTCAAAAAGTCACACAGTGTCTGAAAATAAATAAGAAGTGGCCAGATATCTTTTTTTTTTTCAAGTCGCCATGAAAAGGTGAGTCGCAGGCCACCATCTGTTTATTCTGTTTCAGAAAATATTACAAATGCTGCCCCCCATGCCAATGATGTGTCTCCAGGCGGTGATGGTGCTATTGTGCCCAGCGCATCTTTGGCACTGGCCACTCACACACTTCTGCCTTGGAAACCTCTGGGTGACCATCTGGCCATCTGCTGATGGACACTGTTCTGGAGTCACAGAATACAATAGTGAATGCTGTAAGAGATGTGGCCAATGAACTAAGGAATATAAGGACTTACTATGTGATATTGCCCCCAAAACAATTGCTGCATTTGGCTGATCATTTGGTGGTCAGGGTCAGATTCATCATACCTTATCTCTTCAGGTATGAGCAAGCCATGATTGTGTGCCACATGATGCAGCACGCTACATACTTTCACAATACAACTCTTTCTGTGGACTATTGAGCAGCACATTAATAGAGTGGAAATGCTTTCTTCTAACATAAGCAAATTCATTGTCAGAAGGTACTAGAAGAGGGTTGAAGCGGGTCCAGCGGCTGGGACGGGGCTCTGAGAGACGGACACAAAAGGTGTCTACCTTAAAGTACAGTAAGAGATTTTCACAATAAATTGTTTGTGTTGGTTTCATGGAGATCCTGGCCCTCCAACGGAGAAGCAGTGAAAGAAGATCTTCTAGATAGAAAACTAAATTGTGTGGAGAGGGAGGAAGGGCAGCCAGAACTGAGGTGAGAAAAGTTGGCAGTGTACCAAAGGAATTGCTGTGCTTGAGCCAGCAGGAGCTGCAAGGAGTTGTGCAAGGGGAACGAATCAGTTTAGAAGCAGGTCAGGGCCCCAGGTGCACTGGGCTTTGCCCTCCCTTTTTGTTGCGTCCCATATAAAGTCTGCGGGTGAAGGTGTGCATTTTTTAATAGTTTAAAAGTTGTAAATGTAAACATGTTAAGAACTGAGATGACACCAAAGAAGTCTTCACTCTTACTTTTATTTTATTTGTTCCTAAACTGGGTATATGTGTTACAAAAGAGAGGGATGGATAAAAATGTTTGATCACAAACTAAAAGGATAAATTCCAAAATATATGTAAAAATGCTGTTATACACACAGCAAACATAAATGAGACACATTGTTTAATTGTTCTTTCATTACTTTAATTGACTAATGCTTTACTTATTAAATAAAAGAATCTTCAATTAAATTTGACAAGATGAATTTTTGTTTATAATGATAATTAAATCTTTTGCCTTAACATATGCAAATACAAACTAAACTATTCTTGTGTAGAATATACAATTAAGATACCTATTTGGGGAGCCTCAGCGTGAAGTCGCTGCTTCTCGGGAATCAAGTGGAGCTAACCTAGGGTTGTAAAGAATACCCCCCCGGGTTGGTCCCCCTAGATCTGCTCCAGGTATGTCGCACTGGGTCGAGACCCTCTGGCAACTCCAGGACACCCTACAGGGATTATAGTTGGACTCTGTAGCTGGAGACAGGTAAGACTGGGCTGAGCAGCTTGGACCACTGTCTCTGCAACCCACTGCAACTAGGGGAAGCAGTTTGAGAAAATGAGATCTGATGATTTTTAACAGGGCTTCATTAGTTTGCTAATTTATTCCATTATTTGTTTTTTTTTCCAGTGTCTGCATTGTTGCAAAAAATAAAAAGCAATTCTTTATTTTTTGGTTATTATATGCACTTGCTGACAATTTATGTTTACACCTGTCACACCCATAACATACAGTATATATTTGTGTTAATTGCTATGTTTATATATGCACATAACTCTTGCAAGGGAATACCCAAGTCATTTTCACACATATTAGGTTACAAATGACTTGTTTCTTTAGACTGTACTGGGATTTGCCAAAAGAGCATCTCTGAATCCCATTGATATCCACTAAGGATTATTTCTTTTTCTTGCCAGTTTTGAAGCATTTACTTGACATCTAAACTGTCCTGACCCAAGTCATTACTCATTTCAAGTGTTTTCACTCCCTAGTGATTAATATTTGCTTAGTTATTTCTTCTCCATTACATTTTCTTCATATTTCCCCAAGCAGTTTAGTGCCTCCTGCTACTTGCTTTGAGATATGTCTGTCTAGGTCTTTGTGTTTCTCACTATTTCACGCACTCATCCAACAATTTCTGGTATGAGTAATACAATAAGATAAAAAACACACTGCTCAGTTGCATGCTAAAAAAGAAAAATAATTTGTATGTTCTAAATAATTTAAAAAAAATTAATAATGTGGGTGGAATGTTACAAGGTTGAGGTCTTAACAAATGCATAGCCAGCCTTAATGTGGGCATTTAGAAGTGATTGTCTTCATTTATGACTGTTTTCACTGCACTAATTATTCTTGCCTAAAAAAAGGCAACATTTTTTACAGGTTTTCAGGGCAACAATGTTTTCAAGTGGAAGCTAATTGCTCCCTTTTATTGTACTTAATTACACTTCTTGTTTTCCTCTATCTGCACTCCTAGTGTTAATTAAAAATGACCCTGCTGTGTGTGTTTTGGTTTTCATGAGATCTGCTAAATACAGGTTGTTTTCAAGAAATAATTTAATGGGACCATCAGGCTTATCTTTAATGTGTTTATACCTGTTTTCCTTCTGTGTGTTTTTTATGCATAGAAAGTAGAAGAAAGTTTTGATGAGAAAGCATGGCTATAAATTATATTTTTCTTACAAGGGCACAGCAGCAAAAAATGTATCTCTTCATTGAAAAGTTTACTGTAAAGTTGGAAGTTTTCTCTGACTGATATTAACTTACAAATTAAGAACATAAGAAATGTGGCAAATGAGAGGAGACCATTCAATCCATCCATTTTTGAGGAATGGGAGTGACCAGGAGTTTGGACGGCTTGCCGCGGAAAACAGCAGGGGGTCAAGGAGGCTTGGGGGGAGAGTCAGGTCCTGTGATAGAGCCTGTACATAGCCGTGGGATGGAAGGCAACCAGATGTGCAGAAGGTCAGCTGTGTCTGCTGATAGGGTGACTCCTCTGCTGCGATGCCCATGAGGGATAAGCAGATGACCCACCAGATAAAAGGAGAAGGCACCATTTTTTAATTGTTCCTGCCAGTGGATTTTAACCTTGTTTTAATGAGGTTTATTGATTATTTTAAGCTCCACTTTTTCACATTTTTATGGATTATTTATTTATGGATTGTTTTGAAACACTGCACTATATTTGGACACTGTTTTTTTAATAAAGGCACTGTACACTTTTGCACATTCCCCTTGCTTCATGTGGTGTCCTCATTTGTGCAGCTCATCCCAGTCATGCCTATTGACAGTGCTGGGTTCAAGAGGCTCCCAAATCTGGAAGAGGGAGCATGGAGTAGGACCCACACCTTTACAATGTCCTATTGTAACGGCTGACTCACTCTCCAAAACTGGCAGCTACACCACCAAGACTCGTGGCCTGGCAAGTTGAGGACGTTAGACGCAAAAAGCCATGCTTCTTCCAAATAAACTTTCCCCAATAGATTATCAAAAATAAACCAAAAAACACACAATATGTAAAATAATGAAGTGAGTATGTATTGATAAAGAAAGAAATGAACAAACACCAAACAATATATATATTATACCCCAACGAACCCCAACGTAACATTCAACCCCAAAAGTGTCCAGCAGAAAGTAATAATATAAAGAAAAAGTGCAGCACAAAGTTAATATACAATACAAACCCTCCCTTGACCCCACACTGAACACAAACTCGATAAGACACACAGAAAGCACGAAACGCACATAAAAGTCCAGAAGATTTAACAGAAAATGGATAATGTTTGTGAACTTTGTTCAGCTGATCAAATAGTCCTACGAAAAGTGCACGTAGGAAAATGATGGCTTGCTCCTCTTTCCAAACAACAAGAAACAGTCTCACTGTGCTTATCCTCGGTACATGGCATAATCCAAAACCCCGGGGTTTTGTGGTGCAAAGCTGTTGTTGTTGGGCGTTGAAAGTGGCAGGCAGACAAAGGTGTGAATGATTTGAATCGGTGTTTTTTCCTGTCTCTGTAGCAAAATGGCAGCTTAGTAGAACGGGATGTTTACATTTTTTTTTTCCCCTTTCGGTCCTTCCTATGTTTAAATAGCAAATGATCATTTGCAGGTGATGGAATTGACAGGACCAATTATCGTGAGGGGCCATGGTTCCACAGTGTTATCCTTCCTCCAAATTGTTTCCAGGAGAGCATATTTGCATTCACACATATCATGTAAACAGGACGCTATGAAAGACGGGACTCAGCACAAGATACATTTACGATGACATTAATCAAGTAGCACCGCTACACTGTTATAAACTGTTCCCATTAGTTTCTGCATACTTTCACATTCCGTAAACTGTAAATTCTTTACATTGTACATAATGTTATTTCTTTATGTCAGATATTCTCATACAAAAAAGTCATATTCTTCACTTCACTCACCTTTTGGTCAGCCTTTCCTGTTCCTTTACAGTGAGTACCTCTAGTACTGAATCCTCCAATGTGTCACTGGTGTGCCTGTTGGTCTTTCTCCAGTGGTTGTTGCATATTGTCATTCTAACTACTGTGTAAACCATTTCAGTTGCCTGTTGTCGATCCAGATAAGCAGCTGTTCTTCTCCAAGATTCCCCCTTTCAATTGAAAATGAGCACAGCATAACCTGTGCAGGATTTACATTTCTGCTCTTGTAAATAATAATCTCATTTTTTTCTTACTACTCAGAGCTCATTAGCTTAGGTAAGGATGTTGATGTAGATTGACCAGTAAATCAAAAGACTTTTCCAAGGATGTGCTGCCCACTTCACTGCTACTGTCTGTTACAACATCCACAAAATGCTTTACTGATTCATTTGATTCATAATCAAAGTAACATATAACATCCACTTTCAGTCTAGGGCTGAGCTAAATAATGTGCAGCTTTTAATTAATTGTAAACTTGACTTAGCTCTTATTTGTTCTTATTTGTCTTCTGTTTGACTAGATACTTTTCAGAAGATCTTTGCTACATCATGGAATGCTACAGTCTTTCAAAAGATGAAATCACTTTAGGTTAAACTCTCTTCTACCTTTTCCCTACTCAAAATGCATGGCTCACTATTCACCATATTATTGCTCCATTCACCAGAAGAAAATGTAATATTAACAATGTTATTGACCTCCCAGGCCCATATTTATCTTGAATCTAACTCTGTTCGTGCTTTGTGGAAAAAACATTTGTCACTTTGATTTCAGAAGCAGTTGTGAAATAGTTCATAATCCAATATGACTCTGGTATCCTAGTTTGTGCCCCACCAAATAATGTACAGTTCTCTCCTTCAATTTTATCTTTTAGACTCAAAGAGTGGATCTCAGACTCTTTTCTACTCAATATTAACCTCCATATACTGTATAAAATATGGGAGCATTTGCAGAAAAAGTCATATTTTAATAATAGTGTTGCCATTTTTACCTAGTCATGAGTTTAGACCCATATTAAGTTTTAATTTACCTACTTTCTCTACTGCCTCACATCTCCTCACCAATGAAGAAGTAGGTGCATGGACCATTAATTTGACTCTAATTTATGACTTTTTGTCTAAAAAATCTGATTTTAGATATAAATTAGTTATAATTTACTGTAATGGTTGAGTTTCCTTGACTTAATTTTTATTATCATTTGTAAGGCTTTGGTTTATATACCCTTAGAAAGTAATATGACTATAGCTATAGTCACTTTTTATGTGTAACCTCAGAAGTTCAGACTGTTTAACTTGCATGTGCTCTACAATAAAACTTAAGGGACTAATTAGCTTTCTTAGTATGAGTTGCGTAAATAATATTTCATATGTCACCTCAGAGGCTTAGTCACATTCTTTAGTTTGTATTTCAGATTAAAAACAAAAAAGGGTCTATACCTTTCCAACATTAATCACCATGATAGCAGACAGACACCCTAAATAATAAATCTGACAATTTATTAATCACAAACTCAAAATTATGTTCAGTTACAGAACAGAGTAATATAAGAAAACTGTGAAATAAGGAATAATAAAAATGCATTGACTGCATTCTGGAAGAAAGAAATACTTATTTTCTCTTTGGCATTTGAAAACTTAACCATATACTGTATGTCCTGAAAAGCTAAAGTTAGTCAAAGATCAAAGCTCCAGTGGGACAATATGTAGCCTTAAAACTTTCAAAATAGTTAACACTAGTTTAATTGGCTGCTGCGAGATACAAACAAAAAGAAGAAGAGGTTAACACGTTAAATGGAGTAAAACCTGAAGTTTCCCCTAGAAGAAAGCATACTTGGGATCTTCTTCATTAAATTACATAATTATAGAAAGATTTTGTAGAGACATAATAACAGAAACATAACCTTCTGAAAATAGCCCTGAAAGATTCACTATAGCATTAGCATTAATTGAAGCCCCAACATGGCTATGCAGATATTACACGTCACATAAATTCTTAAATTAATTCTAATGAACTGTTAAGACATAAAACTGATTGAATGTCCATTTAGTGAAGTGTTGGAAGACTTTTAACAGCTTTGCTTCTCATAAGATAACAGGATCTCAGTCTTCATTGTAGACAAACAGTAGTTTATTGCTGATGCAAATATAATTTCCTTATGCCACATACTCCAATTTCATACAATTAGGAGGAAGAAAGGAAAAATTGGAACAAATAATTCAAATTGCACTTGTCTTTACCAGTGTATGCATGTTTATAATATAATTGTACAATAGTCTAAGTACCCAGAGCTGTCTATATATTATTTTCCTTCAGTGTCATCTGTACTTTTTATATGGGTTCAGAGTCACCTGATTTAGGAAGGAGAACAGGAAAAGTGAACAGGATTTTCATCTTTTTCATCATTTGCCTTTCAGGGTGTCTTTCTTTCTTATGCTGCTTTTCTTAGTTTTTGTTATGTAATTTGCTCTAACATTGAGGAGGAAGCAAGTCTCTGTTATGTGGAGCACAGAAATGGAAGTATGGAGTGCATCAGCTTGTCAACACGTGGCAGTTATCAAAATATTGCCTGTTGGTTTGACATACAAATAAGAATTTACTTAAAGATCCAAAGCACCATATTACAAACTGTCTAGTGAATTTTGTTAGTGGGAATGTTAAAGGGCTAACTAGCCTAGTTAAGTGTGAAAGAGTGCTCTTCTGTCCCTAAAAAGTTTAAACGAGATCTTAATTTTGCAAAGAGACATATTCAGCCTTTTTATTCATAAATATCTATGTGGGACAGTTTTTTGAGATTCTTAGTTTCATATTAAGGCCAAACCTACATTCATCAAAATTACATTCTTACTTGTAGTAATCAGACTTAAATTACCAATAACCACCCAAAACCTGGATTTGGGCAATGATTGCAATAAAATTTTAAATACATGACTCTACTTTATTCTTACTGTTTAATTTTATTAATTGATTTAGTGGTTTAAGTCTTAATGTAGAAATCTGACTTCCCCAGTGATTTTTACTAACATGACAAGTCTATGAATCCTGGTGTTTTATTCTTTCCATCAACCACATAGTAGTAATTTTTTCTTTACTGCACTACACTTCATTTAATTTTGAATGTTTTTTTGTAGATAGTAAGTTGGTCCCTTTTGTCAAGAGCTATTGTTTGTGACAAAATTATAATCTCCAAGCTCTCCTCTTTAAGTTAAACTCAATTTGTGTTGTCTCCATTGTATTTTCAACCTTCTTGTACTGTATGGTTATGATGCTTTAGTGTTTATGATATCCTTATGATGTTCCCCTTGATACAGATGTAAGTACTGTTATTTTAAGTTCATTTTTAAAATTTTATTCATTATTATTATGAACTTTTTGCAAGGCTTTATTTTCCATTGCAGGCTTTTGGGGAGCTGATTCCATTTCTGACAGTTATGTATTGTTGCTGTTTTAATTCCATTGAAAGCTATTCACAGTTTTCTGATGCCATTTTGTTTCTTCATGATCCCTGCCATTTATTCTTTGTATACTGTTGCTAGGTTGGCTGCCACCAGAAGCTGTAACCTTTGATATAACAGTATATAGGTCATTACCATACATTTCCTGGTCATCTGATATTGCACATTCCACTAAAACATGTTATATGTGTTTCTTTGCTTAGAGTTCTCTGGTTTAGATCATTTTGTTTTCTCTGTTACATTTCTGACTTAGCATTTTGGCTGCTTTATTTGGTTGAATTGACTTCCTTTGTTTTGTAACTAGGTTTCATCCTGTGGTCCCAAAGCCAATCCAAACTGTTTCCTGGTATATCTGACCAGGACAAGTCCAGGTATCAGTTTCTGCTATATAGGACTGTCTTGCAAGACAAGACTATTTTGTTATTGTTTACTGTAACAAAAAGCACTTAGTGCACCTATCACAGCTAGTTAACTTAATTTTAAACTAAGCAAACAATTTATCATAGCTCCCACATCAGAACTGGATTGTCTACTAAACGAACTGATCACTGTATTGTGTGTGGGTGTCAGGAAATCTGGCTAAATTGTAGTGTACCGGCTGCAGTCTGCAGGTATCAATGTAATCATTCTGGGTCGAAATCAGTTACTGTATACTGTAGGTTGAAAAGTGTCTACACACCTTGAAATTCTAGATTTTCTTGTTGCAAAATCTAAATTGCAGACAAATCCTTTCAGACCTTTTTTAACTTTAGGCCACTTTTTTGCTTTTAGAAAAAAAATAGAAATTGATCATTCTATTCAAACAGTTTTTTTAAAGTTTTCAGTGCCTTGCTTGTGTATGTTTACACCAGCCCTGGCCGTTGGCCTTGATTGAAGCTGAATTTTCTTTGAATATGTCTCTATTATCTTAGCACATCTAGTTTTCGCAATTTTATTTGACTTTCTCGGTAGAGGAATTAGCTCTGCCAGACTACAGTATAAGGCATTGTCTGTGCACAGCCCCCTTTAGGTGAGTCTCATCAGGGAGGCTAACAAAAAGCCCAAAACAACCTTCCAGGAGCTGCAGGGATTTATGGCAGTAACTGGCCACTCTCTGCATATTACAACCATTTCACATATTTCCCACAAGACTAAGCTGTGAAATAAGATGGCAAGATGCGAGCCATTTTTCACAAAAAAAAAAAAAAATCCCAGCCTTGTATAATTTTTGCAGAAAGACACATTTAATCTCCCAAAGGTATGTATAAAAAATTATTACAAATAGATGAGAACAAGGTAGATGTTTTTGTCCTCAGTCCCAAAAGATATGTCAAGCATAGGGGTGGCAATGTCATACTATGTGGCTGCCTTTCTTCAGAACAGGTCAGGGTCATTGGTCAAATCAGAAGGAGACATGTATAGCTGGACATATTAAAGTATTTGGTGCATAAACCTGTATAGTATCTCACATTTGGTCTTACTGGGATGTATGGTATATATCAAGGTTATCGGTTTATTACTCCGTACTATACCAGTTATAGCCCATTAACAAAACTGAGCTTAAAATATTCTGGTATCTTTCACACATGTCTGAGTGGAGAGGATCTCTGAAAGACCCTGTAACTCATGCATAATGTGTGTAGTAAAGTAAAATAAAGCTGTGGCTTTTTCAACCAGCTTACCCAGCACAGCAGTCTAGCCTAAAAGAAAAAAAATGTTAGTTATTATTTTCATTTGTGCATGTCTGGCTACATACCATCTGTATTGTGAACAAAGAGTTCCACATGAGTAAAATAAAGAAAACCTGATCGGCTTCTTAAGCCTGCCTTCACTGCTTTCAGGCGTCTACTGATTAAGAGATATGACTTTCTTCTTTTCCTCAGAAAATTGCACTATCCAAGCATACCCTTTTATCCTTAGAATACCATCTGCTCGAGATGACAGCTGGCCCTGCATAAGGTACAGTTACGCTAGTCCACATGAAACATTTAAAATCTCCCTTTCCTTTTTTGTTTTGTAGACCATTCTCCATTTTAATAACTACAGTTCAGGGCTGTTACAATTTAGTTACTGTATTTTGAGAAAGGATTTAAACCTCAGTATACTTTACATGCAGAGTTGTTTCATTCATTTAAAGAGGTTCGCCAGGGTAAGTTCAACACTAACGTTTGGCTTATTGAAATTGCTCCAGTACTGAATTTGAAACTAAGCACACCAATGTCTAATTATATGTTTTGCTGAACATAAAAACAAGGACAAAATGCTGACATCTTGAAGCTCTTTAAGATGATTCAACTTTTGTCTCTTTCAAAATGCAGGTGTGTGAATACATACATGCACTGTAAATGTGACCTTTTTAAGGGATTTCTTTAGATGGAGTACCTTTTATTACCTCTGGGATAAGCAGCTTCTTTTATAAAGCAAAGAGGTTGAATCACTTTGTCTAATCAAAGCATTTATTCATTCAGTCCCATACAGATAAGAACAATATAGATTTTCTTTCTTCCTTTTATAGAATTATTTACTTTGCTAACACATACCATTAGTTATACATTCTTTCCAAATTCAAAGTAACAGGCATCTCACCGGTGTTGATAATACAAGTCCTTATTCAGCAGGGCTATGTTGCCATCTTCAGGATACCTCTGGTATGGCTGACTCAGATTCATTTCGTTATATAATATTTTTTTTTGTAATTATAATGCATATAAGTACAAGAAATACTTTAAAAAAATTACAATTTTACAAAACCTAACAGTAACTTAGTAACGTCAGCAAATTCTGTTGTTTGTTGAGCTTTTTCTTCTATCATTTAAAGATTTCATACATGTGTTTGTGTATTTATGACAACAGCTTCCATTTTCAGCATATTAAATGGTGAATTGTTTGGATTTAAATAATATAATTAACTTGGCCATCTTACAACTTTACAGTTTTTCCCTTTAGAGTTTTGCGAAGGTTTCTTATTGCATGAAGTAGCAGTGGCCATTGGATCTAATGAAATGTTTTTGGAAACACACCAACAAAATGTTTCTGTACACTTCTAAAGTCATTCTACTATTCCACTCTTTACTACCATTATCAATAAAGATGAGTTATCTGGGTCCTGAGGCCACCATGACATTACATTGTGCCCCCAAGGAGCACATCTGTGCCCTAAACCCCTCAGACACAACTTCCCACAGCAGTTCCAGGTTAATAGCACAGTTCCAGAAATACTTGCCACATGCTTTCCATACACCCTTTCTTTCTCTTTTATATTCCTTCTTTTTGTCTTCCACTTGCTTCTTTTCTTTTCCACTCCACTCCTCATCAGGCTTGTCAACCGGCTTCCATCAAATCCCTGAGTGAATAGGGGTGGCTACTTTTATGGCAGAACCAGGGAACACTTTCATCCACCCACTGAGGAAATGCCTCTGGGTCAGACAGACCCTTGTCCAAATAGGGACGTTTATTACGAGCAGCACCCATGGCATCCTGCAGGGTTGTACTTTGGGACTACAATACAAATGTTGGTCTACAGGTAATTACATGGTTGCTCTACCCCCCAGGACGCAGCGACCTGACAGCTTGGAGGAACATGCTGTTCCAATAGCAATTCTCCATCCATCAGCCAGTCCGCTATATCCTAACTACAGGGTCACGGAGGTCTGCTGGAGCCAATCCCAGCCAACACAGGGCGCAAGGCAGGAAACAAACCCCGGGCAGGGTGCCAGCCCACCGCAGAATAGCAATTCTCCCCCTGTCTATTCATTTTATTGGGGTCATGCACAGATACAAAACCACCAACCTGGCTGGGAGGCCAGTTCCACTGCAGCACATTCACAGACAATGTAACAACTAACATCAGAAAATAAAACCTGCTACCATGTGTTCCAGTATGTTGTGAGGTATGGAACACAAACAATTCATTCAAAAATGGTTGAAGCATAAACACCTCTATATAAAAGGAGATATTAGTAAATTTTCACCCTATCTTTGCATCAGTTATGATATGTTTTTTCTGGTGAGGATTAGTTAATCAGTTAGTTGCTTCACTTCAATATCACAAAGAAAACTGAATCCTTATTTCACAGTTGCTGTTAGTAAGGCAAGTAAATATATGATACATGTGGTATAATAGCTTCCACAGCACAAATAATCTGTACATTAATAAGTAAAAAGTATGATATTTATCAGTTCTTCTGCACTTAGTTCTGTGTTGCTGTCAGCCAAGTTACAGGAGCAGAGCATAGGCTTGCATGCTTTAGCACAGCTATTAGACCTCATCTAGTCAGGGATTCCACAGGTAACCATCTGTTCTTGGCAGTTAAGATCATCCCATTAGTCACAAGAATCCATTAGAAATTAGACAGACACAGCCAGACACATTCTGCAGCTGAGGCGATTCACTGGAGAACCGAAGCATGCTCAGATTCATGGCAGTATATCGAATAATTCCTCCTTCGTTGTCAACAAAAACAGACAGTGGCAAAAGCTGAGTACTCAGTGGGAATCTTATCTGATCTATCCAGATGTTTTCATCGATGCCTGGAAACCCAAAGAAACATGCATCTTCATCGATTTTATATCATGGTGGGTCTCTTTATACAGTATTTGCTGCCAAATCAAAGCAAATTGAATCCCACTTTTTTAATAACCATAATCAGAGTGATGTAAAGTGATCACAGCCATTGCATTTTAATTATTAAAAACTGACATAATAGAAGACAAAACAAGTAATAATATGCAAGGCAGACAGTTTCTTTAAGTTAAACAGACTTGGCTGCCTATTCTCAGCAGCTTTTTTTCAGCTGTTCTTGAGAAATTCTCAGACTCATCCATGTCAGTTAAGAAATGCAATCTCACCAGTGTGACCTAGGTCTGCCCCAGGTGTTCTCACCATATGCTGCATCTACCACACTACGATATCTGAAGTATGCACCGAGACCAACACCAGTGGCTCCCCTTGATTGGAGAATCAGTGGTTCTACTCTTACATCTCATCATATTGCTCAGTTCCTCACAGAGAGTCAGTCTAACAGCCATTTGTACTTGTGATCTTATTCTTTTCATTACTTCCCAGATTTGTGCCTAGAAGTGAGACTGAGGCTATAAACATTGAAAGCTTCATTCACGAACTTAGCTATCTCTTCAAGACCACAGTTTGGTACATTGTCTTCAAAACTGCTGCCACTGCAACAATTTGTGGATTAACAATCACAGCTATTTTTACTTATGAAGAAAGACTCCAAGGTTCTTGGACTAATGCACCTAAGACAGTTGCTCAACCCTTATGTGTAGGGAACAAGCCACTATTTTCCAAGAATCAAACTTGAATTCAGACTTGGAGGTGCTCATTCTCATCTAAAGCATATCACACTTGAATTTGTATGTATTGCAAGAAAGAGATCACAGTGTGGTGGGGCTTAATGGGCAATGTCATTTGAAAACAGTGAATGACAAGCCTCCACAGCACCTTGATTTCCTGTGCATAAAAATCACAAACAGTAGAGGAACCAAGATACTTGTGTACACATTGAAAATAGACATTTTAACTTTACTGTGTCAATATTTATTTCCTGAACATTGCAATATTAATCCAATAAAATGCACATTATTCACACTAGATAGATAGATAGATAGATAGATAGATAGATAGATAATGATGTTTAAGCACACCTAAGTGTAAATAATGTATAGGAAGTGCAATAGATTTAGATTAGATTACCTACTAATTCTTCTTTTCAGGCTAACTTTATGTTATACTAGCTGAAGTACCCAGCATCACCTGGGTTTACTTGTACAATGAATTAAGGTACGAAAGGCAAATATTTATGTGTTTTTTAAATGTGGACCATTTTGTTGTTGTTCGCTGAAGTGTAAGTGTGCCATCTGTCATATACACTACCTCTCTGATAACTATGAACTTCTCTGCTCTCATGAGTCGAGAATTTGTTATTCAGGTTGGAACCATAAATGGTACTTTTTTATATTTTCTGGATTAGTATGGTTACATAAATACAGCTGAAGTCAGACATTTACATACATTTAGGGTAAATTCTTTCAAGATCACTTTATAAGCCCTTCACAAATTTTACACTAACAAACTGTAAATTTGGCATATCATTTAAGACATGGGTGGGCAAAGTCAGTCCTGGAGGGCTGCAGTGGTTGCAGGTTTTTGTTCCAGCCCAGTTGCTTAATTAAAAAACAATCCTTACATAGATAGATAGATAGATAGATACTTTATTAATCCCAAGGGGAAATTCACATACTCCAGCAGCAGCATACAGTAATCCCTCGCTATATCGCGCTTCGACTGTCGCGGTTTCACTCTATCGCGGATTTTATATGTAAGCATATCTAAATACATAACACAAATTTTTCGCTGCTTCATGGGTTTCTGCGGACAATGGGTCTTTTTACTTCCGGTACATGCTTCCACAGTTGGTTTGCCCAGTTGATTTCATACAAGGGATGCTATTGGCGGATGGCTGAGAAGCTAACCAATCAGAGCATGCAGTTAAGTTCCTGTGTGCTGACTGGCTCAGCGATGGAGCACCGAATTCGATTCCGCTGCATTAAGCAGGAAGTCTCGGCTCGCTCATTCAGCATCAACATGTTTCGCTGTGTAAAGAGTTAACTTTTGTGCTCTTTTGTGTTTATCTTTGTACATAGTCAAGCCCTTTGTTATGGCTTCAAAACAATCTGCTCCTGCTACTGCTTCAGAGGCCGTGCCCAAGCACCATCGGAAGATGCTAATGATTGCCGAAAAGGTAAAAGTTTTGGATATGTTAAAGGAAGGGAAAAGCTACACCGCTGCAGGATGCCATCACGGTATCAATGAGTCCACGATTCTTTTTACTTAAAAAGGAGGAAAAGAATATAAGATCTACTGCCGCAGTGTCCTTTTAACCAGGGCTCAAAACGAGTTGTAAGTGAACATAACAAGGCGGTAGTCCGGATGGAATCTGCTTTAGGGATTTGGATTGAAGACTGCCGGAAGAAGAACACGGCAGTGCTACACAATCGCCTGAAGAGGCTCCTTTAGAAGAGCTGTAACGCTCTCCTTTGTTGTGCAGTAAAATTAAACTCATCATCGGACAAGTCGTCATGTCATCGTTGGTGAGTAACCATAATTAATTTTCTACGTACAGTACTTATTACATGTACGTACGTTTAGTGTCACTGTACACACATTTACTGTATACAATTTTTCCTGCATTGTACGCATTTATTGCTGGTGGCCTGTCTATCATAATGGCTGTAACATATGTGATATCGGAGATGCTCGATATCTTTAAAATAATATTTAGGTTTTACTGTGTATAAACAGTGTGTTTACATACATAATTTCAGTAAATCTTACCTAATATCTAAGAGAATACAAAGGGTTTATGCTGTATAACTGTGTGGGGGATATTTATAAACAGTGTGGGAGAGTTTATAAGGGCTTAAAATATATATAAATAACCATACAAACATATGGTTTCTACTTCGCGGATTTTCACCTATTGCGGGGGGTTCTGGAACGCAACCCCTGCGATCGAGGAGGGATTGCTTTACTGATAAAAAAAACAATATTAAATTAAAGAGTGATAAAAATGAGTGGTAAAACAGATAATAACTTTGTATAATGTTAACGTTTACCCCAGGGTGGAACTGAAGAGTCACATAGTGTAGGGGAGGAACGATCTTCTCAGTCTGTCAGTAGAGCAGGACAATGACAACAGTCTGTTGCTGAAGCTGCTCCTCTGTCTAGAGATGATATTGTTCAGTGGATGCAGTGAATTCACCATGATTGACAGGAGCCTGCTCAGCGCGTCGCTCTGCCACGGATGTCAAACTGTCCAGCTTCATGCCTACAGTAGCCTGCCTTCTTCACCAGTTTTTCCAGGCATGAGGCAACCTTCTTCTTTATGCTGCCTCCCCAGCACACCACCGCATAGAGGAGGGCACTTGCCACAACCATCTGATAGAACATCTGCAGCATCTTATTGCAGATGTTGAAGGACGGCAGTCTTCTAAGGAAGTATAGTCGGCTCTGTCCTCTCTCCCTGTGGCGCTCCTGTGTTGCTGACCACAATGTCAGACCTGCAGTTCCCAAGACACACATACAGAGGTCTGTCTGTAAGATAGTCCACGATCCATGACACCAGGTATGAATCTACTCCTGTCTCTTTCAGCTTGTCCCTAAGGAGCAGAGGTTGGATGGTGTTGAAGGCGCTAGAGAAGTTCAGAAACATAATTCTTACAGCACCACTGTCTCTGTCCAAGTGGGAGAGGGATCGGTGTAGCATATAGATGATGGCATCCTCCACTCCCACGTTCTCCTGGTATGCAAACTGCAGAGGGTCGAGGGCGTGGCGGACCTGTGGCCTCAGGTGGTAAAGCAGCAGCCGCTCCATGGTCTTCATCACGTGTGACGTCAGAGCGACAGGCCGGAAGTCATTTAGCTCACTAGGACGTGATACCTTTGGGACCGGGGTGATGTAAGATGTTTTCCAAAGCCTCGGGACTCTCCCCTTTTCCACGCCCAGGTTGAAGATGCACTGTAGAGGACTCCCCAGCTCCATCGCACAGGCCTTCAGCAGTTGTGGCGATACTCCATCTGGACCTGCTGCTTTGCTGGCACGAAGACTCCTCAGCTCTCTGCTCACCTGGGCTGCTGTAATTGTGGGTGGGGATGTCTCTCCTATGCTGGTATCAGCAGAAGGATGGGTGGAGGGTGCAGTACTCCAAGGTGAGAGTGGGTTAGGGTGGTCAAACCTGTTAAAGATGTTGTTCATTTGGTTTGCTCTCTCCACGTCTTTCTCAATGGTGGCACCCCGCTTCGAGCTGCAGCCAGTGATGATCTTCATCCCATCCCACAATTCCTTCATGCTGTTATTCTGCAACTTCTGCTCCAGCTTTCTCCTGTACTGCTCCTTCGCCACCCTGAGCTGGACTCGGAGTTCCTTCTGCACGCGCCTGAGCTCATGCTGATCACCACCTTTAAAAACCCTTTTCTTCCAGTTCAAAAGGCCCATTATGTCACTTGTAATCCATGTCTTGTTGTTAGCATAGCAGCATACTGTTCTTACTGGAACTACAATGTCCATACAGAAGTTGATGTAGTCAGTAGTGCAGTTAACAATCTCCTCAATGTTCTCACTATGTGACCCCTGCAGGATATCCCAGTCCATAGTTCCAAAGCAGTCTCTCAGAGCCTGCTCTGCCTCAGGGGACCACTTCCTGAATGAGCGCATGGTTGTAGGTAGTTCCCTCACTCTTGGTTTGTAGTGAGGCTGTGATACGTTTGCATACAGTAGGTCAATAGTCCTATTTCCCCCAGGTGTTACAATCCACATACTGGGAGAAGGAAGGTACTGTTTTGTCCAGCGTCACATGGTGTCTCCAGCGATTAGCACAAGCACCTCAGGGTGCTGTGTTTGTAATTTAGCAACAGCGGAATGGATGATGTCATCCGCTATCTCCACGTCCACCCGAGGAGCGATGTAAACGATAACAACAATGACGTGTCCAAACTCTCTGGGCAAGTAATAGGGATGCAGACTTACGGCCAACAGTTCGATGACCCTGCAGCAAGTGGAGATTTTAACGTTTACATGTCCAGAGTTACACAACCTTGTATTTACATAGAGAGCGAGTCCTCCTCCTTTCCGCTTCTCGCAGATAGTTGTGTCTCTGTCCGCTCTAACTGTGCTAAACCTGGGTAGTTCCACGTTAGCATCTGGGATGGTAGTTGTAGCCACGTTTCACAAAAATACAACAAACTGCATTCTGTGTAGGTCCTGACATTTTTCACCAGCTCAGCCAGTTCAGCGATCTTATTTGGTAGTGAGTTCACATTTCCCAGGATCACCGAAGGCTTGAAACGCCACTTTCAAGTCGCTTCGCTTTTAGCTTAGTTCCAGCTTTGCTGCCACGATACCGCCTTCTTACATTGTCAGGTAAATACAGAACCACACTGGCGTGGGCATTTGTTCTCAGCGCTTGAAGTTGACTACTTGAATAGATGAGTCTTGGCATGTAAAAATCCATGTCCAAGTAGAAGTAAAGTAGTAAATGTAGTAAAAAATGTCCAGGGAACGAGTCCACATAAAAGAAAGTGATAGGAGTGATCAGTAAAATAGAGAAAAAGGTAGAAAAATAGAGTTGTACACGGAGCTGCTGAAAAGGCTGCCACTTGCGGCGCGCCTGAGTCATACTCAATCCTTGTCAATTATTTAATTTCATGGCTTGCTAGTGCTTTAACTCTGCCATGTCAAGTCATTGTCATATCCTAGATTTTTTTTCCTTTCTAAAGATATCATCCAAACGATTTGAAGTCTAAAACAGACAAGTTATTCACAGTGCTTCATTTTTTTCTTTTCACTTTCCTTCCAAGTATTTAATTAAACCCAATAGTGCATGATAAATACACACAGGTGTAAATGGAAACAAACTAAATGGAAAAATGCTGTTTTTTTTTTTGTCATTTGCATCTCATTGCTAATAAGGAGCAATTAAAAAACAACACTACAGCTATTTAAAACTAACATAAGCAATAAGGGTTCAAAATCTTAACGAGCAAGACAACTAAAATGAAGCAGAAGTGTTACTTCAGCAATAAGTGCTTCTTCTTAAGCAATTGGGTTGGAACAAAAACCTGGAGCCACTGCAGCCATCCAGGACTGAATCTGCCCAACCTTGATTTAAGACATCTACGTTGTGCCGAGCAGAAGTAATTTTTTCCAACATTGTTAACAGATGGATTGTTTCACTTTTTACTGACTATATCACAATTCCAGTGGGTCACAAGTTTACATGCACTTTGTACACTGCCTTTAAACAGCTTGGAAAATTCCTGAAAATTATGTCAAGCCTTTAGGCAATTAGACAATGAGCTTCTGATAGCCAAATAGCCTAACTGAAGACAACATATGGATGTATGTTAAGACCTATTATCAAACTCATTGCCTCTTTGCTTAACATAATGGCAAAATCAAAAGAAATCATCTAAGACCTCAGAAAAAAAATTGTGGACCTCCATAAATGTGGTTCATTCTTGGGAACAGTTTCCAAATGACTGAAGATTCCACATTCATCTCTACCATGGCACCACACAGCCATCATACCACTCAGGAAGGAAACGCACTCTGTCTCCTAGAGAAGAACATACTTAAACATGAAAACTGCAAATCAACCCCAGAACAACAGCAAAGGACCTTGTAAAGATGCTGCAGGAAACAGACAAGTATCTGTATCCACAGTAAAATCAGTCCTATATCAACATATCCAAAAGGCTGCTCAATAAGGAAGAAGCCACTGCTCTAAATCCGCCCTAAAAAAGCCAGAGTGCAGTATGTAATGGCACATGGAGGCAAAGATCTTACCTTCTGGAGAAATGTCCTCTGGTCTGATGAATACAATGAATACACGATCAAACATTTTGCCCATAATGACCATCGTTATGATTTGAGCAAAAAGGGTGAGGCTTGCAAGTTAAAGAACACCATCCCAATCGTCAAGCATGGGGCTGCAAGAATCGTGTTGTGTGGATGCTTTGCTGCAGCAAGGACTGGTGCACTTCACAAAACTGATTTCATCTTGAAGAAGGAGAATTTTGTAGATACACTGAAGCAACATCTGAAGAGCTCAGCAAGGACATTGAAACTTACTCCCCGAAGGGTCTTCCAAATGGACATTGATCCCCAAGCATACCTCCAAAGTTGTGGGAAAATGGCTTAAGGACAACAAGGTCAAGGTATTACACTGGCCATCACAAAGTCCTGACCTCAATCCGATTGAAAATTTGTGGGCATGTTAGCCATTATGATTGCAATGAGAAGTCAAGCAAACAATGTTGTTAGTGCATATGTCCCGCAAGCTGGGTGTACGATGGAGGAGAAAGAAGATTTCTGGAGTGAGTTGGATGAAGTGATGAACAGTGTACCAAAAGGACAGAAAGTGGTGATTGGAGTGGATTTCAATGGACATGTGGGTGAAGGGAACAGAGGAGACGAGAAGGTGATGGGTAGGCATGGTGTCAAGGAGAGGAATGACGAAAGTCAGCGGATAGCAGATTTTGCCAAAAGGATAGTCATGGCTGTGATGAATATGTATTTTAAGAAGATGGAGGAACATAGCATTACATACAAGAGTGAAGGAAGATGCACACAGGTAGATTACCTCCTATGCAGAAGAGTCAATCTGAAGGAGATTGAAGACTGCAAAGTGGTGGCAGGGGAAAGTGTAGTTAAGCAGCATAGGGTGGTGGTCTGTAGGATGACATTGGAGATCAAATAGAAGAAGAGAGTGAGGGCAGAGCCAAGGGTCAAATGGTGGAAGTTGAAAAAGGAAGACTGCAAGGTTGAGTTTAGGGTGAAGGTGAGACGGGCACTGGGTGGTAGCGAAGAGTTAATCAGCTCTGAGCACTTTCTTATTTGCAATTGTGATGGACAGGTTGACAGACAAAATTGGACAGGAGTCCCCGTGGACTATGATGTTTGCTGATGACATTGTGATCTGTAGCGTTAGTAGGGAGCAGGTTGAGGAGACCCTGGAAAGGTGGAGAAATGGTCTAGAGAGGAGAGGAATGAAGGTCAGTAGGAACAAGACAGAATACATGTGTGTAAATGAGAGGTAGGTCAGAGGAATGGTGAGGATGCAAGGAGTAGAGCTGGTGAAGGTGGATGATTTTAAATACTTGGGATCAAACAATACAGAGTAATGGGGATTGTGGAAGAGAGGTGAATAAGAGAGTGCTGGCAGGGTGGAATGGGTGGAGAAGAGTGTCAGGAGTAATTTGTGACAGATGGGTATCAGCAAGAGTGAAAGGGAAGGTCTACAGGACGGTAGTGAGACCAGCTGTGTTATATAGGTTGGAGACAGTGGCACTGACCAGAAAGCAGGAGACAGAGCTGGAGGTTGCAGAGTTAAAGATATTAAGATTTGCATTGGGTACGACAAGGATGGATAGGATTAGAAATGAGTACATTAGAGGGTCAGCTCAAGTTGGACAGTTGGGAGACAAAGTCAGAGAGGCAAGATTGCATTGGTTTGAACATGTGCAGAGGAGAGATGCTGGGTATATTGGGAGAAGGATGCTAAGGATAGAGCTGCCAGGAATGAGGAAAAGAGGAAGGCCTAAGGGAAGGTTTATGGATGTGGTGAGGGAGGACATGCAGGTGATGGGTGTGATAGAACAAGATGCAGAGGACAGAAAGATGATCCGCTGTGGCAACCCCTAACGGGAGCAGCCGAAAGAAAAAGATAATCATTTTTATGATGAGATGCAGCAAAATATGTTTATTATATTATACAGATAAATCTTTAACTTCATTTAAATAATCTATATTGTTAATAATTAAACATGTGAGGACACGGTATCGCAGTGCTAGCAAGGAGCTGGTGCTCTGTTCATGGATTGTTCCTGCCTTGCGCTGTTTTCTTACTGGGGCTGGCACGACACTGGAAGGATAGATGGATAGAATAACATGTACTACAAAGATATTTCAATGTTCCTTAAACGTTTTGAAGAATCAGTGTTCTCAGCTTAAAGATGGCTTTACGTCTATTACAGAGCTGATTGTGTGGAGATTGGGTATTTGGAGAAAGAAAAGGAAGGACAGGAATTGGGGGTTAGTACATTTGAAAGAGACAGTACTGCTGCAGTAAATTATTTCATCGAAGGTTGTGCAGCAAGCATCTTGTGTGAGGCATGAACAATCACTGCGCTACTTACCGTGTTCCCATGTTTAATACATGCTTTAATTCCTATCATCATGAAAATGATATGAAGTATACATCTCAGTATTTTAATTATTCAGAGAGCTGTAATATCACAAATGTAATGGATTCTGTGTCCTGTCGGAGGAAGAGAAAGCCCTGAAGCACATAGAGTACATAGAAGATCAAATACAAAATAAAGCATTTAATGTGCTACTTTAGTTACGATGGGATTTGAGAAACAAGTAAACTAAACAATTTTAAGATGAAGTTTATGATGTTCTACTTTAATGATAAAATAAACTATGTGATTAAAGTGGAAATTTCGAGATTAAAGTTGACATTTTGAGCTTTTTTCCCCACTGTGTCTCTATTTTTTTTCACTTTTCTCTGTATCCTAATAAGCTTTCATATGACACTCAGACGGTGGGCTATGACTCACCTTTTCACGGCAACTTTGATATCTGACAACTTCTTTTTTATTTCGGGCACTGTGCGACTTTGTGAACTTGAGCTTTCGAGTTTCTCCAACACTCTATGTCACTCGATCAACTTCCTTTTGTTGTTTATACCAGTGTTTAAACCAACAAATAGTAAGTTTTCCTTGCCTCTACTTGATATTCGCTTAAATTCTTCTATTTCCCCCGTGCTTTTGCCATTGCCTTTTCACAGAACTCTGAGCTTAAGGGCTATTTATATTGATTTGCATATTCAAAGAGGCGTAATTCTGGGAGGAGTTTGGGGAGTGGCAGCAGGCACGTGCACGTGCATTACTTTTCAAGCTGACCGGGATTTATGGAGCAGAAGAATGTGGAAGTTAACGAACACACAGATTTATGCATCTGGATTTTTCTGTGCATATGCACATTTCCGCTTTTGTCCTTACGCCATGTTTTAGTGTGAATTCTACACACATCCATTATGCATGAGGCCCCTGGACAGATACAGAATTGGAAAACCTGCCAATGAAAAGGACATCCTCAATTTTCATGACAAATATTAATCTATCCACCCCAATATAAAGTTGAAGCTTAATAACTCAAAAACAGAAGTCAGCTAGCCAATTAAAAATGTCATTTTGCTTGACTTCACATGGGCAGAACTGAATGTGTCCAAGCAAGGAGACCTACAAACCTGTCCCAGTTACACCAGTTCTGTCTGCAGAAATGGGCCAAAATTCCAGCAACTTATTGTAAGGAGCTTGTGGAAGGCCACCGAAAATGTCTGGCTCAAGTTAAACAATTTAAAAGCAATGCTGCCAAATATTAACAAATTGTATATAAACTTGTGACCCACAGCAATTGTGATATAGTCAATAAGAAGTGAAATACTCTGTGAATATCGTTGGAAAAAATTACTTTTGCCCTGCACAAAGTAGATGTCTTAAACGATATGCCAAATTTATAGTTAGTATAAAATCTGTGGAGGGGTTATAAACTGAGTTTTAAAGAATTCACCCTTGGTGTATGTAAATTTCTGATTTCATCTGTAGATGTTTAATCACAAATTGATTAGGTGAATGGCTTGTTAAGTAACTGAATCCTAGGGCCATGGAAAGTATGTACAATTTCGGGGGCTTGTGTAAATTGGAGTTCACAGACACTACTGCAGGTCTTCGTATTATTACAGGAGACAGTGCCAGTGGAATCATTCAATAATGTTATAATGATGATCCAAAGTTTATTCATTCCAAAACTGATTTAAAATTGCAAGAAATCATGATGCTGTATTGACATCAAAGCCTACAGTTACAAGTGCCTTATCTTGAAATGGACTTAAATAAATGTCTACCATCAAGAAAAGGTAAAAGTTACGTCAAATTCTATTGTGCGCTTTCTACCATATCCTGAATAGTACACAGCTTACACTAAAAATTGTGTTTCATTCTGTTTCCTCATGGCTTATCTCTATCACATTTAGTAATGATGTGCAGGTGAACAATAGTGTTGGCTTTTGCAAAAATGTAAAGTTCTGCTTTGATGAAAAATGTATTGTCATCGTTTTCTTTCAGAGTTATTGTAATGAGTAGACAGTTTAATGAAATTCCTTCCTAGACACTTGACCAGCATGGAGAAGGCCACCACTGTCATTGTCTGGCAGCCTGTATTTGCTCCAATGGCTATGCATAATATCCATCCATCCATTTTCTAAACCCTCTCATAACATCACAAAATGATAAGTAGTGGTGAGAAAAAAACAGCTGAGTTTCCTTTGCATACAGTTTCATGAAAATTGACACTAAACTTTGTTTCGCAAGCAATTTTGTTATATAGGAACTCACTAAAAAGGGTGTGTTGGAGTTTTAAAAAATTGTTTGTCGGGATGAATGAAGTGAACATTGCTCCATTAGGACCTGTGCATTTCTCAAAAAAGGGTCTAGATAGAAATATTAAGGGTATAAATTGGGTGTAAAATAAAAAAAGTATCATTTGGAAATTCAACTTGGCTAAACATAACACACAATGTGACAAAATGACAATAGCTGTAATCCAGCAAGACAATAAAATAGTTATGCAAATTAGTTGAGAAGCAAATGCTACACCTGTGGCCCCAGATAAGATCCTACTTTGGGTGCCATAAACCTTTGTCTGTGCTGCTGCCTGATGAGAATTGCTTTCAGTGTGTTGTTCTTTGTTTTTGGGTTGCCCCCTCCATTATATCGTTTCTCCCTAATACACTGTATGGCCTTAATTTTAAGATGGACCAACAGCAACACACATGATTGCATGACTGATGACAAACAGACAATCAAACAGAATTGTGAATTGATTTATATAGATGATTCCTGAAATATTCCCCTTAATAAATCAATATTTGATTCATTCTCGCTGATATGTTATAATGTTTTTGAGGCAAAATAGATGAAGTTACCAACCTGCCTAAGAGAAAAATAAAAATTGATATCAGGACCAAACCTATGCCCAAAGCTGAGAGAAAGCAAAAATGGGACCTGCCTTCAGTCAGTTGCAAAAACCAAAATCTGTTGATGAGGCATTACACCCACTGAATTTCAGCATGTATTTGTATTTGTGAAGACATAGCCAAATCATTAATAGATTTTAAAATTACGCAAGATAAACTACTAATATGTTCATAAGTGTTTGCTCTTAACTGTTAATTAGGCTGTAAATCAAAATCACATTTTTTCTAATCGGTCTTTGAATTCACTCTTCATATGTTGTTTTGTTAGGCTACTAGGAACATATGAATAAAGATCATAATTTATTTTCTTTAATCTCATAATAAACAAAACAAACCTATTACTCAGAATTCATTCAGACTGGAAAGGTTAATCTCCTTTGACAAACTCTAAGGTCATTAGACTCTTTGTATTTTTGCTACAAAAACTTTCATAGCATTTCTGTTCTGGCAGTCTTTGACATTTTCTAGCACACCACTCATTAAGGAGTGGTATGCAAAAATAGCGATTGAAAAATTCATGAGTTTAGATTAGATCTCAGAATACCTGAAAGACTTCAGAATTGTAAATGTCAGTTGGCTAGGTTTACTTCTAAATATCTGTTTATCCTAAATAAATATATATTTCAGAAACAAAACACATTTTTGTAGTTATGTTAACTTTCTCTAATAAAAGAATATTGCATACCACAACATGAGAATGCCCTGGGTTTTATCATGAAGAATGAAGTGATTGGATGATTTCAGGTGTCATAGGAGACACAGCATGGTTGGTTTCCTGGCTGGGATGAGTGATTCCTTACCTGGCAGGGAGGCCTTGATAATGGAAGGGTGGAAAGAGTTTGCCTTCTATGCCCATGTGTTCCCCCAGCACAAAAGGTGGCAAAAACTCTTCTATGTGCACACCCACGTGGCTGCGTGGGTTGTTTGGAAGAGGAGCTGGCAGGAGAAGCTGTCGCCAGTTTACGGAGGATCTACCTGACCCGGAATTGCTTCCTGGTTGCAGTGTGGTAGCACTGGAAGTACTCCTGGGTCTGTTATGAAAGAGACTGCTCTGGTTCACCTGAGGGAGCTGGTTTTGGGTATGAAGGAAGGACAAAGTTTTCTGGGAATAGTGGTGAGGAAAAGGTTGAAGAGACAGTTCATTATACAGTGTAGTGGACAAGATAGAAATCTTTTAAATGTAACTGTGTTAATTAAAGCCTTTACTTGTACCAGAAATCATGTCTGTGCAATTGTGTCTGGAGTGTGAGGTGCTGCTATGCCCCCTAATGGCCACACACAATAAAGTACATTTATTTGCATATGTCTCACATGCATTTTCAAAAAAGAAGTGTCTTAAACATTAAAATATGATTATCATTGTTAAAATGTTTCACAATTGGCCTTGTTGTATCAAACATAATGAATTAACCCAGTATAATATAACATTACAGAGTATCATTTTTATTCCCTTGAAAAAATGTACGGAATGTATCCCTATTAAAGCAGGTCAAAAAGAGCATTTACAGCTACTCATCTTAAATGGTTCATAATATCAGAAAATGTCTCTTTTTCAAATATCTGCAAATAAAAGGGTTTATAAAAGAGAAAAATGAAAATGTAAATATTTTCTGAATCTATAGGTCAGTTCTTACTAGTAGATGAAAAATCTCCTCATGGACCAAAGTCCTTAAATTCCAACATGCAACACACTTTTTTAAACCAAGATCAAAATTTCCAGTATCAAGTTTCAGCAATGTGATATCAAAAATGAAATGCAATGTCTGTACTCCAGTGTTTCACAACATAGCAAGTAATGGAATTCTTATGTAGAAGGATATCAGCACTTAAAATAAAACTGACAGACCAAGAGGACCAAGGTCATGGACAAAATGTACAAATTGAGGGCCTCCCTGAAAACTCAGAGAAGGATGATGCACTTCCATTTCTCTCCAAGGCGTGGCCAAAATAGTTTCCAGAATGAAGTGGTACCTCTGTAGAGATTGAAAGAGCTCACAGGATATACTCTAATTGATCAGATTCTTCCCTGCATTCTCATCATTAGTTCTTCCCTGATTTCTAAGTGGTGATATCCAAGAAAAGGCATGCAATGAATTCTGTGATCAGAAAAGCCAAGAAAATTGTTCTTTGGTCATTCGTCATTTATCTGCCATCACTGAAGCTCAGCTTGGGTGACTCTCATTAGCATTTCAATTCTCCTGAGGACACACTATAGGCCATTGATGAATTCAGTACTACAGGTTACTTTGCCATGTAATGATTTTTTGAACTCTACTTTGTATGAACATTCCAAGGAACAATAAGAGCTTGTAGACATTGACTGTGTTTTCTAATTGAATCATGCTGTTCTTTGTTAATCTAATGGTACGAGGATATATCAAAAAGTAAAGGCAATTTGAAACTGGCACATTATGTACAATTGACCTTGAGCTCAACTGGACTTATGGCAGAGCATAGTGATGTGCATATTCGAACTGCCCATAAGCCATAACAAAAGTGTTGTATTGTGTCAGCTTCTATCTGTCACGGTTGCCGTAAAATTTTCAAATTGCCTTTACTTTTGGATTTACCCACAGTCTGGTGCTGGACTTTGTTATTTTAAATGTATATATTTCTTATAAATAAATCATTGTTTTTTTGATAACCTTTACTGCTCTTTCAAGCACCTACTTTATTTATCAAGGGCTTTGCAATATATACTTATCTTGGTTTGGGTTGGTGGGGTGGTTTGAGGTGGAGCAAGCTTTATCTGGAGTGCTATGACTTCCGTTGTATTCACAGCACAAGTTGTCATTGTCAAGTTTCTCCTCCATGGACTCTTTTTTATGTTGCTGCAGTGCTTTCCTGTTGCGGTAATACTCCTTTCTGGTTTGACTTTTATTTAGTCAACCATAGGTTGTGATTTGTGGAATATGTGGGAGGGGTGGGAGGAGTAGTGAATCCTGTTCACTGCTTCTGGGTCTTGCTATGCAATTTCTGATTAGTACGCTGCTGTTAAACAGCAGCCAGTTTGCGTGTCTAGGTTTTCTTCTTCTCACTGTTTTATTCAAATATGAATTATCTTTTTTTCACCTCATGGAATGTTCGGGACCTGAATTCCCCTAAGCACTATTCATTCTGACTCAATTATGTACACCATCATATTACCGTAGGAAACTCACTTAGGGGTGATTGGCATAAAATGCTGCCAAAGTAAGTATTGTTGGATGGCTAACTCCTCATCAAGAAAAAAAATGTGAAGTAGTTTATACTTGAAGAAATTTATAAATGGAGTTTATTGTACCAGGTTATGATGAAAAGGACCACTTTTGTTATCTATGCACAGAGTTTAGAGTTGGACAGAAAATGATATTTATAAACATTTGCACACCCACTACATATCAAGATAGATTAAGCACTCAGTTGCTTAGTTTTCCTGGCTTTAAGTTTTGCATAGATATTGTTGCAAATATGGTTATGGATCCACTTATTGATATGTCCCCTCCTCCAGCCCCAGTGTGTCTACCTCATTGAAGCCAGTCCATTTGTTAATTCTGTGAAGACCTAAGTCTGCTAGATAGCTTTCATCTTTTAAATCTATCTGCTAGTTAATACCCTTTTTTCTCCACCCCACAATTTCCAGTCACAAGTTGATTATTTATTTCTTTCGCAGACTTTGATCGCATGTTCTTATTATTTCTCTTCCCCAATCTGTGGACATTTGAGTGTTCATTTTAAATGTCTTCATTCTAATTGTAAACCCCTGAGGCTAGTAGAAGGAGACTGAATACATCAGTCTTAAATAATAAACAATGGAGTATCTAAGAATCCTCTGTGAGGCTACCAAAGGCTGTAACCAAGACTTCTCTATCTCTTTTTCATCACATCTTAATAGCTGTAAAAATAAAATAGCTGAACTTGATTCCTGGCTTTCTGAGGTAGAGAGGTCTTGTTACGATATTATTCTTGATGTTATTGTGAAGTGGCCACAATTACGAACAGCTTAGCGCAATATCCTACCTTATTATGTTTCATTCTTCTTCTTCATTTACATATTTGATTATTATTATTATTATTATTATTATTATTATTATTATTATTATTATTAT
>JANRMT010062854.1:92266101-92291062 GCA_026402145.1 Polypterus bichir lapradei | reverse complement strand
ATTATTATTATTATTATTATTATTATTATTATTATTATTATTATTATCTTACCTTATCTTTGTAGCTGTAGCGTTAATATCAGAAAACTACAAAGCGTCAGCATGATTCCAAGGGAACTACAAAATGCCTTCATGAGTGCCAGTTTGCAGCTCAGGTTGCCATAAAATTGTGAAGTTATTCCTTCTTAAGCATAAAATATGTGGAGAAAGTTTAGGACGCTTCATAAATACTTCATGTCCTACTCTGAAATAGGACATATTCTTATCTTAGCCAGACCTTTAGTAGAAGTAATTCTGAGATGCTTGATAAATATGGACACTGATATACACATTTTTGAGTACAAGTATGGGTTTTTGATTTTGGCTTGACAATAATGTTTAATAGTCTTCCTTGCTATGAATCTTTGCTTGTTTTTATGGCTCACGTCTCTTCTTCCGGTTCTTTATTTGAAAATTTCTCTCCCCCTTTGTGGTGTGAGAACAACTGGGATATAGGTTACAAAAATATCAAATTTTCATCAAAAAAAAAATCCCATCCACCGGTTTACTCATGTAAAACTTGTACACAAGTTGCATTTTACTCTTTGTAAGTTACATTTAATGTTCCTTAGCCCAGGTGTCCTCTGTCACTTTTTTGTCTGTGTTACCCCTAGGAGTTTTTTGCATATTTACTGGTTTTGTCCTCCTGTTCCTGCTTTCTGGTCTCAAATCTCTTGATGAATCTTTTCAGTGCTACCAGTTATTTTTCCTCTCTTATCATATATTCTTATGCTATTAGATCTTATTGACCTTGTTCTCTCACAAATGTAGCACTGTAGCTGCTAAACTTCTCCTCACTTCTAAGTATAAGACCCTTAATAAGGTGAAGTGACGTAGTGATTAAAGTTTTGGCCTTCAGACCTTGAGGCTGTGAGATATAAACCTACAACTCAAAGTTTGATGTCCATCCCTTACCCACTATGCCACACTGGCTGTTGACCTTTTACAGCCTGACCCTTGTGGAGTTGTCATAATCACAAACTACTACAGCATTCAAAAATCCACAATTCACAGCCGGGATCCTGCTGCTTCTACATTCAATTTTCTATGTGCAGAGATGTGTGATTGTCTTCATGTTTTCTGGTTCTAGTGTGCTGATGTGGTCAGCCAGCACTGCTGGAGTTCTTGGTGTTAGGTACAGGATGGTGGACTTGAGTGGTGCCATGTGGGTTTATCTTATTACATGCTGATTGTTTCTCATTTTGACAAATTGGTTTTCTTTTTGACATTGTTAGTAAAATTAAACAGAATATTTAAAAGTTAATTTCAGATAAAATAGGCTTGTAAGATCTCAAATTATTTTGGAGCTTTTCCAGAAATCTATTTGGCATGCCATGAATTACTTTTTGCCAATGTATTAAGCTGTTGATTCGTTTTAAAATAATGATTTCATTTCTTGGAGCTATTCAACAGTAGCTGAAAATATTTACATTTGTCTTTTTGATAGATTAAACAGGAGCATCATGATGATACCAGTGTACCGTATTGTTGAAAAGTGATGGATGGCATGTCTTTATTGCTGTCTGAATTATATAATATTACCAGAGGGCAGGTTGTTTCAAATAACATAGGCCGTCTATCTATCAACAACTTGTAAATCTCTAATTTCCATTTGTTTTTAAATCAAATAGTTTCTTTTTTGGAATTATATAGTGACACACTTGGGTAGCATTGCTCTCACAAAATGATTAAATGACTGCTGTGGTGCCTCTTACATGTCCTCTCTGCCCTTCCTGTGTCTCTCTGACACTCTGAAGACATGATTAGATTGACTTGAATGGGCTGGACCTTAGTGAGACAACGTGGGCAAGTGCATGACTGTGCCAAGCAGTAGGCTGCCATCATATCTAGGGTTGGTTCCTGCATTACAGCCTTTACTGTTTGAATCCCCTGACAATGTACTGAATCTGACAAGTTCTTAAATAGAATAGATGGATGCAAATTTAAAGTTTATAAAGAAATAGTGTCGCCTAGAAAAGCAGGTGTAGATTTTCCCATAGTTGGGAAACATTCTAAAAACTGCAGGCTGAATGCAGCTCATGTCACAGTCTTCAGAGGGAAGGCTTTCCAAGCATTTTCAGAACAAAATAATTAAACCTTTCAAAAATGAATTCACTCCACAGTAAACATATTTTAACATATATTTTTCAGCAGTCTGCTAGAAAATCACTTCTTTAGTTCTAAGTGCCTTTTAAAAACTATAGTGGATCTTATGCACATCTTTTTCACAGAATGACGAAACTGCTAAGGATACATTAACAAAAGCCCATTGTGCAGCTAGCTAAAACATTGAGGAAAATCACCGTGCTTTCAGTTATAAATATGGCAGTATTGTTCTGCGGTGTATCAGGCCTACAGAATTCAGATCCTTCCAACTGTAATTACTGCCGCAAAATTACAGGTATTAGAAAAACCTTTTATTATGAATGAATCAAGGATTATTATTTTATTTTTGATGAACTTATGGAATGTTAGCAACAAGGGCTGAATACTGATAAAACTAATGGGAAAAAGTTGATTTTCTGTTCTGAATTCTGGAGAAAAAAGACTACCTACTGAGGGGGTTTCTTTCACAAAGCCTTTAAATAAGGATCATAAAATGTGTAATTATTTACTTACATTTTAACTGATGTCATTGTCAAAGATGGTGCTTTTTACAGTTCCAAAGACCACATTTTACACCTTCTTCCCATGTTCTAAGTTCCAGAGTGAGCGACAAACAAAAGGTAAATCACAGGAAATCCCAAAGGTAACAAAAAGTAGGCATGTGTTGTTCCCATCCCAGGCATGAAGCCAAACTGTATTTTGCTAACTTTCACTTGATCCCTGATTCATTTGATTGCTCGATATGACCCACAGTCCAGTGGATCACCCTTGGTTATGTGCCGTATACTGGAATGAATTCACTTCTTTTCCAATCTTTTGTAACCCTTCATTGACACACAATCATGTTGCATAGATCTGTCAACCATTCAGCTCCAAAACCCTCCACTGCCTTCAACAATTTTGACACCACTCCTGTTGGAACCACTGCTTTACCCATCTTCATCTTTTTCGGTACTTTTGTGACATTCTCTTTCAAAAACTTAATGCTTGGTCTGTTTCCTTAAAACAAATATCATTATGCCATTCATTCTCCACATTCTGCATCTTCAACATATGAATCTTCCTGGTAGCCTTAATCGAACTGATAACAATCATAATGTTCTCGTCAGTATTTTTCAAGCAATTCACACATACACCTTCTTACACACCTTTTATTTTGCCATCTGTTTCATGATCCTAAACTCATTTCTATTTCTAGTCTCTTAGCTTTTTTCAACTTCTTTCCTAGCATTTCACTTTATCTCTTCCTCAATTACCTTCTCTTCTTCTGCTTCTCACCATCACATATCTTGTGTTTCAGTGCTATCCCTGTCCTACCACAGTGTAAAAAGGAGAAAAAAGTGAGAAAAAAGGTTTGGGGATTCACCCTGTATATTGGCACAAGCAATACCATTCAGGAAATTACGAGTAGTCAAAATGAGACTGAGTCAGCGAGTGACTGACTGGGAAGGTGAAGTGGTTGGGTCTTTATAGGTGAAGAAGGGGTAGAAATGAGGTCAGTAGGAAGGCGTTGTCTGGCAGTGGAAGTGGTTAGAACTCTAGTTGGCTTTCCCTTCTGGTGGTCTGTGGAAGAGGGAGAAAAGGCCTTGGTGCACTTCATCAACCCCTAACTCTACTTCTTACCCTCAGTTTAACCCTTAGACTGCCTCCCATGTGCACATGTGTGACAACGGACAATGTCTGAGATTTTAAATCAGCCATTCTTCATTTCATACTTGCCATTCACATGTGATACTTTCTCTTCTTGCCAGGAATTTAACAAATTTATTTCTCACACTCTCTTCAGGACAATTCAGCCTCAGGATATAGCTTGTCTCCTTATGTTCACATCTTTTATAGCTAAGCTATGCTTTGACTTTACCATTTTTCACAATGATCAATCTCCTTTCTTTACCACCAAATAGTCTGTTGTGCTCCTTACACCATCAGATTCAAACGCCGTCAGTTTGTTGTCCTCCATTTAAAATATGGGATTGTACAGAAGCTTTTCCATCACCTCACCGAACCCCAGAATCCTCTCACCCTAAACATTCTGTTACTGAAATCCTCCATGGACTACCTCATAATCCTCAGCACTAGCTCCAATATGCCCATTTTAGTCGCTACTTATCATCTTCCCTTAAGGTCCCTCAGGCCTCACACCCTGAACCTGTACCCAAAACTCATCTTTCTCTTTGTTCCAATCTATTGACAAGACAATATATATAGACTACTCTGCACCATTTTTTACAGTATACATAAGTCAATGTGCAGTGCTGTTTGAACTTTTGTTCATATGCATTTTTATGTTTTTTCTAGTCTTGTTTGTTTTTAGTCACAGTATAGACAAAGAATTAGCAATGAGGCAACATTCACAGTGTATTTGCTTTTCTCTTCTTGATGTAGTTTTGCTTCTTCCAATTTCTTCATAAAATACAGCTCTGTATATATACAATGTGTTTTAAATAGTATTCTTCTTACTTTGAATACCAGAAAGTTGTGGAATTTTTTTACCAGTGGAATAGTTTATGAATTCAAATGATTTTGACTTTCATTCACACAGCATTTAAATAAATGAAGCAGCTAAACAGTTTTCGTATATTACTGAAACTGATGAAAGTGAAAAACCTAAACATATAATTGACTTGAGTGGTATAGGGTGGTCCAGTTCTAATTATGCAATTTTTATTACGCTATATCTTATTAAGTTTATTACATAGAAAATCACCCGAAAAATCCCGAACCATCGAAAAGTGTGCGAACTGACAACATGAAGAATCATCTTCGCACCGAACTGGAATCGTCCACGCATAAATCGAAGTCATCCAGATGATCTGGATCTGCATAATTAGATCTGGACCACCCTGTATAATGAAATCTTCACAATATTTTCCATAGATGTTTTATGATATTCTACTCAAGGACATACAGGTGCCGGTCATAAAATTAGAATATCATGACAAAGTTGATTTATTTCAGTAATTCCATTCAAAAAGTGAAACATGTATATTAGATTCATTCATTACACACAGACTGATGTATTTCAAATGTTTATTTCTTTTAATTTTGATGATTATAACTGACAACTAATGAAAGTCCGAAATTCAGTATCTCGGAAAAATAGAATATCAATTAAGACCAATGCAAAAAAAGGATGTTTAGAAATGTTGGCCAACTGAAAGGTATGAACATGAAAAGTATGAGCATGTACAGCACTCAATATTTAGTTGGGGCTCCTTTGGCCTGGATTACTGCAGCAATGCGGCGTGGCATGGAGTCGATCAGTCTGTGGCACTGCTCAGGTGTTATGAGAGCCCATGTTGCTCTGATAGTGGCCTTCAGCTCTTCTGAATTGTTGGATCTGGTGTATTGCATCTTCCTCTTCTATGGGGTTAAGGTCAGGCGAGTTTGCTGGCCAATCAAGAACAGGGATACCATGGTCCTTAAACCAGGTACTTGTAGTTTTGGCACTTTGTGCAGGTGCCAGGTCCTGTTGGAAAATGAAATCTGCATCTCCATAAAGTTCGTCAGCAGCAGGAAGCATGAAGTGCTCTAAAACCGGCTGCATTGACCTTGGACCTTAGAAAACACAATGGACCAACACCAGCAGATGACATGGCACCCCAAACCATCACTGACTGTGGAAATTTTGCACTGGACCTCAAGCAACGTGGATTCTGTGCCTCTCCTCTCTTCCTCAAGACTCTGGGACCTTGATTTCCAAAGGAAATGCAAAATTTACTTTCATCAGAGAACATAACTTTGGACCACTCAGCAGCAGTCCAGTCAAGACGCTTCTGACGCTGTCTCTTGTTCAAGAGTGGCTTCACACAAGGAATGTGACAGCTGAAACCCATGTCTTGCATACGTCTGTGCATGGTGGTTCTTGAAGCACTGACTCCAGCTGCAGTCCACTCTTTGTGAATCTCCCCCACAGTTTTGAATGGGTTTTGTTTCACAATCCTCTCTAGGGTGCGGTTATCCCTATTGCTTGTACACTTTTTCTACCACATCTTGTCCTTCCCTTCGCCTCTCTATTAATTTGCTTGGACACAGAGCTCTGTGAACAGCCGGCCTCTTTAGCAATGACCTTTTGTGTCTTGCCCTCCTTGTGCAAGGTGTCAATGGTCGTCTTTTGGACAACTGTCAAGTCAGCAGTCTTCTCTATGATTGTGTAGCCTATAGAACTAGACTGAGAGACCATTTAAAGGCTTTTGCAGGTGTTTTGAGTTAATTAGCTGATTAGAGTGTGGCACCAGGTGTCTTCAATATTGAACCTTTTCACAATATTCTAATTTTCCAAGATACTGAATTTGGGACTTTCATTAGTTGTCAGTTATAATCATCAAAATTAAAAGAAATAAACATTTGAAATACATCAGTCTGTGTGTAATGAATGAATCTAATATACAAGTTTCACTTTTTGAATGGAATTACTGAAATAAATCATCTTTGTCATGATATTCTAATTTTATGACCGGCACCTGTAAGTCTTTGTTGTTCTGAAGCTTCCTGATATGAATTTTCTAGTATTTCCTGGGCTGCTACTCTTTTCAGATGTGAACATTCACCAATGTCTGATGTCTTTTGCAGACAAACTTCCCCTCAGGCGTTTGTCTGTGTCTTATTCCTCAATTCCTGACAAAAGGATCAAATCTTTTCACTGAAAAACATGACATAATGTGATGCTGCTACAGTTTCACCATACTTCATTGCATTCCATAGGTCTGTGGTAAAGTGAGGTCTGCAGCTGATTGCCAGCTTTTAAATAAATAATCGCATCTTTGTGTGGATGGGGAGTAGGAGCATGGCGGGAGCATTTCATGTACACGATGTGGGAGCGGATGCCCCTTCACTTTGTGCACAGGTGCAGGATAGCACGCAACCCTAATTGGTGCCAGGTGCTGCTGATTGCTGTGGCACGTCCCAGCTTTAAAAGGGAAGCACAAGTGCAGGAAGAAGGAAAATAAAAAGCAGAGGAAAACAGACTGGCCAATGATCGAAAGAGAGAAGGAGGTTGAAAGGGAAATGGAAGAGAGGCAGAGATGGAGAGAGAGAGCGCCCAAACCTATCGAGTGAGTCAGGTGGTCGGGAGTGAGCCTCAGGGCCATAGAAACCAGAGGTGGTGATAGGGGCGCTCCTATTGAGCACTTTCGTGGGGAATAGGAGCGGCCTGAGTGACAGCGTCTCCCCGCAAAGGCCTAAGGGAAGAGGCAAGAGAGACATGTGGGGCTCATCGGCTTGCTTGCAGATGCCAAAGGAAGGGTGGCAGGGAACGGCAGCCAGTGAAGTAAGTTGACAGCACCTGTCGGCGGGCGTCTCCTTCCACTGCAAGGTCCAAGCAGGATAAGTGGAGAAGATGCCATTTTTTAAAGGGATGCATTGTGTCTCACTGTTGTTATAATCTGTCTCTGGCTTTTAACCTCATCATTTTAATAGATTTATTTATTAGAAATATTTTAACCTCAACCGTGCAGTTTATTTTTTGGATTATTTATTTATTGACATTTAGAGCACTGCATTTTTTGAACACTTTTAATAAAAGTTCTTGAACGGTTTTCACCATCCCCTTGCTTGATGTGTTTGTCCTCATTTGCTCAATTAATCTCGGGTTATGACTATCGACGGTGTTGGGTCAAAGATGTTCCCAAAAATAAAGAGGGAGCATGAAGCCAACCCACACTATCACAAGGTCATTGACTATGTAGTCAGGTACAGCTCTTTGCATTTAGGTTAGATGGTTTGTTTTTTCTGTAATCTAACCAAAGAGTCTTTTGTCATTGTTACAAAAGTTTATAGACACTACTTTGTATTGTAATGTCCCAGGGTGCTAGTATGTGGTCAGTTGTCAGGAGTGGCCTTCACATAGGTGCTGTGCCATACAGGGTGCTTCTATCTAAACAGCAGAGTTGGCAGCCTGCCTTCCACATTTTCCATTTCAGTAATTCACTCCGGACTCTTACCAAACTCTTTGTCAGTTCTCTGAACAAGGTAGGTTTGATCCAGGAAAGGGAAAAAAATCATTCAATATTATTACATTTCCTAATTACTGAATACACTAGAAGATTTGAAAACAACAGAAATGTTTTAATTTCCTTTACCAAACCTATACCTTCTGAAGTAATGTCTTCCAATTAAAGTGGACACAGTTGGACTTCTTTTAAGTTTTATACTGTCATAGTAAAAGAAGGTGAATACATTTTTGATTAAGTTTCTTTTTTATATGTTTAAAGGTCCAGACTTTTCATTCAACATAGGCATTTTGAATAACATATTCTGTTCAGTGGAAAAAAATCCCATATACACATATATTAATTTGAGTTAGCAAGAGAACAAAATGCTGAAAATAATAAAGGGTGAGTCCTTTTTGGAAACACCATCCAGGTTGGATATTAATGTCAGATGCCAAATTAAACTGGTTTGCAGCTCCTAACACCAAAAATACAAATAGTATTTGTCATTCGTAGTGTTTTCTATGTTACAATGCTTGGCCTCTCAAGAAAGAGTGTTGTGGGGAAGTCAAGTATGTTTTGGTAACAAAATCCATTGCATTCATTAATAGGAGCTGAATGGAAACGGGGTGTCATCACAAAGGAACTCTACTTAAATAAATACCCTTCTCTGTCATTTACAGCTCAACTCACTTAGTTAATAAAAGAGGCAATCATGAACAAGGTGAGAATGGCTAAAGTGAGAATGTGTTGCATTAGCTGGTCCAAGTTCATATTCATTCTTATGTGTACATTGTTCAAATGTGGATGCTTCCAGGGCCAACATATTTATCATTTGACATTATGCCTTTTTAATATATTTTGCAGAATAACATAAGGTTGTTGAAGGTGAATCATATTTTACTAAATTCAGGTTGTTACACTGCATATTTTCCTAATGAAATGAAAAAAAAGATGACCGTGACAACATACACCGATCAGCTCTAACATTAAAACCACTGACAGGTGACATGAATAACATCATTACAATGGCACCTATCAAGGGGTGGGATATATTAGACAGGAAGTGAACAATCAGTCTTTGAAGGTGCTGTGTTAGAAGTGAGAAAAATAGGCACGTGTAAGGATCTGAGCGACTTTCACAAGGTCAAAATTGTGAGGTCAGAGTACCTCTAAAATGGCAGGAATGTTGAGTACATTATTTAATACCCACCAAAAGAGGTCCAAAGAAGGAAAATCGGCGAGAGGGTCACGAGTTGCCAAGGCCCATCTGGTCTGGTCCCACAAAATAGCTGCTGTAGCACAAATTCCTGAAAAACTTAATGCTAGCCATAAGAGTAAGGTGTCAGAACACACAGTAAATTGCAGCTTGGGGCTGCATAACCACAGAGCGGTCAGTGTGCCCATGCTGACCCCTGTTCATCTCTGAAAGCACCTACAGTGGGCACATGAGTGTCAGAACATGACCATGGAGCAATGGAAGAAGGTGGCCAGGTCTGATGAATCACGCTTTATTTTACATCATGTGGCTGGCCAGATGCTTTTGTGTCACTTACCAGGAGAAGAGATGGCAGCAGAATGCACTATGGGAAGAAAGCAAGCCAGCAGAGGTAGTGTAATACTCTGGGCAGTGTTCTTCTGGAAAACCTTAGATCCTGGCATTCTTGTGGATGTTACATTGACACATACTACTTACCTAAAGATTTTTCTATGGCAACAATGAGGGCAGTGGCCTTTTTCAGCAGGATATTGCACCCTGCCATACTTCACAAATTGTTTAGAATGGTTTGAGGAACATGACAAATATTTCAAAATGTTGACTTGGCCTTTCAGATTCCCTGTATTTCAATCTGAATAAGTATCTATGGAATGTGCTGGTAAAACAAGCCTGCTCAATGAAGGTTCTACCTCACAACTTATAGGACTTAAAGGATCTGCTGCTAACGTGTTTACATCATATACTACAGGACACCTTCAGAGGTCCTTGTGCAGTCCATACTTCAGTGAATCAGAGCTTTTTTGGCAATACAAGAACCTACACATTATTAGGTAGGTGCTTTTAATGTTGTGGCTGATTGGTATATCGCCATCTTGGTGATGTGGTGGTCAGCACTGCTGCCTCACAGCTTGACACCCAGCCTGGGCACTGTACGCACTGTCTGTACGGATTTACTATGGATATTCCAAATTTCCTCTCACATTCCATTGGTGTTGTGTTGAGAGTCTGATTAAGTGTGCCCTGTGACAGACTGGCCTGCTGTCCTGGATGGATTCCTGCCTAGTTTTTGAAGTTGCTCAGATGTTCTTCGGCCAGACCAGCAACCCCAAGTTTTAAATAAATGGATTTTAAAAATGACTAAATGACAACCCAGAAGTACATTGCAGTATTGCTAACCTTTCAAAATGTGAATTATATCATTTCAGTTATTATGTTTGTTTTCCAACATCTTAAAAATAATTATCCAACTCTGTATTATAAGAGTAGAGAAACTGAGGGTTTTCAGCATTCTTCTTAAGTGTCTGTAGAAACATGTCATTGTTTAACATATAAAGCAAAATGTTTAATTTGGACTTTTGCAAAATTAATAGTAGTGCCTTAAGTTTTTTGCAGCCAAACCTAAAGGTGTGAAGTCAACTATTTTAAAGCAGGTTGCTGTTCCTTTACCTTCCTTTTCTTGGCTCTTTTTCTTTTATACAATAGCAGCCTGCTTTAGATTTCCCAACACAGACTATTAATACACACTTTTAAAGAAATTTACAGTTTTATTGCCTGTACTTTTTTCACTCTGGGTTTCATAATGCCTTCTGTCACCTGTGCATCTGGAGATTCATGGGAAACGTTACAGGGTCTCTTCCTCTGAGTTGCCTGCTAAAATGAACACCTTTAAAGATTCATTAGGAGCTGATCAGTAAAGTTCATTGAGTTGCTCTGAGCTGTTGTTTCTGCAGATGTGCAACCTCTGTGTTTGAAGTTTCAGTTTGTAATTATTAAAGTGTAAGCAAAAAAAATGTAAAAACCTTATAACTGGGATTCATTTTAAACATTTTCCCATGGTTGTTCTGTAAAGCCATTTACTTTATCCTTCCAACAGAGTTTTTTTTAAATATACAATACTATTCTCTTTATGTTTATTCTTTCAGATCAGAGAAAGCAGGGGAAATTGCAACAATTCCATTAGCAAAGGTAAGAGGATTATTTTAAAAGCTATGTACTGTAGAAGTCGACTTTAAAAGAAATTCAGGACTATTTAGTAACGGTCAAGAAGAAGATGTTAAAATTATGATGCCAAATCATTGTTTTCTATACATAAATGAAAGATGTAAGTCTACCACCACCATTTTAGCACCTTTTCCATTTAGCTGTAAGCTTATAAAGATCAAAGCCTTCAGCTTCTAAAGGTCCACCTTGTTAACCAGCAAGTCTGAGACACTCAGTCTCTCTAGGATTACTGTTTTTAGTTGTTTGTAATCACTGGTTATTAGGGTTTCTGGTAGCCTTGCAGAGTTTTCACATTTCATGACAGATATAAGGATGTCAGTCTACATGAACCTCAGGCTATTTCAGTCATGTTAGCGTTCTCTTTTTAAATTCTTTTATGGATTTTAATGCCGACTTGGTTGGTGCCACTTTCTGTAATGGTATGCTCCCTTCCTTGGCTGCTCTTAATATTGTCAAAGTCAGGGTTCATGATGGTGAAGACATCCCAGGATGTTAGAATTGTTTTCCAAGTCAGCACATCAATCACAGTCTATTACTGAAATTGGTGCGAAGGTGGACAATGGTTACTAAAAGAAATACTGGACGTAAGGTCTTTTCAAAGAGATCCAGGATAACCTACCATCATCTGTCCCCAAATGTTCTAGGGTAGGGGTGGCGAACTCCAGGTCTGGAGTGCCGCAGTGGCTACAGGGTTTCATTCTAAGCCTTTTCCTAATCAGTGACCAGTTTTCACTGCTAATTAACTTTTTCCCCATCACTTTAATAGCCCTGTTAAAAGAGTTCAGCCGTCTGAATTGATTCCTTTCTTCAATAAATGACAGCCAAGCAGCAATGAGATGTGAAATGAGCTAACATATTACCAGCTCAACTGGGGCTTCAAACTCAAACCAATTTCACTCCAATCACTTTCTTAATGAGAAGCCAATTCTTGCTGTTAATTAAACCCGTTATTTAATTCCATGGCTTGTTGCTGCTCTCATTCTGCCACAGCACACATTTTGAAAACTGTTGTTTTTCTGTTCTTTCTAAGAGCACCGTCAAAATGTTTTGGTGACCTGAGAGATCAACCTTACCAAGACCATCACCTGTCTTTATTTTCAGATATTGTGTAATGGGCACAGGGGAGCTGGTCATGTGGTGGCTTGTTTTGTGTCTCTTAATTGTTTGGCTGCTAATTAAAGAAAAAGAAACAACTATAGGCCTGAGTCAAATTAATTAAAAGAAGTAATCAGCAGCAAAAACTGGTCACTAATTAAGAAGATGGTAAGAATGAAAACCTGCAGCCACTGCGGCACTCTAGCCCTGGAGTTCGCCACCCCTGTTCTAGGGAGATATTGCATATGTCTCCTTTGAGAAAATCTATGCTCAACAAGTTATGTAGCTACAGCTTCCCATAGTGCATTTCCTATCTTAATGACATAACAATGTGCATCATCACTGTTAGTCCCTTCAAACCCCTTCTCTACTAGACTACCCATCATAACATGTAAGTTCTTGTTATGAACGGCATGTTGAGAGTTGGTGTTGGAAGTTGGTCATTTCTAAAAGAAGATGGATAATGCCAGACAGCTGTGACAAAATAAAATGTATGGACAGTGTCAGAATGTCAGAATCAAAAGAATTGTCAAAACCTACTTCCAAAGACAAATCACCAAACCAATACAGTAAACTCTTATGAATTCAGGGAATGCAAAGTCAAAGAAAATACTTGAATCAACAGGCTTTATGGTTACTACCTATAGAAGAGTAAAACTGTTTAGAATCCCTGGGTCTAGGAATCAAACTAATAATTCTAAGACAAATAAGCAGTTTATTGCATCAAAAATGTTATAAAATGTAAAAGTCAAAGAATATAGCTCAAGGATCAAAAATAAAAAAAATACAGTACTTACAAAAAGGAAAACAAAGCTAAACAAACTAAATAAGAAACAAAACCAGAGAGAGATTTTTGTGAGAGACAAAAATAACCGGATTGGTAAAAAAAATATATTGATGAATTACAGCATTCTAAACATTGTCACCTTCTATATACACCCCCTCCCGAGTTGTACACCGCTCCATAGGTATCTTCCATTGATTGAAACAGTGCTGGAAGTCTTCTTGCTTGAGGCTCTTCAACAGGCTTGCAATTTCTGTCTTCACTTTATCCATTGAAGAAAAATGTGTTCCCTTCAGGTCACTTTTGATTTTCGGAAACTAGTAAAAATCACAGGGAGCTAAATCGGGCGAATAGGGAGGATGATTGAGGATAGGAATGTTTTTGTCAGTCAAAAACTGCTCTACGGAAAAAGCATTGTGCGCGGGAGTGTTGTCTTGTCTCGCTGTTCGCTTTTTTCACCCGATATGTCACGGTAACTCGTCTACCAATTGTTGTGCAAATGCTGACTGGGCTATTCACAGGATATACCTAGCCAGTCGGCAGTTTGAGAGGGCATGTAGAAGGGGATATAGTTCTATGATTCGCGTCCAGCCGACCTCCAGACAGTTTTCCAGGAAAGCCCCAAGCCCAGTCCAGTTATTTTTGTGTCACACCTCATAAAAGCAAAATCCAACAACAGAGCCAAAAAAAAAGAGAAGGCCTTGCATAATTTTTTAAGAAAATGAATCAAAACAACATTAGAAATCTAGCTAATGCCCTTAGTCCTGGCTTGAGATATCTTAAATAGACCCATACAAACAACCTGATCAACTGCATTATCAGAAGGCCCAGCCCCCCTTGAAATAAACTACTGTAACAAATTCTAGAAATAAAAAAGTACAATAAGAAATAAATACATTTTAAAAGTGATGAAATATCATAATGCAAATATACAAAAAGCAACACAAATAACAGAGAAAAAGCACAAGATCAGAGATGAAGCTGTGGCATTTTTGTAACTCACACCAAAGTTTCTTCTTTTATAATGAAGGGTGCCGGTGCCATGCTAAGATGAATACAAAATAATGATTTCCTTTTCTGATCCTTTAGGTCTTATAGTTTTCTTCAATACTGATTGGAAAGAATGCCTGGTGTTGTAAAATATCTCTTGAATACAGATCAAAGTAATGTTATAAGAAAAACTTATATCTGTTTAGAAACCCTCACGCATGGATGCCAGTGATGTATCTAAAGGTATGAATTGTAGCACACAGTCCATCTGTTACAAGTGTCTGGGCTGATGGCTGTGTCACTTTCAATGTCATGTGGTTTATACCGTTTTTTGTGACTAGACTGTTGCATGCAGTGGGTATCTTTCTCTTTTTCAATATTTGGGATGTGGCATGTAGTGTGAAAACCATTATAATTACTACAACTACTAATGCTCATCAGCAGTCACTGGCCCTCATTAGAAAGGTAAAGATAAACACACGAGAGGATTTTAAATGTTCTCATGCAAACAGCAGTGTTACATAGGTGAACCTTACTTTTTTATCCATTGTAATCCCAGAATCATCTGTTTTGGCTGTTTTAATGGATCTTTGTTTCCCTGAATTTACAGCTACCTAACAAAATGTTGGTGATGTATTTCTTGGAAAATAAATTAATATGTTGTAATTTTACAGCATATTGATAATGTATTGCCACAACAACGTTGACATTGCAGTTTGCAAATGAGGTTCCTGTGCCTGTTGTTTCCAATGATTATTTTTGTTGCATCACAGTAAGTGCATTGAGCCAGAACAAGAGAGATAATAGGTTATTATAGCAATATCTCAGTGTGTTTTCTTGGTAACTTTAGAATCAATTGCATATGAACTGCTGTATCAGATAAAGTAAGTAATAGCTTCCTACGGTTTTAATGAAAACAAGCTGCAATAACTGCGGATAAGGTTTTACTAATAAAGTAATTGTTGTACTCTGAGTAAATTAAATATCAAAGTTGAAAGGTATTGTTTTATCGCTTCATTCCCTATTATATAAGAGATCTTAAAGCATGAAGAAGTCAGACATCTTTTTATGCTGTGCAGGCTTCATCAATTCAGCAAAGCTTTGCAAATATTTCCAATATACCAAGTTTCAGGAAAAATGACACACCACCCTCCACAATACAAGTATGGAATATAATAACAGTTCCTGTTGTCGGATTTTTTGAATAATAAAAAAAATGTTATTTCTTTAGTTGAGATCTTTCTTTTTGAACAATTTGGCATCCTACCCATGGGGGAAAACTGTAATGAGAAAAATATAAAGACCTCTTTTTACTCATCCAGCCTTCAAGAGAAAATACCTGAAACACAACTATTCATGTAAAGGGTTACTATAAGAATGAATTTAGTGCTTGGTTGTATGTTTAGCTAGAGCTATTTATTTATTATTTATGTATGTATTCAGTAGACAGTAAGATTGGTTACAAGGAAAAGTTCAGATAATCAGCCTCATTTGCTTTTATTTTGCAGTACTGGGAAGTGAGATGTAAACCAGAACTAGCAGGCTACACGTGTAGGTCTTTGCAGTGACAAATCATAGTAAATGTCATGACCACAGGCCACTTGATTTGACCACTGACTCATACCAGTCTGTCCAGTTGGCTGTGCTGTTTGTCTTCAGGGATTCATCAGAGATTGATCCTTCCAATGTGGCTTTTCCTATAAAGTCTTGAAACCTCCCTGAAGGATACTGTGCTAGAGTGGTACTTGTCGTCTGCCGCATTTATTGCTGCTTTTAAGTTAAAAATCAGAATTATATGATTATATGAATTATATGATTTTATAATTTTTTTTACATTCAACTATTTTACAATATTAATTCTATTTTTATTTTTTTCTGTGTTACTTATTTATTATTATTATCTTACTTATTATCTTCCTATAAGAGGAATAGGGAAGATGTTGTTAAGTTTGTTTTAAGTTAATGGAATTACTATTTTAGTTGTTTGGCATGATAGCTGTATTGGAAACCTCATAGATTCATGCCACCACTACATAACTTGTATTTTTTATTAAACAATTTCATTCATAATTTAAATATTGTAAATATTGTTTGATTTCTTTAAACGGGGCTTAGCGCTGAAGGTGTGGGTGAAGTGTAATAGGAACAATATTAGTGAACTTAAATATAATGAAATAGCAAATGCTCTAAATTGACATTTTTGTAAAGTTTTCCATGAAGAGTATGATTACTTCTTAGCAGCAACAGGGACTCTTAAGGAAGTACTTAGTTATTTGGAAACTGTAGAGGGAGACATGCTGCTTAGATTAGGAAAGCTCAAATCACTATGTCCAGCTAACATTTGACTTAGATTGTTTATGTAGGTTATTGAGTACATATATCGACACATTTTTTTCAAAAATCACTTCACAAAGGGGAAATTCCTAAAGATTGGTAGTTAGCAGTGTTGTGGTGCTACATCTACTGATGCTAAACCAGGGCACATTATCGGTGATGTTAACTGTGGTCATCAAGTATTTTGAGGTCTTTTGAACATCAGACACCCAGGTGACCCACCTGAGGTTGATCAAATGTCAGCTTATGCCCTAGCAGCAGTCTCCCATGAATCTGCTCTCTTGATCCAGGGTCGTCTGCAGCCTCTCCTTCTTTACCTTGTGATGCAGAGTGCAGAGTATGCCCTGTCTAGAGACTGCCCTGCAAAGTGTCTGCACCTTATCTCCACAGGCATGCACCTTGCTCTCCACACTTGTTTGAGGCAGTCACTTACAAGGACTTTATACTTGCTCTTCTTCCACTCAAATGCCTTCTCTGCATGTGGTGATGGTACTGCTGACAGTCTCCACAACGGTCTTAAGTACCTGCTTATGTTGACAGCAATATTAGTCATCCCCCAAAGTGTTTAGACAGCAGCTTCAAGGCCAAAAGGACGATCTGGTTTCTTCACGAGCTTGGGAGTACATCACACACTGCCTCGACCAAGAAATGGATGAGGTGTGGTTCTGCCAGCTAGAGGTATTCCAGGAAATCTTTCTCTACACCTTATTCCCCATCTGGTCCAGGCACTTTGCTCTTACTTCTTCTAGGACCAGTTTATGCCAATCCTTTCCTTGTGCCTTTTCACATCAGGGACTTGTAAAAGTTCCTAGTCCCGCTGTTTGTCTCATCACTGTTCGCACTGGCCCCCCCCCCCCCCCCTTTTCACAACGTGAGCAGCAGAGACGCGAAGTGGCAAAAGGACAGCTGCTGTACAGGCTTTGAAATGATCGACACAAAGCGCGACAAGCAGAAACAAGCCAGCAGATAATCTGACTGCAACTCCTTAGCGTGCATCACAACAAGTGGCAGAAACATGGAGTGGCAAAAGGACAGCTGCTGTACAGGCTTTTGAATGATTGATGTGCAACACAACAAAAAGAACACGCAGCTTGCCTGCAGCAGCAGCAGAAAGATAGCAGATGATACGACATTTAGCATGCGTTCAGCCGCCCCCCCCCCACCCCACAACACGAAAGTTTAACCACACCCGGGGCCGCTTTTACAAAAGTTTTAAAGTAAAAGTGAAAATAATGCATATGTAACAATTCCCATGAAAATCAAATCTCTTTAAAATGTATATCTGATAAACCAAACCCGGGGGTGGGCGAGTATATATAGATATATACACGTGTGCATGGGAGGCAGCTAAAGGGCTTGAGTAAGGACAGTTCCGAGACATACCGGGATGTGGCAGAGTGCACTGACTCCTTTTCTCCCTTGCCTGCAGACCATTCACGGGAGATTCCACCTGATCCTCTTGACATCACTTCCGGGACTGAGCCAATTGAAGGAGACCTTGCTGGCTCCGGCCCCTGTGATGTCACGTCCGGGCTCGCACCAATGACATATATATATATGATTTTGATAAAAATATGAATAACTAGCTGGATAGGTTTGAAAAACATAGTAAGCTAAAGCTAAGTGGTATGGTACAAAACCGAGGGCTGGTTTACCAGCATCATAGGCCCCCAGGCAAAGTAGTGTACTGGAGCCCTTGTTTTGATAGCAGAACAGAAACATACATAGGCATAAGAAACATCATTGGCCCCTGTGCTCCTAGGGTCCCTGGTCAGTGCCATTATGTTAAGACTGCCCTTAAACAATCTGGTATCAGCTAAATTGTGACAAATGAAGCTGGACTGAAATAAGACTTGGGCAGCCATGTAATAGATAAAATCTGTAGTCAGGTTGTCTGTGTCAGTCCGAGAGATGCAAGCAATCCTCATATCTGGCCATAAAACTCATGTCTCTATGTAAACCATATTGTAATGTGTTAAATTTTAGCATGAGTTTAACTTCCCATTCTTTTCTCTCTTGTTGCCCAAAAGCACAGTGACTTTAAAGTTCCTCTCACAGTGTCCATGGCTGTTGGAGGTGAGCTAATACAGGAACATCTTTGTTGCCATGCTTCATATGGAACCTGTGTAAGTTCATTCTCTGCCATAGTGTTTGTCCAGTTTCTCCCACATAGAGTGCAGTGTCAGGACATTTCATACAGAGAATTAGGTAGACCACATTAGATGATCTGCAGGAAAATGATCCCTTTATGCGATGTTCTAGTCGGTAGTGTGGTATAACTACACAGTCTGTATTATAAATGTGAGCACACATTTTACATCTTTTCTGTAGGAAGGGAGATGATTTACTGTATGATACAATTTGTTTTTATTTTATTACAATTTATTTACATTTATGATACAATTAGTTACATTTCTTTTGGTTTTCCAGTTGGAGCAGAGGGAGGTCAAGTGACTTGCTTATGATGACACAGTGTCAGTCAAAGGATTTGAACCCACAACCTCAGTGTTTGAAATCCAAAGCCTTAACCACTGCACCACACTGTCTTCCTCCAGCATTCAAACACCAAGCTGGAATTGAAAAGTTCAGGCTGTAAATGTACACACATGAGCATAGGTATGACAAGAACACTGCAAGGGTCCAAAGGGTGCCCAAACAACCTGTGAACAGGCTCGTGGAAACAGGAGCCAAGGAAATTTCACATACTCCAAAAAGAAATATTTTTTTAGAAATGGCATTGAACATATCACAGAAAATTGTAAAAAATGATTACTATGACTAAGCTGAGTTTGCTGTAAGCATTTTAACAATTTTAACAATTTTAAGTGTCTGTCCAGTTTCTCCACCTTTTCCCTATTCCCTCAATTCTGTATTGGACTCGGATTTGTGTACAGCAGTGCTATCATTTAAAAGACGATTTGCAGCCAGGATGCCAAATTATGCGGGTAGCTGCCCTAAACCTTGCTATGTCTCATTGTGAGTTTTGTGACACTGGCGTAGTCAGCAGGATGGAGAAGTACCTTAGGAGAAGGGGACAGGACCTACAATATGCCCAGGTGGGAGCGTACTGGGGCCAGGTTTTAAGGCGGGGAGGGTGTCATGTGGTTCGGCGAGACCCAGTACGGGCTCTGCTCCCGGCACGCTTAACTAGGCAACCTGGATAAGCCAGGGAGTGTGCAGGATGGGCTCACAGAGTTGGGCTGCTTCAGAGGGGGGAGACAAAAGGGGCTTACTTTGCTCTCTCGGAGGAGAGTGCCCGCCTCCCTGTGAAACCAGAGCCCCAAGAACCACCTAAGGGTGCCCCAGACTGGCAGGTGGAAAAAAATAAAAAATTGGAGGTTGGACCCAAAGCGGCTGACCCTCAAACAAGCCTGGTCCTTCTGGGCAATGGTAGGGCAGTGGCTACGGCCATTTGAGAACAAGCCCTACCACATAATAGAGCAGGTAGCTTGCTATCTGCTCCTGAAAGCGCTTCCCCATGGCTTCACCCAGCCGGTCTGGGGCAAGCAGTTTAAGAACATGGCAGAGCTCATAGAGCTTCTGGAGACACAAAGGGTGGCCTCACACTCTGGGGAAGCAGAACCGTCCCTTTGTAGAACTCAGCCGGAGTACGTCCCAAGACCTAGCCCCCCTGTACACCCTGGAGCTTGTATCGGCGTCCCCGGAGCCGCAGGCGCGCAAACCGCTTGGAGGCAAGGAGGAATGCAGGTGGGCGAGGAGGGGTTGGTGTGCTCTGGCTAATCCGTTGGCAGTCCCACATACTGGCGTGATGATCGTCAACGGCCACAAGACCACAGCCTTATTTAATTCCGGTAGCAACATTACCATTGTTGCCTGCCGGTTTGTGCTGCCGCGACAGTGGTTAAAGATTAAGACTAGTATAACTTATGTCCACGGAGACATCCGTTGGTACAGCTCCGCCATTTGTGTCATCAGTTACGGGGAATCAGTACAAAAACTAACCGTGGCCGTCTATCCGAATCCCCCACACCCGGTGATACTAGGGCGGGACTGGTCTAAAATTAAAAGCGGCGAGACACATACCACTCCTGGGGTTAACTTGGGCCTAGTTATGGACAGGGATGAGCCGTCTCAAGCTGCCTCCATGCCGTGTAATCAGTTGGCAGAGAGAGGCGAAGCGGCTGCCCTGAGTGACGTGGCAACTCCCGGACAGTCGCATGCCGACACATCATCCACCAGTGCCGCTGCGGAATGGGAGGCAACCACGCCCCTTGAGGTCGACACCGACCCTCTCTCCCTCTTGTAGTTTCAATTTAGAGAGACGCCGGCTTCATTTAAAAGGGAGCAGTGGAATGACGATTCCCTGAAGTTTGCTAAAAATGCAGTGGTCCCAGTCAACGGCCAGCACACTAACCAGCTGATGCCACAGGGTCCTCACTTTGTGTTGGAAAATGACCTTCTCTATCAGGTAGCAGTGCATGATGGGCAGGAAAGACAGCTACTGCTAATCCCATGGACCTTCCGGCGGCAGGTCTATGAGTTAGCACACGCCCACGGGCACCGAGAAAACCCTGGAGCGGATCAAGCTCTATTTCTACTGGCCGGGAATCAATGAGGAGGTTTGTCGCTTTTGCACTTCTTGCCCGGAGTGTAAATAGAGACAAATTCCTAGGAGGGACCGTGCTCCTCTCGTTACTATTCCCCTGATTGATGTTCCCTTCCACAGAATTGGGGTCGATTTAGTTGGACCCCTAGAGCCCTCAGCTCGAGGACACAAGTACATTTTAGTCCTCGTGGATTACGCTACCAAATACCCCAAAGCTGTTCCGTTTTTGCTCAGCCACTTCCAAAGCCATCGCACGGGAATTACTAGGGGTCTTTTCGCGTGTGGGTATCCCCAAAGAAGTCTTGACAGACCAGGGGACGCCCTTTACCTCGGAGACTGTTACTGAAAAGTTACTGAAAATAAAGCATTTAAAGACCGCGGTATAGCACCCTCAAACCGACGGTTTGGTGGAGAGGTTCAATCAAACTCTCAAACAAATGCTGCGTAAGGTGGTCAGCGAGGATGAAAGGAACTGGGATCAGCTCCTCCCCCTTGTCCTGTTTGCCTATCAGGAAGTCCCTCAAGCCTCCACGGGTTCTCCCCTTTTGAATTACTGTATGGGCGACAACCCCGGGGCATATTAGACATCTTAAAAGAAGGATGGGAAGAAGAGGCTTTTCCCTCTACAAATATATAAGAATATATAGCGAAGTTACGCGATAGATTTGGTAAGATTCTGCCCCTCCTTAAAAAGCACATGGAAGAGGCTCAAGCAGCACAGGTCCGTTATTACGACCGCGGCACGTCTCTCTGGGAGTTCCGCCCGGGTGATCGGGTCATGGTCCTAGTACCTACCTCCCAGTCTAAGTTACTTGCCCATTGCCAAGGTCTCTACAAAGTTAAGGAGCGGAAAGGACTCGGGGACTATTTGGTGAGTCAACCAAATCATCGGTCGAGAGAGCGGGTTTATCATGTAAACCTGCTGAAGCCGTGGAAGGACAGGGATCCCGATCCCTCCTTCAGTCAGCCCGTTCACTCTTTGCTCACACGGCTAGCCTTAACTTCGGTGGGGATTTAAGTCCCAGACAACAACGGGAGCTTGAAGCGGTTATCCTGTCTGTCCTGGAGGTAGTTAGTGAAAGCCCTGGACGGACCTCTCTGGTTGAGCATGACATTGTGACAAAACCCGGGGTTATAGTCTGAGAACGTCCGTATCGGCTTCCTGAAGCAAAAAGGGCTGAAGTGGAGCTTGAGATCAAACTTGTGTTAGTCGCTAAGCCTGACGGGAGTTGGAGGTTTTGCAATGACTTCCATTGGCTTAATCAAGTCTCCCAATTTGATGCTTATCCAATGCTGCGACTGGACGACCTCCTCGAGAGGCTTGGACAGGCTCAATATTTGACCACACTGGACATGACAAAGGGGTACTGGCAGGCTCCTTTAACGGACTCCGCGAAGGTTAAGACCGCGTTTACCACCCCTAGCGGACACTGGCAGTACCGTGTCCTTCCATTTGGGTTACACGGGGCTCCAGCTACCTTCCAGCATCTGGTGGACAAAGTGCTCAGGTCTCATAACTAGTACAGTGCTGCCTACCTGGATGACGTGGTCATCTATTCCAGCACATGGAAGGAACACCTACAGCAGATAAAAGCGGTATTGCGGACACTTGGTGAGGCCAGGCTTCTGATCAGTCCCAAGAAATGTTTCTTCGGATTGAGCAAAGCCAAGTATTTAGGCTACCTGGTGGGTCGGGGTACCGTGGGTACCGTGGTCCAAAGTAGATGCTATAGAAGTTTAAGATTGTTGCCAAAACCAAAGTACTAACCAAATTAAAAATCAAATCCAATTAGAATTCAAAAACAAAAGATCTACTTCAGTACATTTGTAGTGCTCCTGCGAGTCTTCCCCCAGTATATATATATATATATATATATATATATATATATATATAGTGGACTATGGCTGGCCAGTCATCCCGGCCAATAACTCCAGGCCACTAGGTGCCCCAAATGCCAGCAGGGAATTATGGACATTGGAGTTTTCATCCACACCCCTGCTGGATACCACAGGGGTCCCTAGAAGGCGCTGCAGGGAGGAGCAGCGAGACTTGTGCTAGGAAGTCACATGGACTCAAGGTTTGGAAGCACTTCCGGGTCACGTATTATAAAGGACTGTGGGAAATCCCAGACGGCAAGCTGAGCTGGGTGGAAGGGTGGCAACGCGTCTGGGAGTGGAGGATTGTTTATTGATTAGTTATTGTATGGTGCTTATGAGAATTGTGGAGAGGAGGGTGCTTTGTGCACATTATTTTGTTAATAAAACAAATAATTGGACTTTTACCTGGTGTCTGGCATCTAGTCTGAGGGTTCAAGGGGACGACAACGCCCCCTATCTATCACAATATATATATATATATATATATATATATATACATACAGTGGCTTGCAAAAGTATTCGGCCCCCTTGAACTTTTCCACATTTTGTCACATTACAGCCACAAACATGAATCAATTTCATTGGAATTCCACGTGAAAGACCAATACAAAGTGGTGTACACGTGAGAAGTGGAACGAAAATCATACATGATTCCAAACATTTTTTACAAATAAATAACTGAAAAGTGGGGTGTGCCCCCTGAGTCAATACTTTGTAGAACCACCTTTTGCTGCAATTACAGCTGCCAGTCTTTTAGGGTATGTCTCTACCAGCTTTGCACATCTAGAGACTGAAATCCTTGCCCATTCTTCTTTGCAAAACAGCTCCAGCTCAGTCAGATTAGATGCACAGCGTTTGTGAACAGCAGTTTTCAGATCTTGCCACAGATTCTCGATTGGATTTAGATCTGGACTTTGACTGGGCCATTCTAACACATGGATATGTTTTGTTTTAAACCATTCCATTGTTGCCCTGGCTTTATGTTTAGGGTCGTTGTCCTGCTGGAAGGTGAACCTCCGCCCCAGTCTCAAGTCTTTTGCAGACTCCAAGAGGTTTTCTTCCAAGATTGCCCTGTATTTGGCTCCATCCATCTTCCCATCAACTCTGACCAGCTTCCCTGTCCCTGCTGAAGAGAAGCACCCCTAGAGCATGATGCTGCCACCACCATATTTGACAGTGGGGATGGTGTGTTCAGAGTGATGTGCAGTGTTAGTTTTCCGCCACACATAGCGTTTTGCATTTTGGCCAAAAAGTTCCATTTTGGTCTCATCTGACCAGAGCACCTTCTTCCACATGTTTGCTGTGTCCCCCACATGGCTTGTGGCAAACTGCAAACGGGACTTCTTATGGTTTTCTGTTAACAATGGCTTTCTTCTTGCCACTCTTCCATAAAGGCCAACTTTGTGCAGTGCATGACTAATAGTTGTCCTATGGACAGATTCCCCCACCTGAGCTGTAGATCTCTGCAGCTCGTCCAGAGTCACCATGGGCCTCTTGGCTGCATTTCTGATCAGCGCTCTCCTTGTTCGGCCTGTGAGTTTAGGTGGACGGCCTTGTCTTGGTAGGTTTACAGTTGTGCCATACTCCTTCCATTTCTGAAAAATCGCTTGAACAGTGCTCTGTGGGATGTTCAAGGCTTTGGATATCTTTTTGTAGCCTAAGCCTGCTTTAAATTTCTCAATAACTTTATCCCTGACCTGTCTGGTGTGTTCTTTGGACTTCATGGTGTTGTTGCTCCCAATATTCTCTTAGACAACCTCTGAGGCCGTCACAGAGCAGCTGTATTTGTACTGACATTAGATTACACACAGGTGCACTCTATTTAGTCATTGGCACTCATCAGGCAATGCCTATGGGCAACTGACTGCACTCAGACCAAAGGGGGCTGAATAATTACGCACACCCCACTTTGCAGTTATTTATTTGTAAAAAATGTTTGGAATCATGTATGATTTTCGTTCCACTTCTCAAGTGTACACCACTTTGTATTGGTCTTTCACGTGGAATTCCAATGAAAT
>JANRMT010062854.1:92213179-92265701 GCA_026402145.1 Polypterus bichir lapradei | reverse complement strand
GAGGCGTGAGGGATGACGGGATTGCTGACGTCAGGGAAGATAGCAGAGGAAGGGCGGAAGTGGACGTAGTGCAGTCAGGTTACGATGGCGGAGCATCTTTTTTCCTAGAAGAGAGAGCAGAAAGGTTAGTACCCCGCCATTCCCTACCGGCGAACGTCCTTCGAAGTGGTTTCGGATCAGTCCGCGGTCTCCCACTCGCGCATGCGTGACAATATATATATATATATATATATATATATATATACACACACACAGTACTTTAAAAAAATAAAATTATTAAAAAAAACTCCTAACATTTTAAAGACTTCACTTTTTGTGATTTGGTGCCATTTGTGGTCTGTCTGTTCACTGTGGCAAGCGCCTATAGCCATTGCAGCCCACAAATTATTGCTGTCAAATTTATTGCTGGAAAGTTAGGCTCAGGTTGTGCTATTAATTACTTTACTTCATTCAAAACCTGTACTGAATCAAAGTGACATTACAAGGATTTATAGTTTTCCCAGAAAATGCAGAGGGTCAAACAGCTGAAGTGGGACCAAGTCAGCATCAGTGATCCTCCCAGACCTGTCATTTCATTGCATTACAAAAGACTTGTAGTTGCAGTGCATGGCTCTTGTGCTCATCACTGGCTCAGTGAGTGTTTCAGGTTCTGTATTAACAGTTTTGAATGTTATTCAAAGGACAGCATAGTGAATGGCACACATTTCAGGCAACAATCCATGTATGGCGCCTGAGCCAAAGTCATCATCCAGAAGGCTGAGGAGCACTGAGTTACATTTGAAGCCATGTTTCCTTTAGATAAGAAAAAGAACACAACTTTGTAATTGAGAACAAATTGAGACCACTCTGTGGTCAGGTGCTGTCATCGACGTAGCACCAATTCAAATAACATTTCTGAACTTTGGATGTAATACTAAGGAAGATTTAAATAAAAAGATGTCAGACATATTGGAATTCCTTTATAATAGTCATTCAAACCATACAAGGAGTGCAGAGCTGAACTAAAATTGTGTTTCTCCAGGCTCTGTGTGCGAACACAAACACAGAGTCAAGTGCACGTTATATTACAACATACATAATAGACAGCATAAACATACAGAATATATACATAATCCAATAGACAAATTGGTGAATAGTTATAAAGTGTTCAAGTGACAAAAAACATTAACATAATGTATTGACATAAGAGCATTTTAGGAGATATGAGTTTCCGAATATATGTGTTCAAAAAGTCTGAGTGTGTGTTCAGAAATTTATCATTCCCAATAGGTCAGCATGTTGTTTTTTACTAGTGAGAGTTGAGTAGTCTGACAGCCTGTGGGAAGAAACTCCTAATGAATCTGGCAGGCTTGCACCACATACTGCAGTAGCGTTTGCCAGAGGGTAAAAGTTTGAACAGTCCATGGGCTTGGGGAGGGGTCTCTGACTATCTTATTAGCCCTCCTAAGGCAGCATGACAAGTACAGATCTTGTACAGATGGGAGGTTGGTTCCAATGATTTCTTCTGCCATCTTCACCAATCTCTGGAGGGACTCTTTATCTGAAACAGTGCAGCTGCCATACCAGAGAGTGAGGCTGCAGGTTAAGATGCTCTCTATAGCGCCTCTACAGAATGAACAGGAAGGGGAAGGTTTACTCTCCTCATCTGTTGCAGAAAGTGAAGGAGCTGCCATGCTTTCTTGATAAGGGAGGTGATGTTTGTAGTCCATGTTAGGTTATCCATGATGAAACATGTCAACAACAATGACATTTGTGGCCACCTCAGTACACAGTATGCTTCTTTCTTCTGAATGAAATGTGGTGGAGCCCAGATGTCCTTATTGACACAACCTGGGCTTCTGTTACCTGTGGCACACTGCAGACTACCCACTGGCACTGCTCAAGCCTGCCATGCCTGTTCTCTGTGTGGCTCAGCCAGAAGGACTTCTTTGCCTTTTGTCCTACAGATTGCCCTTCTCTTGACCACATTACACAGGATACACCGTACAAGTAGGGGCATTTAGTTATCTGAATAAGACTCTTTCTTTATACTGAAAAGAAAACAGTATTTGCCCCATAACACAGTATCTCTTTCAACAAGGCTACCTTGGCATTGTTTGCAATTTATGTGCATTATTTGTGATTTTAGAGTCTTTGATTTCAAAAATAATAAGTTTGTTGTGTTTTGATTTTCTTCTCAGACACTTGTATCTTTAGAGGTGCCAATCATTTAATTTCTTAGGATGTTTTTATTTTCTTGGGAACATTGATTTCTGGAGCGCTCACATGCTGAGTGTCTTTTGTATCGACAGATACGTGTTTGTGTTTACTTGCTGATTGACTATTCTCCTTTAGCCATCTTATCTTCCTTGATATTTGGAATAATTCATAATGTTATTTAATGAAGCCACAAACACCGCCGACATTTGAAGTCATAGAATCCTATAAATAACTTTTCTTGGACCTGGAAGCTATTCTGTTTAATAATCCTTTTTTTTTTACAATTTAACCATTACAAAGCTGCCTTTGAAAACAAATTAACAATCATCCCTTATTACCATAACTTTTGAGGTGTCCTCTGTTAGACGAAGCTAGGGACATCCTTTCCTGCAAGTGAATACAGTTCATTATTTCTAGCTATGGCAGTGTGTACCATGTTTGAATGTTACTTTAAAAATAAAGCTTATGACTCATAAGGTTTTTCTTCAGTGACACCCCAGAGTTCTTATGACTCACTGTAAATCAGTTCGTTTTTGGTCAGACATTTTCCTTTGATGTTAATAGGAAAAATGACTTTAAATTCACATTGCTAAATCTCTTTTTCTTTTAAAATGCCAGGCTCTTGGTAAGTCTCCTTCACCATTACAGAATGAGACTGTCATTTTGATACTGACTCCTGGGATAATCCAGCAAACCACAGATGATTTATACTGTCTTCACAGCATCTATGTGACATAGAATGATGGAGGGCATAATTAAAGGCATGTACACCTACTGTAGCTAAAGTGCATCGCCCATCTTCGGGGTGGCTCTTTATAGAATTAATGTGCATTGATTTATTCTCTTGATTTTTAATTTGAGCCTACTTTATTTATTTATCAATGTGCAGAGGCTGATCTCATTATTACTCTGTGGATACCACTATTTGAAGGCATTGTTATCTAAGTTTCAACAATTTTAAAGCTGCTTAATGCTCGGTGCTGTGGCATATCAATCATTCTAGCAAGATCTACATAGAGATGTGCACATCTTCTGACACAACCGAGTAGTGCACAACTTTGGATACTCCTTTCAGTGTAAAGCAACATCACACATCTTTATCAAAAATGAACAAGACATGATAAGCATTCATTTGGTGAGTTACCGGTAATTACTGGAGATGAAGAGCAAGATTTTGGAAAAAAAAAGAGAGTTTACAAGCTGTGTGTTTAAATTCCAGCCAGAATCAGCTGGAAGGTAATTCAGTCTACAAAATAACTAATAATTCAGTCTTTACTGATCCATCCCACCCATCTGTTTCCTAAATTCAGACTTTCCTGGTCATGACTGTGGGGAAACAGACTTTCATAATGATGGATATCATGTGTTTTTTCTGTAGCTGTTTTTTTAATTTGGTGGCACAAAATGGTGTAGCAGCTAGTGGAGGTGAAGGAAATAGTAGGTGGTATATTGTATCATAGACTCAGGCACTGCTGACAGACAAGACAAAATTTATATAACACAGCATTCAGACCTGCTTAGTTCAGTTCAGGTTTCCGCAGGGCCAGAGTAACAATCCAGGACAAGGCAGGAGCCCACCCCAGGACCTACTCACGTATACAGCCAGTCAGCAGCTGGGAAAGCTGATGTGACATTACGTGATTTTTTGTCATTCGATGTGTCATATTTGCCAATTCCAGTTGCTGATTTTGCCTCTGCACCATGTTAAATTATACGACTAAAAATCACAACCCGGCGGCACGGTGGGTTCGCTTCCCGGGTCCTCCCTGCGTGGAGTTTGCATGTTCTCCCCATGTCTGCGTGGGTTTCCTCCGGGCGCTCCGGTTTCTTCCCACAGTCCAAAGACATGCAGGTTAGGTGGATTGGTGATTCTAAATTGGCCCTAGTGTGTGCTTGGTGTTTGTGTGTGTCCTGCGGTGGGTTGACACCCTGCCCAGGATTGGTTCCTGCCCTGTGTTGGCTGGGATTGGCTCCAGCAGACCCCTGTGACCCTGTGTTCAGATTCAGCGGGTTGGAAAATGGATGGATGGAAAATCACAACCCATGTCACATTTACAGACCGAGCGTTGATCTTCTAGCGCAGTCATACTTGCCTTTTCTTCTGACAGCCAGTAACTTGTTGCCTGACAGAGTGGTGCTTTATGAAGAGTTAACAGCTGCATCGAGTTCAGCAGCAATCTCTGCCCTTTAATTCTTTTTTCTGTTCTGTTATGTCTTGTAAAATATGAGGCATCAGACAGACAAGCTTCTCTTCCATGTTTGAAGTTCAAATCATATGTGTTTCTTATTCCTTGCATTATACTTCCGGCTGAATGCTCATTGGTTCTCAGCTCTCACACACAAAGAGCCCACCCCTCTGACCAAAGCAGAAATCACCTCAATTTAATTTTATCCAGGCCAATTGCAGAGTATAGGGTGGTCCAGATCTAATTATGCAATTTTCATTATGCTATAACTTATTAAGCTTATTACATAGAAAATCACCCGAAAAATCCTGGACCATTGAGAAGTGTGCGAACTGACGACATGAAGAATCGTCTTCGCGCTGAACTGGAATCGTCCCCACCAAAATCAAAGTCATCTAGACGATCTGGATCTGCATAATTAGATCTGGACCACCCTGTACTTGGTCTCAGTTGTTGGTTATGTTGCATTAGACGATTGTCTTCACGGGAGTAGGCCGCCAACTGCCTCTGGCTGGCTAAGATCGCGTAAATGAAGCTTATGACTGAAAAGCTCTGAAAAAGTTGTCAAATGTGACATGGGCTTAAGCAGCCTAACCAGCACGTCTCCATGCAAGTTGGAGAGTGATGCAACCCTGTTGGGTTCCGTGGGCGCTGCCAGAGGGTTCTGCAGCTGCTGTTGAGCCCTTATGGCTTGTATTCTGCCTCACCCAGGAGTGCTACCGGAATTGGAATAATGAGCACCTAGAGCACTTCCGGGTGCCTTATAAAAGGAGCCAGCAGCCACTACTCTGGGAGCTACAGTCTGGAAGAGGTCGACGAAGCTTGCCCAGAGGAGTGGAGGAAAGAGGAAGAGAGAAGGAAGAGATTTGTATTGTGCTGTGGACTGTGCTGTACTGGTGAGAAATGGGAGAAGGCGTTTCCCACAGGAAAAAGAAAGAAAAATAAAAATGAATGCCTTGAACTTGTGTCCCACGTCTGTCTGTGTCGGGTTTGGATGGTGGTGCACCCCCTGATGGTCCACAAAAGCCTTTAAAAGCAAGCGCTGGATTCTTTCTTGTAAGAATAAACAAAGCCTGTGACCGATTATTCCTTGCTTGTGTGAAAGGAGGGATGGCAACATGTCTGCAGCAAATTCAGATACACAATACTAGATCCATGTGTAGGTTATTTATTATTTTTTTGTTGAATAAACCAAGAAAATACCAATGCAACAAGGGAACAAGTTCAAAAACATGGAAGCAGATTTTATAACATAAGTAGTAAAAAGGTGTGTAATTTCTGTCGTTGCTGTCTTCATGTCTCCTTCTTGTGATTAGATTATGTAGATAAGATTATACATAATGTGTTGATATATTTCTTTGCCTACTTAGTTTAGAATGTATTATTATTGTTAATATTGATTATTTTTCATATTTTCTGGTTATATCATTTTTGTTTTCACCATGTTTAGAAAAAAAGAGCTCGATGTAAAAAAAGTGGTGTCCAAGCATTGTGACGTGAAAACCACAGTACAGTGCAAACCCGGACTATTGCTTCTTTTTTCCAGTTTTGTTTATGTTCAGTGTGTATTGCAGTTTGAAAATTCAAAATTGAAGTGAAAATTTCAAAAGGCTTCAAGAGTAATGCGACTTTGATAGGACATAGTTTCTCTTGTGTTGTTTGCTTTGTCTGCATTGTGTTCATTAAGATAGGTCAGCCATTTCAGTTTGAAGCACAAACAAGTTACAAAATGTGCTCATAGCATAACTGTTTTGAAAAGGTTATTTGTTTTGTCAGAGTATGTAGTATATGATACTTTTGTAGATTTGTGATAATTTTTTATATGTTACTTACCCTATGTGGTTTGTAATGATAGCTGAAAATTTTTTTAACCTTATCTTTTCATGGAGAATGGAGAGAAAAAAATTGTTAGAATGGGAGCTAATGGTGACCAACACCAGACAACAACAAACAATATCAAAACATCCATGAGAAAGTCTCACGTTATTTGTTTCTTATAATCCACATGTCATCCACTTGTAGGCTCACAAAACATATGCATTTTTTACTAACATATTGTTCAATAAATGCCTCCAGAAAATGAAAGCAGTCCACAGACAGGAAGCCCCATCACATGGGGTCACACTTTGGATTGAAGACCTGCCTCTCTTCCCACATTCATTGGTCAGGAGGTCTGTGTTCAGTGTAAAAGTTGCATTTTTTAAACAGTTGTAGATTGTGGATGGTTCATATTTGGAGCCTATCCCATCTACCACAAGGTGCAAGGCAGGAACAAACCATGGACAGAGTGCCAGTCTATCACAGGGTGAACACACACAAACACTCACACCCACCCCACACTAGCGACAATTTAGTGCCATCAGTTCACTTAACCTGCAAGTTAAGTGTGAAGAATTGGGAGCACCCTGAGGGCACCCACACAGACACAAGACGAATATGCAAACTCCACACAGGGAGAAACCAGGACACAAACCCTGGTCACCTTACTATGAGGCAGCAGCACGACCAATGCACTAATCTCCTGCCCATGGTTCATATTTCTTAAACATAAAAATTTTTTAAAAAGTAACTGATGGAAATTTAAGCTCTATGGTGAAGTCTGAAGCTAAATTGTTGGCAACATCTAAGCTTGAAGCAGAGCAGGTCATTGTTGTGCTTTGACGCTAAAATATAGTGTCAGTGAAAAACAGAATCATCATAAGATGTAGATGCAGCCATGAGGTTGTTTAAGTGTAATGTAAAATTACGACTACATATTTACTCAACACATGCATAACAGCTAGAACTTAAGGAGTTCCTTTCCTCATCCATTCATTTTAACAAGTTCATTGTTTTACTTTTACAGTAATGAATGTGATTTAACTTACCTGAAACAACTTCAAACAGTAGGAGAACAAAGTTGATATTAAAGAGGTTTGTGCAAGCAGCTGATGTAACAACAAGACTATGCTAGTGGTTCTGTAGCTTGTATTGGGGTCTGCTTTCCGGGCAGTATTGGCAATTGGAGAAGTAAAAAGCATTAAAGCAATAATTACAACATTTTCAAATGTTCAGAGGAAAACTCTGATGAGAACAGGTTTCCTTACAGTTCTGGAATTAAATGAATTCCAGCACAGGTAACAGGAAGGGAACCCTTCTATATGCAGAACAGGGTTTAAAGATTGAAATAACCAAGCCCTCCATCTCTGAGCCCAGATTCGCAAATGGCAGGCCACTTTAGAATCACGTTAAAGCGCCATACTTGTATGACGGGGAAGCAGATCATCTGGAGAAGCCTTATGCCAACACAGAGAGGTCATGCCAACTCCATGCAGTTCATTCAGTTCAGTTGTATTACTTCATACAAGGCACATCATTCTCATTATTCTATATGCGATAAGTTGACTAGCTTATCAGTCCTAAAGTGTAAACATTGGTTACTATTTTGATAATTAATGTTACAGAAATGGTTTTATGTTTTAGTCTGCATATAGGTCTACATTCCTTACTAACAGATGGATCCATGTACCAGCTGAACAGTGCAGTGCTGCTCTAGCCCACCTTTTCTAGAGTGTATTCTATTGTGAGCACCTCATGTCAGTTCCTAGCGGACCATCTGAGATAAAAGGAGCTTTTAGCTATGCATATTTAGCTCATAAATTTAGTTATGTGAAGCGCATACAAAGAGCCTAATTTTGCAGACCTCACCAGATTGTATTGTTCCTCATTCATGCAATTATTTATTAGCAGAACAAGCAATTAACTGCAATTAGCAATATTAAACTAGCTAATTTACAATTTGTATGAAATGATTTCCTATCTCTAATATTAATATATTCATTTAGGCTACTAATAGAAATCTGTGAATAGAAATATTAATTTTATAAAGGTCACACAAGTTTATCTTGCCATGAAACAGTAGATGATTTTTACTTTTTTCTGTGTTTGTAAATCATTACACTATTCATTTTCCCCCCGCCAACCCTAAACTGAATCTGGGTTTGATGTGAGGATGCCTTTCTTAGAATTACTGCACAAAATGATATTTTCTGACAGCATATAATGAATCAGACCCAATATGCTGAAAGTGGGCCGATTGCTGCCGCTCACCTTCCTAAAATGTAAAGTGACTAATATAAAGATAGGCCAGTGAAGCACCCAGCTGTACAACCTCCTTTCAATATAAACCCTTGATAAAATATAGGTTGTATATAAATATACAAATATAGTGAAGGGAACCAAAGCACAACAGAGCAGATTAAGGATTGGGGAACCGTCCCTGTATACTGTAGGATTTTCAGGCAATGAAAATAAATCAAATCAAATCAAATAGCCTTTTATTGTCAATTTACTATACAGTATGTGCAGAACATACAGGAGAATCGAAATACTCTAATAACATTAGAAGTTGTAAAGTAGATCTGTGTACAATGTGCAATAGTCATTAGTACAAAAGCCAATTACAGTAAAAAAAAATGAGAAGGTGCATTATAGAGTAGCTTATGAGATGTACAAAAAGACAGACAGCAGCAGATGTAATATTGAGTCCTACAATACTAGCTGAGGTAGGTTACTTGGTAGATAATGACTCTTCTTACAGTCCAGGGGCAGGGGGCAAGGGGGGATGGTAGTGGACAGAGTTCAGCATGGTGGATGAAGCTGTTAGACAGTCTTGTGGAGCGGGCCTGGAGGCTCTGGTACCTTTTCCCTGAGGGGAGGAGGCTAAAAAGGGAGTGAAAGGGGTGAGAGGAGTCACCAGCAATGCTGATGGCTTTACGGATGAGACGGGTGTGGAAAATGTCCTTGAGGGAGGGCAGTGGGGCACCAATGATCTTACTGGCCGCATCCACTATGCGTTGCAGGGACTTCCTACAGGAGGCAGTGCAGCTTCCATACCACACAGAGATGCAGTTAGTGAGGATACTCTCGATTGTGTCCCGGTAGAAAGAGCACATGATAGGGGGATGGAACTTATGCTCTCCTCAGTTTGCGTAGAAAGTAGTGGCAGGTTTGAGCTTTCTTGGCCAGTGATGTGGTGTTATCTGACCAGGAGAGGTCCTCGGAGATGTACGTCCCCAGGAACATGGTGCTACTCACCCTTTCCACAGCTACACCATCAATGGTCAGTGGGGGATGCTGTGAATGACCTTTCCTGAAATCGAACACAATCTCTTTGGTCTTTCCCACATTCAGAAAGAGATTGTAGTCTTTACACCACTGGACCAGTTGGCTTCGTCATTGTTGGTGATGAGGCCGACCACGGTTGTATTGTCCACAAACTTGACAATGTGATTGGAACCGTAGATTGGTACACAGTCATGGGTCAGCAGGGTGAAGAGCAAAGGGCTGAGCACACACCCTTGTGGGGCCACTGTGCTCAACGTGATGGTCTTAGAGGTGTTATTGCCAACTCACACATTTTGTGGCCTCCCTGTAAGAAAGTCCAACACCCAGTTGCAGAGGGAGGTCTTGAGTCCCAAATGGCTGAGTTTTTGTATTAGATGCTGGGGAATGATTGTGTTGAACTCTGAACTAAAATCTAAGAATAACATTCGCACATAGGAGTTTTTTGAGTCCAGGTGGGTGAGGGCTGGATGGAGAGTAGCAGAAATGGCATCCTCTATGGACCTGTTTGACCTGTATGCAAACTGAAACGGGTCATGGGAGGGGGGAAGAATGGACTTAATGCTTTGCATAAGCAGCCGCTCAAAACATTTCATGATGGTGGAAGCCAGTGCTACGGACTGATAGTCATTATAGCTAGATGGGAGGGGCTTCTTAGGGACAGGAATTATGGTTGTGACTTTAAAATATGTGGGAACAACAGCTTGATCCAGGGAGATGCTGAAGATGTCAGCAAGGACATCTTTGAGCTCCTCAGCACAATCCTTCAAAGCACGACCAGGTATGTTTTCTTGTCCAGCTGCCTTCCATGGGTTGATCCTAGAAAGGGTTCTCTTCACGCTGGCTGGGGCCAGACGTATGGCCTGTTTACCCGGTGGGGGGGAATGGTTTTCTGTGCCAGTGTGCTCTTTTGTGTCTCAAACCGGCCAAAGAAGTCATTTAGGCAGTTAAGCAGTGTGATGTCACCTTCACATGTCTGTGGTGGGGGTTTGTAGTGAGTGAGGGTTTGGATGCCTCACCAGAGAGACTGTGCAACTCTGGTGTTGCTAAAGTGTCCAGATATTTTCTTGCTCTACTGCTTTTTTGCTTCCCTGATGCCACGTGACAGGTTGACTCTGGCTGTTGCTAGTCCTGCAGTGTCACAGGCCCTAAAGGCTGCATCACGGATCCTCAGAACCCTGTGGACCTCTCCTGTCAGCCATGGCTTCTGGTTAGCGTGAACAGTGATATTTTTGCAATGGGTGACATCACCAGTACATTTTGCAATGTATGCTGTAACCACCTCAGTGTACTCTTCAATATCTGTGTGGTCATTGTAAGTGGCTGCTTGTTTGAAAATGTCATAGTCTGTAGTGCTAAAACAGTCCCTCAGAGCACTGAAGGCCACACACGTACCTGCTTTTGTGTTGGTCTGATGGTTCTCACTCTGGGTCTGTATGCAGGTCTCAGCATGATGGTGATGTGATCAGAAAAACCTAAGTGCGGGAGGCGGAGGACTTGTAGGCTCCCTTGCAGGTTGTGTACACCAAATCCAGTGAGTTGTCTCCTCTTGTAGGAAAGTCCACATGTTGATGTAATTTAGGTAATAAAGCATTTAAATCTGCATGGTTGAAGTCTCCTGCTGTGATGAGGAATCCATCTGGGTGCACTGTTTGTTGTTCACTAATGGCCTGGTAGAGTTCATTAAGTGCCTCACTCCTATCGCTGGTGTTAGCGGTTAGAGGGATGTATACAGCGACAAGCAGAATCGGTGCATACTCCCTCAGTAAGTAGAAGGGTCGGCACTTAATAATAATAAACTCCGCCAGCGGAGAACAGTGTCTATGCACAACGATAGTATTTCTGCACCAAGCGTCGCTAATGTAAACACACAATCCCCCACTGCGAGTCTTACCCCCTTCCATAAAGACTCAGTCGGCTCAATGGCATGTTAGCCCAGCTAGCTGGATAGCAGAGTCCGGGATGTTGTCATTAAGCCAAGATTCCTTAAAAATAAAAACACAGCAGTTCCTCACGTCATACCGCTCAGATCTCAGAAGCTGAATGTGATCTATTTTATTGTCTAGTGAATGTACATTGGCCAGGATGAGAGATGGTATTGCGGGTCTGTACGGTCTAGCGGCTAGCCTAGCCCGGATGCCTACACGCTTGCCCCGCTTCCATTTTCTTTCACACCGCTTCCGGCGCCTCCTCTCTGGGTAAGATGAAGTGTCCATCAATTGCATAAAGATTGCACAAGACATTGAACAGTTGACAGAGAGAGCTTTTATGGAGTTGGAATCGGAAGGATTACAAAGACAGAGGAAATGAGGATAACGTAAGCAGAGTGAGATTGAGGTGACGTCATCATCGGGACCAGAGGTGAGGTCATTGGTGAGGGACCAGAAATGAAGTAATTGCGGAGGGACGATGAGTTGAGATGGACGGAAGGCGGAAGTGGAGTTATTTCTTGTTGTCGGGAGCTCGTCTTTGGAAAATTAACTCCCACTGAGTCGGGCCTTGATTCTTCGGATCTTCTGGTAAGGAAAAGAGAGAAGGCAATAATATGCTGTCCCACACTCCCATCCCATGTCTTTTCGTGCTCTGTCAGGCCTGTTGGCTGCCCCCTAATGTGTGTGTGACAATATATATTTATGTATACACACAGTGGTGTCTTGCACTTTGAACTTAATTAATTTCAGGAGGCTGTTTGAGCTCTGAATTGTTCAAAGTCCAAATCAATTTCTCCTTTAGAAATAATGGAAAGTGAACTAATCCATTCCCAGGTCCTAAACAATACCCATTTCGATAAACCTAAACAGCAAATACACATAATTTAAGGTAAAAATAACACAATCAAGGGTGGCACAGTGGTGCAGTAATAGTGCTGCTGCCTTGCAGTTAGGAGACCCGGGTTCGCTTCCCGGGTCCTCCCTGCATGGAGTTTGCATGTTCAAAGACATGCAGGTGTGTGTGTGTGCCCTGTGGTGGGCTGGCTCCCTGCCCGGGTTTTGTTTCCTGCCTTGCGCCAACTGGGATTGGCTTCAGCAGACCCTGTGGCCCTGTAGTTAGGATATAGCGGGTTGTATAATGGATGGATGTATAACACAATTAAATGCCCTAAATAATAAATTAAAACATGAAAGCAATAAAATATGTAACTTCTGTATAATAAAATGAAAATTGCATTTACTGTACCTTAGTGAGGAGTGGTGATGTCCTGTGTGGATGCTAAAGTTATATATATATATAACCAAATACACCAAGAATAAAGTGAAAAAAGCACTGAAAACACACAAGCATAATACAAGAGATGCTTTCACAGCAAGAGTGAGAGACGACTTGGGTGCACAACAGATGACGTTTACGCTTGCTGCATTTTTTTTATATGCACGCAGTTTGAATGTAGAAGCATCAATCGAAGTCCAGATCAAATTTCTATCAAGTTTCGTGTTTGAACTCTGAAACATTTGAAGTTGGAATCATTTAAAGTATGAGACACCACTGTATATACAGTATGTGTAAAAAGACAGTTTCAAGACCATTTTAGCAAAGCCAGGAAAAATATATTATACATTTATAAGAAAAGACACAAAGATGAAAACAGCAATGATTTTCACTTATCTTTCTCGCACAACACAATAACCACTGTGGTGTGAATAAAAATACATAAAGTGAATTTATGTGAATTTACTCCACAGCCCCTCGTAAAGCTCACACAGTAGTCCAGATTTCGAACAGTCCTACATTATTGTTGAAGCTGGCCAATAAAAGAATCTAATTTTTTTTAAATGTAAAATGTTTCCACAGTCAGCACGGTGCCATAATAAAAAAAAAAATCAACAAGCTCACTTGGGACCCCTAGACGTAACAGGGGCTCTGTAGAATTCAAGGGATGATTTCCCCTGGAGATGAATGCTGATCTTCCCCTATCTAGGCAGGTCTTTGTAGCTGTAGTTTCTTTACATGGCCAATGCAGTAGATGAACAGTTTAAATAGTCCGTAAGTCTTTCCCTCCAATTATTGTTCTCCTTCTCCCTTTTAAGAACAGTGTGATTTATGCAAATCACAAATGCTGTAAACCGGACGTCCTGCCTTCAGGGGTGCCGCTGTCAATAACAGGTTTACTTCAAGCTGGCATATACAGGTTGTCTACTTTGCCCACATGAGCAGACCAGAAAACAAACAGCAAACACATATCATTTCCATGTGGTGGTGCTACAAGGTTACTGCTGCTGGTGCTGCTTTCACCTAACCACCCACATTTGTTACCAATATATACATTTTAGGGTTTCTGAAAATGAAATGAGGGCCTATTCCATTTTTGAGCAGGAAGTCATCTTGGAAGGAACACCATTAATACAATTATACACTCAAAGGCATGCCAGGGAAACCCAGCGCTGTCACTCTAAAAGGACTAAGGCCGTGTTGCATGCTGCTTCTGATAGCCCCCGCCATTACTGCTCCTACTTTCAAACATGCTTCAAGAGGAAGGCCGCTGCTGGCACCTTGGCATGTCCTACTTTTGGAGTCAACCTTGTCTCCTACCCAGTGTCAGTAGTGCACACCCATGCTTACTGTTGAAGACAAGTGGGACGTCCAGGCCTCAGGTTCCAACTGCTGAAGACCCTCTTTACTTTATAAATATATGCTCCCCTCATTATACTGTGCAGATGCCACATGGGCTGGACGGGCATCTCAACCAGAAGAGAGGATGATTCCTTACCTGGACAGGAGGCTCCTAGTAGGCAAACAGGCATCCCGGGCGGGGAGTAGAAGGGGATCAGAACCGGAAGGAAGTACCAGAAGGGATGTACGGACAGCCCACTGAAGATGGAAGATGTAACTGGGGGCTTTTTACTCCCTCAACACATTCGATGGCAGCAGCCTCGATATATCGGTACCCAGAGGGAAACCAGCAGGGCATGCTTGGAGATGTAGTCCGGCAGAGCAGCCCTGTTGGGGCCACTGGGTGCTGCAAGAGGGTACTGCAGGGTACAAGCTCCCTGCTGTAATGAACTTTTACATGACCTGGAAGTGCTTCCATCGGGCAGTGGCCCTGGCACTGGAAGTACTCCCGGGTCCTTAATAAAAGGGACCGCACTCCCTTACCCAGGTTAGTCAGAGCTGGAAGGACGTGGAGCAACACTCGACTGGAGGAGGGCAGTGCGGTGGTAAAAGGAGAGGTATAGTGGAGAGAGAAATCGTGTTTATTTGTGCTTGTGCGACTTTGTGGTGGAATTGCATAATAAAACCTTCCATTATTTGAACCCGGGACTTTGTATTATCGTGTTTAGAGGTTTGGGGCTCGCTGACACCCCTGCTTTGTATCACAACTGAGATATTCATGGAAAGTGCGTAAAAAACCAAGAGGACTGCAGTTACAACTGCAAGCATATTTTAAAACGTCATTATTACATTCTAGGTACAGAAATACAGTAGCAAACCCAACATTTCAAGTACCACAGCAGAAGGCATTACCAGTTGATAAACAGATAATCTTAGGGTTAGGATTTATGCCATGCCTTTTCATTTTCATTGTATTATGTGAAATATCATTAAATTAAAAAACATAAGCCAGGATGATTTGGAAAAATCTGGAGCTATGTTCCTGCCTCAGAGTGGTCACAGCACAGGCAGGATAAATCTCAGATATTAAAATGTAATTTGTTCAGAGCTCTGCCTTCAGGGCTAGCAGGAGACACTGCCATCAGCCAGAAAATTTGTGATCTAATTTAGGAGCAGTGAGGCGTTCAGTCTTTTCTCTGAGGACTGGAAGCATTGAACTTTGTTCCCTTTGTGCTATACAGTTGTCGAAATAAAGTAAAGCCCACACTATGATGTATTCAATAACTAAGAGGCAGATTATGCAGACGTCAACATCTTGAGGGCCATCAAGTGCATTTGTGGATCTAATTTATACCGGGAATGCACCGGATTAAATATTTCAGCCAAATAGCATGTTGTATGCTGCAGCAGTTTCATAATCTGTACTTCTAAATTAATCAAATACTAATTAACTGAAAATATTAATATTGTATTTCATTTGACAGTTACATTTTATTTACCTCTCTTTAAAAACTCCATTTTAGACAGAAGAAAAAGAAAAATGAACTTGTTAAAATGACAGGGTGTTTTTTTTCTTTTGTGATGAGCAAGTCCCACTTGTCTCTCATTTACATCCAAAAAATTGATCGGAGCCGTAGAATTCTTTTCTCAGATGATAAAAAGTTTGCCGAGAACACAGAATGCAAACTTGATGCATCTTATTATTGTGACTGATGACAGTATTTTAAAATAAAATGACTACATCTCACGCTCAGAGAAAAGTTTTTCAAATTTGCACGAAGATTGGAAATTATTAGTTTAATAATGCATCATGTGCGTGTATTGTGCTGGTGGCGTGGAGGTTATGGCTGCTCGTTTGCCATTTTGAAAGTGTGTTGCTGATCCCCATTTGTATTTCATCTGGAGGTTTTTCCTTTAAACTTCATTTTGTTGCCAGTAAGGAAGGAGTCATGTAGTGACTTTTTCTTTACTTTTTTTAAAGTTGCTTCTCATCCTTGCAGGAGCAAAGCGTGTATGTGCACAGTTAGGGTCTACTTCAGCGGGTACTTGCATTAGTCCAGTAATGGATGGATGGACAATGTGGGTTAAGCAATTCAACTTCATGTACACTTATAGTCTGAAAAGTATTTCAAGGGCTGTGTGGTATACTGTGCTAGAGAGTAAACCTCAGTGAGCCTTTCTTGAGCAAAACCTTGGATGCTGAAGTGGCAAAACTTAAGGTCTTACTACACATTGAAAAGTTTGAATCTGGTAAACAACAAATAGTCATATTTGTTTAATTTAAACTAGACTAGCTGGGCTACCCATCGAAGACGGGTTGATATGTAAGTAATCAACATAGAGCTGTCAGTTAATGTTTTCAGTACACCACCTATTAGAATTTATTTTGTAATGCATGTAATACCGAATAATCTGACATATAAGTCGGGTCTTGAAACCCGAAAAATCGATCATAAAATCAGACCCCGACTTATGCGCCTGTTCAAAAATAGGACACTTACATATTTTTTTTTTTTACATCTTCTTGCCTCCTCCAATCTCGCATCAGTTTCTCAGGCGCATCAAAGTTGCAGCAGCGCGGTTACCATTTTCTTTCGCCACTTCAACGACTTTTAATTTAAAACCAGCATCATATTTTCTTCTAATTAAACGCTCGATCACAGATGAGGGATTCTCTTACGATAAAGGTGTACGAGAGTGTGAGATACAAAAAACACAAAACGGTGCAAGCGTTGCTTCAGAATAGTTTGGGTATTACCGTGTGGTCACGTAGGCACAATACATAGAAAAAAAAGGCAGTGTGCTCCGGTGTTACTCTCTCAGATGGGTTTTAGCATATCATAATCTCTGGGACCAATAGCGTGAGTTTTCTGCATTCTACTTATATGACCGGCATTATAAAATACCAGAAATTATATGTTAAAATCAACTCCCGACTTATCTTCAAGTATATACAGTATTAAAATTCATCACATTTTTCATTTCAGCAGATGGCGCATCACAAATATTTATAGTCATAAAATGCCTTACTACAAATGTTTGTGGTGCACCATCTGTTGGAGTGAAAAATGTGATGCATTTGTTTCAGGTATATGCTATTCGATAGGGGATTCACCATATATGGGAATGACGAATGCAATGCATTTTATTACTAAAATTGTTTGTAATGCACCATGTGTTGAAGTGACTGAGACATAGCAACCAGACAGACACACGGGCAAACACACTTGCCTTTATTAAGGTGGATACCATAACATTTCTCCCCCAGATACAGGACATTGCAGTGCTAGTAGACCTTGTTTTGTGTTACATTATATTTTATAGATGGGTAAACAAAATTGGTGAGGTAGAGTAGTGCAATATTTTTAATGGAAATATTTCCACAGTACACTAAGGAGTTTTTTTTACTTGATATGTAGGTGCAGGAATCTAATTTTTATGGCAATGCAGAAGCAATACATTTTATTATTACAAAACAGATCACTTGTGGCAAAAATATCCATGCTGCTGTAGAAATTCCAGTAACAAGTGCTCTGTCTGCAATTAAGTCGAGCATTTGTGTCCATTTTGGGTCTTATAAAGTCATATTGGAGACAGAACTTACTGTGAAAGGAATACTCCAACCATACATGATATTTTGTTTAAACTTATCCCATAGTGACAGCCAAGAAAAATTCTTCATCTCATGTTTTTATGCTGAAGGAGAGAACATGTTTTTATCGTACATTGGAACCTAACAGTCAACAGGGAAGTTCATAGGAAATAAAAGCCATTGTTGGTGTGCTTCAGCTCGAGCAAAATAAAAGGGAATGGAGAATAAGATGGTGCTTCTAACAGACAGAAGCATCACTGCTTCAGCTCTCAAATTCAAAGCATGCAACACAACAACAGGCGGGCACCTCCTTGCAAATAAAGAACGCAGAAGTGCTTTGACTGCAAATGGCAGCCAGTCCAGCATCTACTTAGAAACAAAGAAGCACAGAGGATACACTTCAGGTACAGAAGCAAAATAAAGTAAGTGAAACCAAATGACATCACAAAAAGGCGAGGTATATCCTCAGAGAGCTCCAGTCTTTTACTTTTACAGGGAGATCGAAGCATATTCATGTCTGCCTCCAATTGGTAATTAATACGACTTGAAAAAGACATGTTAGGAGTGCATCACCTATGACTTGTAGGTTTAATGGCAGCAATACGTCAGGGTCCTTAGGGTTGTACCTGGGCAGTAAATGAAGCTGCTTCAGCTTTGCATTCCTCATGCTTACATCAGAAGACTATTTTAAAAGAATAGCTCAAATAATTGATTCAAAGGAAGACAAGGTTAAATTAAAGAGCACCAGCAGAGCAAAGCCACGCATGAAGAAGGGGAGATTTCAGTGAGAGTCGCGCAAGAACTGGAGAGATAAAGAAAAATTCAGCAGGCTGCTTGAAGTGTATGATTAACTGAAGCTGTGTGTGTGCCATTTTTAATCAGAGGTCAAGTAGGTATTAAATAGGTACTGTAGTTCTTTTAAGTTCACAGTTAATTAAAATTTAACATTTAATTTTAAGAGGAGTTAAAAGTCACCCGGACACATTTTAATAATGTGGTCAATTCAATTCAAGTTCTGATGCTCTGCTCAGGCTTTTTAAGGCTGATACCAATCACCGATTTCCTGTTACTTGATCGACCATATCAAGTAATTCCAATATCGATTTTTTTTTTCTTTATCCCTTTAAAAACTTTTACACTAATCTCCTGCATAACCAGACAAATAGAAAACGTATGCTCTATTTTAAAGTGTATTTTTATAATTTATGCTTAAATGTAAATATAAATGCACTTATATGTTTTAATCATTTTAAATCATCAGCTGCACTACAGCTTTTTGCCATTAAAATATTTATTTACTGTATTTATTCAGGTGTGTTTTTTTTTCTTCAGTGTTTCGGCTAGACATTCGGAATTCTTGGTATAAATAAAAAAATATGGATTACCATTATATGACATTTATACATGTGAAGTAGTTGATAATGTCCAAAAGGAAGTCTTCACGTGTCAGGAAGTGTATAACCCCTCAGTGGTACCAGGGACTAATATGGAGGCACCTCTAGTTGTAAATTCTAGAGGGAGAAGTGCTGCTTAGATTAGAAAGGCTGAATGAACTCAAACACATCACCAGTGCCAAACAGCATTTATCCTCGAGTGCTTAAGGAAGTTAGTGAGTGCATTTATAACACATTACTACTGCATACCTAAGGCCTGGAGGCTACTGAATATCACAAGGAGCGATTAGGCTGACCCAGATAACTGTGGGCAAGTAAGCTTAACGTGGGTAAATTAAAGGAAGCAATTATTAAGAAAAACAGAGCATCCCCTAATAAGAAGAGGTGGGTTCAGGTGGGGAATGTTACTAATATTATTAATAATTCCATGAAGAAGAAAGAAAAGGATATTATCAAGTAGGTGCATATGATATTTATCTGGATTTTATAAGGTACTCCTTAAAAAGTTAAGGAAAAACAATTGGGAATTCAAGGCACGGTTTGTAGGTGGGTATGAAATTGGCTCAAACACAGCAAGTATAGGGTACAAGCTATGAAGAAAGACTGAAGGATTTCAAACCTTTTCATTGTAAACAAATGGAGATTAAGAGGTGATGTGATTAAGTTTTTAAAATGATGAAAGCAATTAATACAGTGGATCCAGGCTGTTTGTTTAAGCTAAATTCTTCAGCAGGAACATGGGAACACAGTTTTTGAAACGTGTTAAAAGCACATTTTGCACAAATGTTAGGAAGGTTTTCTTCATGCAAAGAACCACAGACACATGGAATGCATGACCAAGTAGTGTGGTGAAGATGAGGACTTTAGGGACCGTCAAATCTTAACTTGATGTTATTTTGAAGAAATTTGCTGAATAGGATGTTGGGCTCAATGGCCTGTTGTCATCTCACTTGTTCTAATCCTCTCCTAAGGCATTATCTTAATATTTTAACTGTGTTACTAACCCCCTTCTTACCCCAAGATGGTGCTCATTTGTGATGTTGATCAGGTAAATATCTTCAGTCTTTGTATTATTATTTTCCACACAGTTATGATAGCCCAGGTCAAGGAGGTCACTGGCTCCTGAGAAGAAATGGATTGGCTGATTTAGCGGAGTACAAAAGATCAATGGCTGGTGGCTGTTTCAATTGCTAGTGCCGAATGTTGGATCGCCTGCGCTATTTCCTCTCAGGCATTTTTTAAAATGGCAAGATGGCCATTAAATTCATCTTTATTAGGAAATCCTGCGTATCTGTAAAAAGCACCAATTTTATTTGGGAACACAACAAATGAATCGCATCAGCCTATTCCCTGTCTTTTCTAAGAAGAATCTGTTCCAAAGCTATCTCACAGATAACATCATATAGAAAATGGAGAAGCTTAATAGGTTTTATTGTTACATTTTAATGGCTTTAGAAGCTAGACAGTGTGGTCTGGTGGCTAAGGACCATGACTGGAAACCACATGGGTGCAAATTCAGATGGCCTCACTGGAATTTTGAGGTTTAAAATATGTTAATAAACCATCCCTCCATTTTCTAACCCACTTAATCCAGAGCAGGGCCAGGAGGAGAGCACCTTTCCTGGTCAACACCTACTGTAGACAATGTGCCAGACTATGGCAGACACACTTGAGCACAGACCCTCACTCACTCATACCAGGGCAGTTTAGACTTAACCTAACATGTGACGTGAAAATCCACACAGACCAAGGGAGAACATGCCAACACCGGGGCTGAGATTCTAACCCAGGACTCTGGGCCTGGTCTGCATACATTTCAAGAGCTTACCTCAGGCGAAGTCTTCTTCTCGTAATTCTGAAGCCTCACCAAGCACTTTGTGCTTTCTTCTCTCACAGTCTGTCCATTAGTTAAAAAACTGCACTTTCCTGACTTGCAGCCACAGCAGGCTTTATCGTGTTGTGGCTTGTGTCCTGTCTGTGGCCAGCACTCTCTTATTTGCTCATCCCACTGCTTGTTCTCGTGTTTAAATTGTGCTTATGACCTTGATAATGAACCTTGTGAAAGTTGCTACACCAAGTAAGGATTCATTTTACAGGACTTTTCAAATGTATTAATAATATCCTAGTTAGCATGTAGCACATTAGGACATACTGGATTGCACAGTCCATTTCACTGTTTGCAGTATTGTCATAAATAAGATGAGCATTCTTGCGTTTTCAGTTAATTCGGGTGCTAAAACTCCTGGCAACATGGGCACACAACAGGAACTGACCCTGGACAAAAATCATCCATTCATCACCGAGAAATTACTCTGTCTCACATCCTTTCATGGAGAGGCAGGCAGGTGGTGGTAATCTCAAGGCCCCAAGTCTCGAAGTGTTGCCCCGAGTGAATTCCTGTGCAGAGACAGATTGACACCCACACAGCGGGCCAGTTTGCAGTCGGCCACTGACCCAGCTTATTTGGGATGAAGAAGGAATCCCTCAGAGATGGTGGCCAGGGTGGAAATTAACAGTAGGCCCCACTCTGTCACCCCGAGGAGGAGCCTACCTTTGAAAATATTGGTCCTCTGCCATATTTGATGCATCTTTTACAATTTCTAACAGCGTGCTTTCTTTTTTTTTTTTTACTTTGAATACAACTAATTGACGTTTCAACAGATATCAAAATCCTTTTCAGACCCTGTCTCAGCACTTCCAATTCTGGCGGCCCTTTTGGATTTCTATTCCATTAAATGTCATGAGTGGTGTGTGTTCTGTATTGGGTTACTCTTTTTAAGGTTCACGCATTCACAAAATATAAACCCTAAAAGCTATTTAGAGTTCTGCGGCTCAGTGCTTTTGTTTCCCTTTCTTCTTCACACATTTCTGGATCGATTCAGATGTGAAGTGCCCCATTCTGAGGCTGTTTCTCATGTAATGCCCCCCCCCCCAGTCTTAATGGCTATAGGTGGTTTTCTGATACCACACTGTAGACAGGCAGGCAGGTGGTCACACTCCTGGCTCCCTAGATCTTCTCTTTGGTTTTCTGGTTGGTTCTGATTACTGATCACACCACCAGTCGGTCAGCGTTTATTGTACTTGGCATCTTTAAGCAGCAGATGCCACGTGCTTTACAAGAATGACGCATTAGAATGAGGGCTTTGAGGCCTGCCTGCGATTAGCCACTTACTGCTGTGGAACACAAATGAAACTTGGGCTACAAGCGACTTACTGAGGCACTTTAGGCAGCCGCTTTTTAACATTCATCTTTGCTGCTCTTTAAATCTCACTAAGACGAAAAAGGTCTTTGTGAGGCACTTAATGGCAGTGAAAGCAGTAACTCACTACTACTTATTAACTTTGATGTGCTGAGACACACAAGAAGCTGAAGTATTGAATTCTATGATGTGATCTTGAGCATTGTGACCGAATCATTAAAAAGGAGCATTGCGTGACGTGTCAACACTGAGCTCTCAATGAACAGAATGACAGAAGAGCAAAAGTAATGTGCTGTCACCTCTGCCTGATTACGCTGGAATATCCAAACTGCAGCCAAATGGCTCATTGCGTGTCCTGCAATGGCTTCACTCCTTCAGCACCTCATTCTGGGGTGATACAAAGTGCACTGTTGCCATCTTGTGGACAGTCCAAGCAAGTACTTCACTTTGTGTGTGTTTGTCGCAGCCTTTCTTTTCATTTTCCTTTAGCCATATAATAGACGTATTGCAACTGACATGCAACACCTCACCACTTTCTGGAGAAATGATAAGCAAGAAGTTATTAAAATACAGAAGATCATTTTAATTAAAATAAAACCAGACTCGGCTTGCTTTAATGAGCCCATCTTTTCAGTTTTGCTCCAGTTTCTGAAACCTTGTGGGAAAGTCCCTAGGAAAAACGGCAGTATATTAAACTGATCAAAAGTGTAATCCAAAATCTAGACGGTACCTCGAAGATTATATTTAGCAGTTTCTTCCAAATCATTATGAATGCCAGCTATGCTGTTAGTTCCTCTAAACTCCATTGCTGAATGCGACTTGAAGTTGTGAATATTCTACTGCGCCTTTACTGAGGACATCTGTAAATCCTGTAGCGTGTCTGCTGTGTTAAAAGATTTAATGAACAGCCAGGTAACGCAAGGCGTGCTGATGTCTCTGACGGCGACGTCTTCCTGATTTCCTCCATTGTTGCTCATTCATAACCTTTTATTGTTTCTGATCCTCAGACAAATTTAGTATAATGCATAAGACAACCCGAGTAAAGGCAATGCACAATCTGATCATTTGATTTATTGAACAGCCGTAATTACCCATGAGAAAAAGTAATTAGTGACTCAATCAACCAATGACCCAAATTTCAATGATAACAGGTCCAATTAGACTGGACACAATAAAGCTTGATGGCGGCCAGCTCTGTTGATTGTAGACATCACTGTAATAGAACCGTTCCAGCAATATGAAGTCGTATTAGGGTATCACACCATACCTTAATCAAAAGAAATTCCAGAAACCCTAAGAAAGAAAACTACTGAAATATGTCAGTCAGGAAAAGGTTACAGGGCAATCGGCAGAAACCCTGGGACTTCAGCAAGCCACCATGAGAGCCATCATCTCCAAATGGAGTGAACTTGGGACGATGGTAAATCTGCCAAGGAGTGGCTGGCCTAGCAACATTATTTTAAGAGTGCATAGAACACTCATTGAGGAGGTCACAGAAGAACCCAAATGAACATCTAAGGACTCTCTCAGCTTAGCTAATGACTCAGTAGTCATGATTCCACTATTAGAAAGACAATGGGCAAAAATGGTCCTCATGGAAGAACTGCAAGGTGATAAACAGAGCTAAAGAAACATAAAACCTTGTCTAACATTTGTCAAAAAAACACCTTGATTACCCCCCAAAATGTTTGGGATAATGTTCTGTGGACTAATGAGTCAAAAACAGAACCCTTTGGAAGACATGGGTCCTGTTATGTTTGGTGTAAAGCTAACACAGCTCTCCACCATGAGAACAACAATTAAACATGGTGGTGGTAGTGGGGTGGTGTGGAGATGCTTTGCTGTTTCGGGGCCTGAGCATAACTGAGGCAGACATGAATTCAGAAAACACTGAAGGAGGCAGTCTGTGATCTGAAACCCAGTTGGGTGGTGCAGCAGAACACTGAGAAGCACAAGAGCAAGTCCACCTCTGAATGGTTGAAAAAGAGCAACATTAAGGTTCTGCAGTGGCCTACTCGAAATTCTGAGTTGACCCCCATTAAGATGTTGTGGCCGGACCTTAAATGAGCAGTTCTTAGTGTAAAACCTTCCAATGTGGCTGAATTAAAATATTTCAGTAGAGGAGAGTAGGTCAGAATTTCTCCACGGTGATGCCAAGGATGGATCTCCTGTTACTGGAGGCGTTTCATTACAGTTGCTGCTGCAAAAGGTGGTACAACCACATATCAAGTATTATGTTACGCGGCAATTAATAATTTCACAAGGGTGATATAGTTTTTGAAATTTTTTCCATCAGTTAAATGATCATTTAAAAACTATGCATTGTGTTTACTCAGGCTGTCTTTTGCATTGTACTGAATTTGTTTGGAGATTAACTAACAATTACGTTTTAATGCAAAAGGAGAGGAAATCAGGAAAGGGCAAAGTTACGGCAGCGTGACTTATCTATATCTATCCCTGTTCTGCTAAAAACCAGTGATAAGATGCAAGTTCGCTTGCCTTTCACATCACAGAAGATCAATCAAGCAGTGGGACACTGGTGCTTTGTTTGTCCCAGTAGACATCTGATCATTGTGACACACCCTGTCCCTGTCATCATCTGACAAAATTAAAGGCTAAGTAAGAAGAATTCTTCATACATGCAAGTGCAGTCATCATGAAAAAATCGACTTTCCCTTATTTATGCTTCCATATTTGGAGCATTATTTTGGAATAATGCGTGTCTGTGATATGTGACAATATGTGACAGTGGAAGGCTGATTCTTGTAGACAATCTGCACTTGATGGTCTGATGAGGTTTGGCATGAACTGGAGCTTTTAAGTTCAAATGTTTGAAATGTGGTGGTCCCTGCAGCTCAGTTCTGTTTACACAGAAATGTTGATTAAAGTTTAGGTTTCAAAGTCAGTACCTGCAGTTCTTGATTTGGGGGTCCTAGCCCCGAGACCATCCCAACTACATGGTGGAAGGTGTGAGTTCCTACTCCTTCTTCTATAATTCTTAACATCTTGAATTAAACAAACCGGACTTAAGAAAAGAATTAACATAATATTTATGTAGGTACAGGTAAATCGATTTATTTATTAATTATTCAAATATACCCTAAAAAAAATCCATTCCAAATATTTCAGATAAATAAATATCAAAAATATGAACTGAAGGTGCCCACTGGGCTTCTAAACTACTAGCCATGGGTGATGAGGCATTGACACCCAGGCACCCCGTGTCTTTCCAGTATTTGTGGTCCTCTTCCCGGGGCCTAAAACAGCCCTACCATATCTCAGCTGAGTTTGCCCATTCATCTTCTTCTTTGGTAGGGGTGGCATGGGGTCCACTGGTCTGTAGTGGAATTCACAGGGCACCACACTTACCATTTCTTTCACACAAACATTTTATGACATCTCAAGGTCCTTTATAAGCACGCTTTTATAGCCCTTCTTCAGTGCCTACAGGTTGGCAGTGAGAGTCTGATATCACCAGTCACATCTTCTGCCAACCAATGTCTTAGCCTGATGCCAGCCTGCCAGACCTGCAAGAGAGGCAGCTGCCTGGTTCTCTCGCTCTCTCTGTCTCAGGTTCAACACAAGCCCCACCAGAAAGCCCATGGGAGTCGATGGAGATGCTGACCCTAGTCCTGTTGGCACGATGACACTAGGCAGGCCACGTCACCACCCTGTTGGTCTAACCGTATGGTACATGTCTACTGCAACTCTATGGCAAACTACTGTGCTCACCAAAAACTCAAAAAGTTCTCCTAGTCAGAATGCAGTTCCTTGGACATGATATTAGTGTCTCTCTGTCCCACCAGACTTTAGCTGGCGATTTGGTCCTGTCCTGTTTAGTGCAAACAGCAGCTCTCTGAATCCTGCCAATGAAGTCAAAGCCCATGGGAAGGGGGATTCCCAGAAGATCTCCTTGTAGCATTCTGTGCTGCTAATATGCCAGGCTGACCGGCCACAAAGCAAGTTGAGCTGCAGCATTTTGGATGGTGTGGTTACGCTACACTTCCATCTTTTAAACTGTCAGCACGTTGGTACTGCTGTGTTTCATTTCTGAAATGTGTTTCATTTGAGTTGATCTTTTTCAGACCCTTCTCTTCTTTTTCTTCCTGCAGATCCTTATTGAGCAGTATGCCGAGTTTGCCTGGGTGGCATGGGTCACAGAAGTCTTCATTGCAGTCAGTATAACGGTCTCATTTCTGGTGCTTGGATCCACAATGAAGCACACCAGTAAGATTTTGTGTGTCCATTGCTGGGCTCTCCTTATCACACATAGAAGTTCAGAAGGTAGCTGTTGTGCTTAGGTAGTAAGGAGCAGTGGTGGGCGCCCAAAACGCAGTGTTTATCTGTGTGTGTGTGTGTGTGTGCTGACTGGTCCAGTGCTGACCTGTCAGTCAGCTGCCATCACAACACAACAAAGGGAAGAGAAACCACATCTCAGCTGATGATAGATCAAGCAGGACCATTCTCCCAGTCACTCAGTGTCCTCAGTTGTCTTCCACTGTCTCGTACCTAAACACCTGGTGTACCTTCTGAATCTCCTCCTCTACGAGGCTTGCACATATAGCGCCATGTACATATGTGGAGACAATGCAGTTGAAGTGCACAGTGTATGTTTTGCATGTTGCTGGTGTGTCCTTGTATCACATCACACAGACATGGATGGACCAGGTTCAGTGCTGGGTAATGCAGTGCAGGAAGGTCATTCTGACAACAGTGTTACCTCAAAGCCACTGCGGTGACAAAAAATAGCAATAAAAAAAATAATAATCACGACACAAATCGTAACTGAATACTTAGTTCTGAGTAAATAATAATTCAGCATATGAGTAAGTCAGGCTCTGTCGGGAGACCACCACTGACTATCAGCAGGGTGAACGTTGCTAGTGGTTAGGACGCTTGCTGTTTCTCTGTCTGTCTGGCTTAGCTGAACCCTCTCGGTGCTCAGAGTGCCCAGAGGTTTACAGAGAGTCACAGTTGAGAAGTCCCAGGTTTGAGCAGGTCACAACATGCCCAGAGCCCGCTGTTGTGTGGTTTCAGTGCCAGGGGGTGGTAACCCTTTTTGTACATTTAGAATAGTCCTGTTTTAGTACGATAAGAATGAGGAACTTCGTTCCCCCGTGCTTGAAATCAAGGGTAACAAAACCTCCTCCCTGGCCATCCTGGCAGAGCCTTAAAGGTGTTTTAACACCCAGGTTGTCTGGTGTTGTGTTTTTGAACTCTGGTGCGATTTTCTTGAAAGGTCCAGTTCTTTAAGGTAGATGTAAACATGTCAGTTGCCCCAGTTTTGGACCTAAACAAGACCCTTTGAAAAGTGAACCCTGGAGCGGTTTACATGAGGTATAAATGTGATCCACCCAGGACCAATCAAACTACAGAAAATACTGAGCATTATGCATGAAGTTGTGCAGTCAGAGCCTCACAGCCTCCAGCAGCTGACCATATTAAGAAAGAAAAGAAAAAGTGGAATTCACTTGTCATCGGGTCAGTCACATCACATACCGAGGTATTGAGAAACAAACAGCAGTGCCCTGTGAGACCGATGATCAGACGCCCTACTCTCTCTACACCACCGAAGTGACGCACGCTGTGTTGGCCTTTCAATACACGCACTTGTTATGGGGTTATGCTGCCACCTAGTGGAAGACACTATATAAACAGACGATGAGTCCTGATGTAGTCTGAATAAAGTAGTCTGAGCTCGCTTGTGGAACCCGACTCTGTGTGGTATATACACAAAAAAATACGACTAACTTTGACATGCAGTATGTAGTAAGAACTTCACCAAATATGCACAAGAGGTTACACAGTAGAAATGAGGCTACCTTCACATGGTGGCTACTTGCTGGTGGAGAACAAATACGCAACATCATTCCGCTAAATGAAAAGGAGTTTAGTGTCACCAGTGTTTGCTCCCAGCACAGCAGGCCGTCTGTTGTACACTCAGCTATTTCAAGCAGGTCCTTTAGCAAATAAACTTAGTAGTGCATCATTTTCAAGTCTTCCAGTAACTTTTTTGAAGATTGCTCCGGTGCTCAAATACAACTGTCACTGACCCGCCATGATATATATATATATATATTTTTTACCAGGAAAGAAAACATTTCTTCTGCCCAATGAAACAAGTCCACGATGCACCTCTGCGATGTTTATTGAAGTGTTTTGTTCAGTTAAAAGTTTGTAGTGTCAAACGCAGCCGAATAAATTGATAATTGAAACGGAGTACTGAATCGTCCCCCAAGTTGGAACAAAACAAACGGACAAGGAAAACACTTTGAAGATGGGAGTTTAATAGGATAAATAAAAGAAACAAAAGAAAATGCAGGCGATGTAACACAATACTACAATAACAATTGGCTCTGGTCAACATTATTGGCACCTTTTCATTTTAGGCATATTGTGTACAACGTCTCTGAAGAACGCTCCACAGCTTTGGTCTGCAGCACCGGATCAGATGGTAACAGTAATTTGTGTGGAAAAAAGGCTAAAAGTGAAGAAGTCATCATTATTGGCAACATTTGGATTCAGTTTCATTAGAAGACATAACTCACCCGACATAAATTGCAATAAATGAATGCTTACAAAATGGTTAAAAACAGGAACTGTCTGAGAACATTAGCAAAACTATTGATATCACCAAACGTAAGAAAGCAAAAGGATACAAGGCCATTTGCAGAGACCTTGACATTCCTGTTCTAACAGTTTGCAATGTTATTGAGGTGTTTTCTGCTCAAGAACATCCAGTGATCAAGGAAAAAACACCCCATGTTAAACATTCACAGAGCTTAAAGGGGACCTGGAGCTGTCCGGAGTATGCCATACGCCGTACACAAAAATGGAGGAGAGCTTTATGAGCAAAAGCCAAGGAGGATCCCCCTGTTGAAGAACCAGCATCCATCCATTATCCAACCCGCTGTATCCTAACTACAGGGTCACGGGGGTCTGCTGGAGCTAATCCCAGCTAACACAGGGTGCAAGGCAGGAAACAAACCCTGGGCAGGGCGTCAGCCCACCGCAGAAGGACGAACATGAAAAGGCAAAATTGATGTTTGTCCAGATCTACTTAGAAAACTCAAAATCCTTCTGGGAAGTGTCCTTTGGACTGATGAAACTGAAGTAGAAGTCTTTGGCAGTACAGACCAGGCAACATGAAAACAGGGTGTTTTTACGGGTTAAATATGGTGGAGACCCCCTAATGTGCTGGGCTACAACACTGGTTATGGTGCTGGAGGTCTTCAATATATTGAGGGAACCATGGAATCAGAGGACTAGCAGGTCATTTTACTTAGTGTTATGATGGGTTGTGCAGTAGGACAATGACACAAAACACACACCCAAAAGTACAAAGAAATGTTAAAAAGAAAAACAAAAAAAAGCAGATGTCCTGATCTCAATCGGATTGAAAAACCTTTGGAAAGAGCGGAAGTCTGCTGGCCTCCAAATATTCAAGAGCAGTGTGAATGGTCAGAAGTGGGTACATTAACAGTTATTTCTGTTTACGAGATACGCCTACAACGCCACAGGGTGCCAATACGTTTGAGCACAATTGTATGTCGAACATGGCTTATGTACACATAGAAGTGTTAAAGCCCATTCATTTCACTGATCACTCAGTAGCCACTGAACTTCTCCTGCTGCCTACCAGCTTATGAGGAGGGACCTGAAATTTCCCAGAATTGGCCCCTAGGGTGTAGTTTGTGAATTTGCCGCTAGGCCTACAGACTGGTAATCAGTCCGCCGAGTGGCATGGTGCCAAGTTGATTGAGTGCATATTTCCGCCGTTTACTCTACAAACGCACACACGACTTACACGATTTTTTTTTTCTCTCCAGGAAAACATCAAGAAAAAAACATTTTTTGGAGAATCAGTGCACCCAAAAGCTGCATTTTCCACCTTGACTGCAAACACCGCATTGTCAAGTCAAAATTAGTTTGTTGTTTTTGGTTCCAAAAATTAAAATTGAGACTAAAGGGAAAAAGATTTGCTACTGTGGTAAGAAAAAAAATGCTGGAGGCTTTAGACACGGAAACAAAAGATGAGTACAGGAAGTGATAACAGGTAGGGGTATTGCATTTCAAGGAGGGTACTCTGAAGGGGTCTAGAAGGGAATAGGGTTTTTAGCAATCCTGGGAATATTTTGCATCCCAGTCATGTATGGCAAGCTGAAGCTGATCCACAGTTAGGATGTGTTTCTTAGTCCCGTGATAGGCTGGTGCTTTGGCGGCCACTGGTTGGTGCCTTGTTCCGTACACTAGAGGCCGAGTTTCCATCTCCCCCCAGTTGTACAATCGATGAAGGGTTATGGAGAACAGATGAACAAACATTTAGAGTGTGAGCAGATTCAGATTTGCGATCCCTTTCACACTGTTGACTACTGGGCCACGTCAGCCTGACGAGTTTTAACTGTCCCTCCATTGCAGAACGGGGATAGCCATTGCTTTGTTTCTATCACGCTTGAAAGCAGGTGATGTCTGGAGTTGGTGGTCTTTGGCATCTTTGGTCTAATTTTTAGAATTTGCATTTCTCGTTTCGCTCCACCACCCTTTAATAATGGAGCAGGCCCTTCCTATCCACTCTGGTTTGGTTTTATTTGAGTTTGTAAACTTCTGTTCAGCCACTGTAACTGACCAAATGATGGAAAGTTGTCCATTTGGTTATTCTTTATTTCAAGTCAATTACATCAGTGAAATTCAAGGGGTATCAGAGAGACGTCAGTTCACCCAGAGAGGCTCCAGTGGGCCATGCAGTGCTGGTTTGCTCTCCAAGTGATGCTCTGTTATGGTGACCTGATATCAGCAGATCTTTTACCGTTCATCTTCTCCATTTCTGTTTGCTTGCAGTTGAAGGCTGGGTGAATTCTGTCTGGAGTGCTCCAGACGATGCCATGTCGGGACATTTGCAGAGATGCTCGACGTTTCTTTCAAAGTCCTGTAGTCTTAAAAGGTAGGAGGCTCCTTTTACCTTCCCTTATTTCTGAAAACTGTACCATCAAAAGACATGAGCAAGAGGGTAACAACATTGTCATCAGTGGAGACTGTAAAATCAAAGCAGGCCTCCAGAATATCCTCTGACTTGCTTTGGATGAAAGCCCTCAAAGATGGGTGTTTACCAGAGGCAACCTGGGATTACAAGGAGGAACCTGAACGGTTCTGCCATCAGTGGAAGTGACGGCACCTTCTCACAGTCCCTTCTTGAGATCAACTCTCCCTCACAGTTTTTTCTAGGGTGTTGGCAGTGGAGAGGCATCACCTTCACCCTGACCACTTGTTCTTTTTCGTCTTTTAGTTTAGCACATCAGTTGCTGTGTCTCCTGGCATTTGGACTCATTTTTATCGTCGCAGTTTGCAATCCCAAGGTAAGGCCAACGTGCACCCTTCAGCACTCCTCACTTTATTGGAGAACCTTGTGGTGGGATGCGCAGATCTCGAGGTGCTCCTCTGGCTGTTTCATGTGTTGTGCTTTGTCTCTGCAGGGGTTTGTGGTGATACTCGATAAAGTTGCCTCATTCACTCTAAACCTTGAAGCCGGACTTTTCATTTTTCTAATGCTGAGAAAGTCCAGATCTGAGCCATTTAAGTAAGTTGTCACATTTTATCTTAGTATCGTCAACAGAAATATGTGTCAAAGTCCACAGTATCAGCACAACACGCCATCTTCCACCTCCCAAGTGTCATACTTGTCCATAAATGCAAGGCCGTCCTGAGGTGACCAGCAGTGCTCTACTTCCATCTGGCACGTGTGTCCTTTTATCACCACTGGAGAGGTTTTGACTTATAACGTAATTATTATTAAGGTTTTTGAAGAGTTGTTAGCTATTCATTACTGGCCGACAAGTGTTTGTGTAAATTCAGTAAATTAATTTGATCATCATCATATTTATATGAATTTTGAGAATTGTGCTAAGTAGGCCTCAACCACAAGTGTCTCCAAGGACCTCTCTTTGTCGATAAAACATCGCTCAGTCTTCTCCTACAACATCTTCTAATGTTGGAGAATATCGAGCAGGGAATGTGAGACCATTCTTTTTGGAATCTGTCCAGATCATCCAGAGTCCTAGCTCCTCTCTTTTTTAGCTCACCCCATGGGTTTTCAATTGAGTTTTGCTCCAGGGAATAAGATGACCATGGCAGAAGCTTGATTTTGTGCTTTTAACCATTTTTGTGTTGATTTTGGACATGTCTTGGGCCATTGATCTGCTGGAAGTCATAGCGATGATTCAGTATTAGTTCATTGGCAGAGGCAGCCAAATTGAAATTTAAAATCCCCTGGTATCTCATTGTCTCCTTGATGCCATGTACCTGAACAAGGTTCCCTGGGCCTTTGAGTGTTTATTGCCAGAAAGTTCAGTTTTTGTTCAGTCTGACCGTAAAACACGGTTACTGTCAAAGTTCCAGCAGTGTTGAGCAACCGTCAGCCTCATATGTTTGTGGTTAAATGACAGAACAGGCTTTTTTCTGGCATGCCTTCCAAATAATCTTTTGGGAATGAAGGTGGTATTTGATGGTAGTTTTGTAAAATAAAGTTGGGTCCTCTTCCAGGTGAGTTGGTAACAGTTCCAAATGATATGAAGTTTTTAATTATTGCATTAACTGTAGTTATGGGCATTTATTTTCAGGTGAGAATTTTTTTTATAGCCTTTCCCAAATGTATGAAAGTCAACACGCTTTTCTTTCATTTTAATTATATGTTGTCTTAGCCATGTTGGTGAATGAATAAGGGATTTTGGCCTCTGTGCCACCTCATATTTATACCTTGATGAAACAGGAAGTCATGGATTACTGCTTGAAAGTTTCAACACACTCCGGTCAACTTATGTAGATGGAGAAAATGCTTCAGTTATACTTTGTTTATAAGAATTTCTATGTGTGCCAATGACCATGGTTTTGTTGAGTGGCAGTTTTTTTCTCAGAATCAATTTGCTTCAGTTAACACTAGAATTACCAGAGCCTACGAAAAAACTCGTAGATCCGGCCCACCTTACATCCGTTCGCACCTCTCCGCCAGCGTCTTTTGTCCTCTAAATGTGCTGATAAAGACAAGCTGCAAGCAGCTGGCTATTCCATCCCCCCACCGCCCAGCTCATGCCTTGATTGATTATCTGGGAGTGATCTGCTGGAGTTTTAGAGTGTGAAATAATTGATTGCTATTTGGAACACACGCATTTCATGTGTGTTCCGTTTCTACAGTAATCTGTGTAAACACATTGTTAAAACAGAAACTTTTTCATAAATGTTACAAAATGTAGGCATAAACTATAAAATGTGTGAAGCCTGAAGTCCAAAGATCAAATAAACACTTTCACAAAAGGTTCAAGAACAATACAGCAGCTTCCGTGGCATAGTGGTAAGATTTGCTGACTCACAATGCAGACCTGAGTTTGATTCCCTGCTGGGGAGAAAATGTTATTATTATTATTTTTTTTAATCTTTGCCGTTCTGCCTGCCTGAACTCCCTGTCTATCTATATAGTAAGAACAATAATTTTATTATTATATAGCAGCTTCCCTGTCTGTCTATCATATAGTGCCTTTCCTTCCTTCCTATCTATCTATCCCCTAAGCTTTTTTTTTTATATACCTATTATACAGTGCCTTCCCTGTTTATATATCTAGTGACTTCTCTGCCAGTCTGTCTGTCTGATTGCATATAGCGCTGAACTTACTGCTCTGTACTATTCTGTCCTCTGCATGTCCTGGAGTACAAAAGAAACACCACCATACAGCAACATGTGCGAACTGACAAGATCGGGGAAAAAAAAAACACGGGGTCACTGATTACAAACCGCAAGATGAATGAAAAAGACAATATATGTAAAAACATCATCGCACTAATGCAATATTATTTGAAAACGAACAGCGTCAGATCGGGCACATATTCAAACCCGATCTGACGCTGTTCGTTTTCAAATAATATTGCATGTACTGTGTGTTGAAACTGCTGCACTGCATAAGCTCACGCCTTCTGTAACAACGCCTTAAACAGACATAAAATGTATAAATTGGTATGCACAGACAGTTAATGAGATCGTTATTTTTGCATTTGGGATGCTCCTTTTAAAATATCTTTTAACAATTGAGACTGCAATTAACATTAACAAGTGTCCTTATAACTGTTATTTTTAAGATCCTTAACACACAGACAGAGCACAGCGTAATAAACTGCTCTGCTACGTGTAACCAATGATTTGCTTATGGCAGCAGACTCTGGACAAACCAGCATATTAATTCTGTTAGACCTCAGTGCAGCATTTGACACTGTCAGACATGACATTCTACTGTCCAGAATGGAGAACATGCTGGGTATCTCTGGCACTGCCCTCCAGTGGTTCAAGTCCTATCTGACTGATAGGCAAGAGTTTGTTAGTCTTGGCAACAGCAGATCCAGCTTGGCGCCAGTCACACAAGGAGTTCCTTGGGGCTCTGTCCTCGGCCCTCTTCTCTTCTGTATTTATATTCTTCCCCTTGGCCATATTATTCGTAGCTATGGACTGGGCTATCATTTTTATGCAGATGATACTCAACTCTACTTCAATGTTAAAAGTGGAACTTCATCAGAGCTTTCTCAGCTCACAATCTGCTTTAGTGAAATTAAAACCTGGATGGAGCAGAACTCTTTAAAATTAAACTGCAACAAAACTGAACTCCTGCAAATGAGCTCCTTCCCAGTCCATCTTGGCGGTGATCTCATCAGACCTGCCTCCACTGCAAAGAATCTCGGTGTCATTTTTGATTCCTCCCTTTCTTACTCCGCTCCACATCACATTAAGAAACTTTCTTACTTTCACCTCCATAACATATCCCGTGTTCGCTCCTTCCTCTCCTTTTCTAATGCTGAGAAACTTGTCCATGCTTTTATCACATCCCGCTTAGATTATTGTGATTCGCTGTTGGCAGGTGCCCCTTCTAATCTTATATCACAGCTCCAGCTTATTCAAAACTCGGCTGCAGCAGCGAGCACATCACACCCATCCTGCTCCGTCTTCACTGGCTCCCTGTGTCTTACAGAATTGAATATAAAATCCTACTAATAACCTACAAAGCCTTAAATAACCTCGCACCAAACTACATCAGTGACCTTCTTCATCACTATGTGCCTGCCCGCCCACTAAGGTCCTCTGATTCTGGCAATCTTGTTGTGCCCCACACTAATCTACACTCCATGGGTGACAGGGCCTTGAGCTGTATAGCGCCCAGACTCTGGAATGACCTACCGAAATTAATCAGGTCAGCTGACTCCATGAATTCTTTTAAAAAACAACTCAAAACTCATCTGTTCAGGAAGGCTTTTAGCTCTACTTGACTTCATTCCCCTTCTCTCAGTTCACCTCTTTGTCAAAATGCTTATGTAACCTGTATGTGTGTGTGCTAGACCATCAATTCTGTTGTCTGTTAGGCTTTCTCTGAATTTACTGTCTTAATATTCTTTATTTATTTATTTGGTTTATACAATGCTATACGCTGTATACCCTGCTGTTTTCTCTTATTTTCTGTAAGTGCCTTGAGCATGGGAAAGGCGCTATATAAATAAAATGTATTATTATTATTATTATTAGACAGACAGACAGGCAGACAGAGAAGTCACTAGATATATAAATAAACAGGGAAGGGGATAGATATATAGATAGATAGGAAGGAAAGGCACTATATGATAGGCAGACAGGGAAGCTGCTATATAATAATAAAATTACTGTTCTTACTATATAGATAGACAGGGAGTTCAGGCAGGCAGGAAGAGCGGCGAAGGTTATAAAGAAAAAAAAAATAACATTTTCTCCCCAGCGGGGAATTGAACTCAGGTCTCTGAAGCATGGCAGGCCTGCTGCATTGTGAGTCAGCAAATCTTACCGGTGCACCACGGAAGCTGTCGTATTGTTCTTGAACCTTTAGTGTAAGTGTTTATTTGATCTTTGGACTTCATGCTTCACACATTTTATAGTTTATGCCTACATTTTGTAACATTAATTACTAAAATATAAAAAAGTTTCTGTTTTAACAATGTTTTTACAAAGATTACTGTAGAAACGGAACACACATGAAATGCGTGTGTTCCAAATAACAATCTATTATTTCCACTCTAAAACTCCACTTCACCCCCAGATAATCAATCAAGGCATGAGCTGGGAGAAGTTTGTGCACGTTCTAAGTTGGTGGGGGGATGGAATAGCCGGCTACTTGCAGCTTGTCTTTATCAGCACATTTAGATGACAAAAGACGCTGGCGGAGAGGTGAGAACGGTTTTAAGAAGCGATTTAAGGTGGGCCGGATCTATAAGTTTTTTCGTAGACTCTGGTAATTCTAGTGTTAAAGGGTGGATTTCTCTCATTTTTTCTGTGAGAGTAAGGTAATTCACCAAAAGGTGATTTTTCTTTTTTTTACAAGAATTGTGGAAGGAACTGTATTTATTATTTATTTAGTATATTCACATTTATAAAAAATCAGGAGTGGTCTCCACTAGACAGAAAAAGGGAGATGGATATTTGAGGAGTAAACCGCAAGACAATGATTATATTTTTATATTATGTACTTTAAAGAGCCATCAATGACAAATCAAATTAATAATATATTAAACATTATAAAAGTCGAATAAATCGGCTCTGCAGATGCATGAATAAAAGGTAAAGTACCACTTAACGGAAAGAGCTCAAAAGTTGACAGAAATCTACGTTTTGTACCTAATACAAATGTATGCAAAATTTGGTTGACCCAAGTGAAAGCGAACTCAAGTTATGATGTTTTACACACAAACACACACACACAAAGGCATAATTCCAAAAATGGTATTTTCGGACTCGGGGAGGTCTAAAATGTTGAGATTCATCAAAATCTCGACATTGAATCTTCCCTTCACTTCATATACGAGAAAGTAAAAACGAGTTACCGGAGCACATGGATGGGAACAGGGCTGCCATGGGTGTCCAGATTCATGCAGTAATGTATATGCTGGGACTGTTAAAGTAAAGCCATTGCTCTTAGTGACACTTCTCTTTCAGATTATAAAAAATGTCCAAATGAGAACAATGAAATATTCAAGCTGGTAAAAAAAACAAAAAAAAAAAAACAATCTCTCTATGACAATTCAATACCACCAAGCTATTTGCAGGAGTTCTCATGGTGTCCTATTTGTTCCCCTGACAGACGCCACATCCTGCCTTTGCCAATCAGTGAGCGCCTGTTCTGTCTACGGTGGGCTCTGCCAGTCTACTTCCTCTTTGCAGTGGGCTATGATGTCTTCCAGTCTGTGGCCTACATGACGAACAGCTGGAGTTCCACGCCGTCTCAGCTCCCCGACAACTCAACTGAAGGAGACTGACGACTAAGTCAACTATAAATACACTGTACATTACCAGAATGTTCTCTGGGACACACTGGGTAACCACAGACAATCTCTTCTACTCTTAGGTCCCATGTGTAGAACATTTGCACTGAAAGTTATTAAAAAAAAAAAGTAATTTTGCACGTTTTCTGTTTCTATTATTGCACTAAATAAAGTATCCTAAAAAGTGAAACAAGTAACCAAATGCAAACAGAAGTGACATTTATAGCATGGCACAAGGAAGTTTCTGATAGCCAGAAGCTAAATGATGACTACCTTATTAATAAATTATTAAAACTGAATAAAAAGCAAGAGTTTAAGAGTTATAAATTAACAGAAGTCCTTCAACTGCCAAATCTTTTCACATTAACTTGACTGTGTAGTGCCAAGAATTGACACATGTGCTCGAGTTACCCGTGTAAGGGTGGCAAAGGTTTTATTTAGACAGTAAACCACCCAATCACCGGATGCCCCTCAGCGGCTCATTTAACCTGCCTGTGCTCCAAACGGGTACAGTCAGAGGGCAGCAACACAGTGGCGCCACCTAATGTCTGATGGCAAAGCTGTTGTGGTAAGCTTTAGTAACAATAAGGTAACTATTAAATGTTACCAGGGATTATGCAGATTTTGTTATTATGTTATAAAAGCTGTCAGGTTAAAACACTAAAGCAATTAAAAACATTCTAAACAATCAGTTAAAAGAGAGTCTTTGGCTTTACTTTTTTGTGTACACAAGTTTGTTTTTCATATTGTATATTGTAAAGGGCAACAGGGATAGTCGTAGGGATTCAGAAAAAAACCTTGCAGGCAGTGTTTCAGCTTCATTGAACACTTTAAAACTCATCCATCCAGTCCTTTTCCAGTTCCTAAATTCGACAGCCTGAGCCTCCCCAATGGAGACAATCTGTAGCCCCTAACACACTCATGCTTGGAGAGGTGGGAGGAAGACCACAGAACCAGGAGATAACCCCACGCCCACATGAAGGTCTCAACTCTTTTACAGATTCAAAACCCTCCACAAACAATGGAGACGGGTTGAGCATCCCTAATCTGAACTTCCAGGGACCAAAAGTGTTTTAGATATTTTCCGATTTTGGAATATTCGCAAAAACATAACGGGATATCTTGGGGATGGCACATAAGTCTAAACACAAAATTTATTTAAATTTCATATACACCTTATAAACATACCCCGGAAGTTAATTCCATATAATATTTTAATAATTTTGTTCCTAAAACAGTTTGTGCACAGTAGCATTAGTGGAATACCTGAATCAGCAGTTAACATCAGCAATGACAAACTTTCATTCCCCCTATGATGCTGTGTTGTCATTAAAAGTTTACTTTGCACAAAGGAAAAAAAAAATAAGTGAGCTGAGCACACAGATATGGCAGCAAAGATGGCCGATAATAAGCTGGAGCACATGGAGCTTCAGAGCCAGTGAACTTTTGAACTGCCGCACCACTCGACCACCCTACCAATGTGGAAGTGCTGCACAGCTGTTGTCGTGCCTTTCTCCATTCATTAATGCACCCGCAGCACCCAACACCACCTCCTGCTCATCGTTTCTGTGTGGGTGCTTTACAGCACTCAACACTTCACTGGTGGGGGGTTCCTCGTCACTTGTGTAATGCTGCTTTACACCTCTTAAAATTCAAAGGGGGTTTGAAACAAATCGTCCATGAAAGGTAAGTACCAGTTCATTTGTACATCTGCTCAAAAGTCAATTGTGGAACACCATGAGCCTCATATGTATAACATCATGCATAGAATTATTGAGAGCAGACAAAAATGGAAATGTGCGCACACACAAAAAAATCCATGTCAAGTTCAATGCACTTCCCCTTTATAAATCCCAAGGAACATAAAATTTAATGTCCATGTGCACACCTATAGCTCCACCCTGACTCCTTCCAGAATTTTGCATATTTGAATATGTAAATCAATGGCAAAAGCTATTGGGGGGGGGGGGGGGGTTGATTTCAGCGAATGTGGAGGCGTGGGAAAAAACGGTACTATTTGTTGGCTCAAGCGGTGGTATAATTACAAAAGGAACTTGTGGAGTGATACAGCATGGCAGAGCCACTCGAAAGTTCAGGTTCAGAAAGTGCCTGAAATAAATAAGAAGTGGTCAGATATCAAAGTTGACGTGAAAAGGTGAGTCACATTCCCACCAAAAGCTGTCCCCCAACCCATCGATGGTAGTGCTGTGCCCAACACATCATCGGGCTCTGGCTGCACACCCACCTCTGCCTTGGAAACCACTGGGCAACAGTTGGCTGTGTGTGCTGACAGTTTGTGTTTCTATAGAGAAGGACATTAATAAAGAGGAAATGCTTTCTATTGACATAAGCAAATTCAATCTCTGAAGGCGCCTTTATAGTGTGGCATCAGCCCCTAGATTCTGTGTTCCCTACATGGCTCATTGAGGTGTCTCACCGTCCTTAAAAGCACTGCTTGCCTTTGCCACACTAGTTGGAAAAAGAACCTGTGACTGTGCAGTTTATAGGCCCTCCTGCTATGGATGATGTAATGGCAGCTCATTCTTTTGACAATTCACTCCTGGCTGATGTAAATTGTCCAGTGCTGTTACAGTATCCGTGTGCATGCAGCTGACCATTCCAATAACACTTGGAAAACCAGACGCTACTGCAAATTGTGCTTTCATGTTTCCCAGTTCAACCACAGGGTAAGGAAGTCTGACACATATCTGAATGACAAACTAGATAATACCACCGTATACAACTGGCTTGGCGCGACTCAGTGATGTCTGTGAAACACCCAGTCATGAGGAAGTTCATGTTGAAAAGCTCCTGTGGCAGGTAGAGCACAATTCCTCAAAGTCTGCTTTTGTAAAGTCAGCGCCAGTAAACTGGTAACAGCAAATGAGCGATTTTAATCAAGCAAGTATTACACTTTCCTTTGATTTTGATGATTTGCTGAAGTCACCAGTTTTATTATGATTTTCATTGCAATTCTTTAGTAGGCTATTGTAAGGTGCTCTACATATTTTGGAACAGGTTACAGACAGCCTTCTCATTTAAAAGTCACCAATAAAAAAATCAACATCAGAAAGGATGATCTTATCATATACAAGGGGGTACCCAAAAATAACCGGAATCTGTACCTGGCGTGCAATCTACACTTAGTTTGCCAATACCTGGCGTGCAATCTACACTTAGTTTGCCAATTTTGCCGCTAGGTGTAGCATACTTGCAGTATTCTATGGCAGTCTGCCAAGTGGTGTTGCTCATGTATTGATCGTATGGCATTCTGTGTTGCTTATCCTTGGTGCTTATTAAACATGCTCTATGATTTTTGTGATGGGTGATCATAAAGAACAGCCAGTCTACGTTAAATTTGGTTTTCTTTTAGGGAAAGCAGCTGCTGAAACTGTAGTGATGTTTGAAACTGCTTTTAAAGAGGAAGCTTTAAATAAAACACAGCTCTACTGTACGAGTGGTTTTCATGTTTAAAATGAGGGGAAATGTCACTTGAAGACCAACTAAGACATGGCTGACCTTCCACAATTAGGAATGGCAAAAATCTTGAAAAAGTTTACAATGCAATTTATGAAAATCATGATTGGACTATTGAAGAGATTTCTGAATTGACTTGTGTGTCTTGGAGTTCTTGCCACCTTCCCTACTCTCCAGCTCTTGCTCTGTGTGACTTTTTCTTGTTCCCACATATGAAAAAAAGAACTCAAAGGAAAGAGTTTGTGTACTGTGGAGGAAGTCAAAGAAAAGTCGCTGTCAGCAATTCTAGAAATATCTCCACCAGTGGGAAAACCATTGGGACAAGTGCAGCCATTCACATGGAGAAGTTTCAGCAAGTAAAAATTATTAAAACTTTTTTTTTTTTTTTTTAAATTCCTGTTATTTTTGGGTACCCACTCGTATGCATGAAAAACTCACTGATGTCAAGCCTAGGATAAAAGAACTTTCCGTTTTCAGAGCTTTTGATTCTGAACTGCAGATAAGGGATTGTAGACTCTGCAGACTAAAATGGAGTCCTGTAAACAATATTTGTAAATATTTCATTGTGTTAACAAACACTGATAAGCTGCATCCTTATAGAAACCACAGACTTCAGAAAAAAAACAGTAATTTGTGAATCTGTACAACTCAACTCTAATACGCAATTTAAATAATTAACCCACTTAGATGTGCATTATATGCATAACATAACTCAAACTGCAACTTGGCAAAGAACCCAGTAAAGCTTTTGGCTCTATTATTACATCACATATATTATTAGATTGAGCTTTTACTTCTGCCAGGTTTGTATATGAAGAAATACAGCAACTTTTCAGTCATAATATAAATTGTATCTGTAGTTCTACACCAACTTTACCCACGGCTCATACATCTGATATTGTGAGTGATTCTTTGCTTTGCACTTTAAGGATTTAACTTGGATTAGGTTACCTGTGCAGTGCAGTGCAGTAGCCACTTAAGAGTGTCAATACGTAACAAAGGATGCTGTAGACTGTTCACTTCTCAGGAAGACGACGCTGGTCAACTGCCCATTTAATGTTTGGTTTCTTTAATGTAATGAGAAAGGATCTCTTGAGAATACCGAAATAATGGTGTATTTCCTGAAAGGAAAACCTTGATCCAAAAACTGGTAAGAAAATTTAAGCACAAATACAAGAAAAATCATATCAAAATATATTTTTATTCTGGACCTTTTTCAGATCTGACTCAAATTACAACTTTCAGATCAATACAATGTAAAGGGAATCTGCAATTAAAGATGTGACTTTAGAGATAACAAAAAGGGTGGGTGTGGGCATTTTTATTATGAAACCCAAATACATTACAGCATGTGGTATTTACATGGTCCAGGACAATATGGAACATCCAAATTATCTTAATTGTATTTTGCTTTAACAGCTACAAACAAAATAAGAACTATAAAACTGTTTAAATAGTACAAAAACTCTCATGGGGCTGGATTTCCACATATTTCATGAACTGAAGAAGAACTGAAAAAAGACTAATGTATACTGGACTGCAGTGTAATCTATGGGTTAAAAAAGTAATTTATAAAATACCATTTTACTGTCACATATGCTGATGAAAACAATGTTATGCAGATTTCAAATTAAGAACAAACCACCAAGGGCTGGTATAATTACTAGTTACATATAATTACAAAGTATTAGACATGTAACTAAATCATCTAATAGTGTTTCTGCTTATTAAGAAATTGGGCATATGACTGATGATGCAGTCTGCACAATACTTTCAGAATTAAAATGTTTGACTCTTCCTACGAAGAATTATAAACATTTAAGTTACTTCATATGCATTTTGGAAAAGTGATAAGACATTATAAGATTATCAAAACAGACAGCATCAAAATTCTTTCACACCACTGAAACATAAGTTTAAATACAGCCACAATATAACGTGATCACCAGTTTACTATGACCGTCTAATGGTATTTTATAAAGATTAATGTTATACTAAGGTGATAGTTTTGCTATTGCATGACAAATAATTGTCCACATAATGCATAATAATCACAGAAAATTTAAAACATAATTCAATTTTTATTTAAAACCACCCTCATATGGGTAGTATATAAAAAGCATATCCTGTGATAACACAGAAATATAATGTTGCTCCATTTTATATTTACTAATGTGAAGTTAAATTTCCCTGCCCAACACCCGGACTTGCTTTAAGTATCTCTTTTACGTTTAAAAAAATAATAGCAGTAATTAAAAGCTATCAATATACAAGCAATGTATGGCTCAATAACTGGGAAGGGGAGTAGAAAACAATATTAAACAGCATTTTTGTAGTTAGCTAGAATTACAATTTTATTGTTAAAAAAAAAAAAAAAGACTAAAGGTACAGTACAGATGCAGTGCTCAGCAAAAACAGAACCAGGCTAGACATTTTGATTTCCGAAGCAACAAGACAGACGGGGATCCAAGTCTATGATGAATGTTAATAAGGTGTTTACACGTCCTTATCCCTCTCGGATCTTATGGATATAACAGGAATTTAACTGAAAGCACAAACTTCAAAATTAAAAGAGAAACTGGAAACTGAAAAAAGACACTTAAAGCAAGTCATCCCTTTAGGAGATAAAAAAAAACTTTTTTTTTCTTTTCTTTTTTTTTTTTTTTTAAACAATGTGTTTTGTGGTATTTTCATTGTTTTAATGAATTCAAACTAAAAAAGCAGTATCAGTCAGTAATACTGGAATCTAGTTCCTCAATGAAGCATCTGCAGTTTACTAATGAATGATGCATTCTAGTAATACCTACAGCAGTAAACCTTTGTCCAGAAACTTTTAATGAACATTTCTATATTTTGCTCTATCAATAGTGCACAATTCAACCATAGTTAAATTATGGTCTTAAAACAAAAGGATGCAATGCATCTCCTCTAATTTTGTGCCCATTATTTCCTGTAAAATCGGCAGAACTATGTGTTCTTGGGTAAAAAGGGGTGGGGGCGGGGGATTTACCACCAAACAGTGGAACAGTAAATGTAGAACTGAGCTGCAAGATTCCTGGAAACATTTTTTTTTGAACCACAAAAATGCACAGTACCAAAGTCAGGTTGATTGTTATTATTTTATTGTTTGGAGGTGAATCTCTCCTACTTCATGCATCTGTAACCTAAATTGTTAAAATGTGTAAAAGGAAATTAACCTACTGCTGCCGCAGGATTATGAAAGCTGATATGTTTGCACACACAAACTGTTCTACCAATAGAATAAAAAATATTTTGTGTTGACTCCCATTTAAAGAAAGAAAAAAATCTTTCTGTTTTGGTACACAAACGGTCCTTTTTTTCTTTCACATGTCCCATCCTGATTTTTGCATCTTCCTCTATTCATGGAAATGCATTCTGCTTCCAAGTCAAGAGGTACTTGCCAGGGTACAGTCACTTGACCACCCCTCCCCACCTGCGTGCTTGTTAATTTGGCTGTAGTGGACTGGCCATGCTCATGGTGGGTCTGTAGCAGTACTTGGGATAGGGACAGTCATTTTGGCTATGTACACATTCATAGTCGGTCCATGGCTTCCAACTAATAGCGTTATTTCCGCAGATCTAATACACAAACCTGACAGGGAAAAAAAAAAAAAAAAAGAAACAGGTTAGTAACAGATACATCAATATGTATGTTGTAATTTTGTTTTAACTGCTATAACTAAAAGGATGGTTAAAATAGAACCTACTGATCCATCTGATGCACTAGCTCCAACTTTGTCTCCTGCTGCATTCCAGCATACTTCAAAGATACCACCTGTTCCCCTGTAGCTATGGACAAGTGTGCCAGTCTGAACAAAAAAGAAGACTCTGGTAAGTTTAGTTAAATGTTCAGTGTTGCAACCATATGTATTGTATCATTCTGCTCCACTAAAATTTATGGCTTAAAACGACCTTTTTATTGTTCAACAAGCAAAACAACATGCATTTTAATTAAACTTCCTATAAAATATTTATTTTCAAAGTAATGTGAGTCTAGTATTAGAAAGATGGCTTTGTTTGAAACATATCCAGTTGTAAATTGAGGTCAGCTTTTTTCAAGAACCAGAAAACTGGCCAGAATATCAAAGTATTAATGGGAACCAAACCATCACACAATGATTTATTAACATGCTACTGTTTTAGTGTGAAGTATGGCATACTAATTTATCTCTTGATCAACTGTAAAAATATCTGATTGTTGAGAAAACATGGGGCAAACAAACTTCAGATATTGCTCACTAAAATTTAATTTAAGTAATTTGCACAAGGATCACAGTATTGCATAGTTCAGAAAAATGATAACGTTGTTGTTCAATGAGCTTAGACACAACTCACATTATTAGATCAATGATGACTAGTAAAATGAATTGAATATTCTGTTGTTTCTAAACTTCTTATTGTAGCAAACCTAGAGTATATGTCTGTTATATTAGAAAAACATACCTGTGTGTTCCAGATGTGGACACATTTGTCAAAAGAACCACTAGCTAGATATCTTCCATCTGGACTGAAGGCTACACTGTATACAGGTTCCTGATGTTTGGTCAGTGTGTGGATGCAAATTCCTCTGTCTACATCCCATAACCGAACAGTGGAATCAAATGAAGCACTGTAAAAAAACAATACTGTTCACAAATTCAATCATTTCATTCTATGTTCAAGGTTTAAATGTATTAGTGCATTTCTAATTACCTTGCTAACATAAGACTAGCATTTGGATTATTAGTGCCGGGTCCTGTTGGGCTCCATTTGATAGTGTATATCTCTTTGCTGTGGGCTTGCAAGTCGTGCACACAACTATCCTGTTTCATGCTCCATATCTTGAATGGATTACAAAAAAAAAAATTTATATATATATATATATATATATATATATAAACATTTTTACTTTTTACATTCAAAGGTAAAGAGCAGTCAATAATGTAGAGTGAGTGCAGCTGTCCATTAAAAACTTACTTTTAAAGTCATGTCATCAGAGCAGGATGCCAGTAAGTTACCAGTTGGATCCCATTTGATTGCATTAACTTCATTCTAAACCAGAAATAAGTTTTTCATGATTCATTGTGTATTTCACTGACTTTACTTTTCACACAAAAATGACTACTTACTGTGTGTCCTTCAAATGTTTTAATAGGTCTGTCTTGTCCAAGCTTACAGACATGGATACACATATCCGTACTACAGGATGCAAAGGTATTGTTGCTTTGCCAATCAACATCTAGCGCTGGAGCTGTAAAATGTTTGAAATATTTTGTATTACTTGACTGTATATAATTAATACTGTGCTAAAAATTAAATGGTGAGGTAACTGTGAAAAATTAAGTTGCAGGACTGAAAGAAAATAACCTTATTACCCGAGTGAAAAGGAAACTGCTGCTTAACTTCTCCAGTGTGTACATCCCAAATTATAGTAGTCTACAAAACAAAAAATAACAAGTGAAACTGCCATTTGTAACTTGCACTACAGGGCAAAATATACCTCTTAGTTTAAACATACTTACCTTATCTACTCCAGCACTAAGAATAAAATTTCCTTTTTTATTCCATTTCAAAGCAAATATAGGACCTTTATGCTGTCCCAATGTGCTGGCTAGATTACCTAAAAAAATAAACAAAAAGATATTACAAAAAAAGGATTTGGGCAATATTGCTGACAAGGTTTACCAATATGTTATATTCTTTATTTTATCAAAAACTCCAACTATGGATAGAAAAAAAAATATTTATGTGTAGTTGACATTTTTCTAGGTTTCACCATCCTGTGCTTTAGATGAATCTAAAACTAGAGTGAGGTGTAAAAAATCAAATCTGTATGAATAAGTGAAAAATCAACTGATCAGCTTTTTTGCAGCTAGGTATAGACACATGTCATATGGCACTATTGCATACTTTTCCAGTACACCTTATTAAATGTAAAATGTCTTTCAGTCAGTAGATGGCAGCAAAGACTCACTTGAATTCCCTTGGTCGGTGTGACAGCACTGATTATTGTAATCTACTGGTTTAGAAATGGAGCAACAAGTGTACTGCCAGAAATCAGTAAAAAGTGACCGTTATGAAGTTTAAAATAATGAATAGTTCTATCAGATCAGTAAAAAGTCAAGTGACTGTTATTAAGTTTACAAAAGTTAGTTCTATCTGATTTTATTTTCTGGCAATAGTATTCTCCAATAAGACTCCTAACAATGTGAACTGTTCCAGCACAAAAAGCAACTCCCTTGGCCAGATATCACTCCGATACAAATATTAATTTATAGATGTAATTGTTCTAGAAACAACATATTGTTGGGATGCACTCTCAAAGACAATCTGCACAAAATTCATAAAAAATATTTTGTTTCTGCTCATTATTATATTTATAATAGTAAATTACACTAAGTAACAACTGAGCATGCAATCAGTGATACAATAACTCATATAAAATTCTAATTCAACACCATATCCAATCCATCTGGAGAGCTATGAATCTCATTGAGTGTTACTCAGAGAGCTTGAAGCATTTAGATGGTTAACAGTGCCCATCATGCTTACTTTGGAATAACATTAATAAATTCTTGCCAAATTCAAAAAATGCTTTATAAGATTCTTCAAATTTAATATTAGTATTAATAATTTTTTTTTAAATAGAGCAGTCATTTTCAACAAGGTTATAATAGGAGGACTGGGATTATTTCAACTGAATAAAATTAGGTGATAAACGAGCAATGCAGTTACAACAGATTTTTTTTTTATTATGCAGTATTATCTGACCTAGCAATATTCCAAAAACTCCTACAGGGAGACTGGAAGTAGTAGTGACTGAAATAATGTCCGACAGTAAGGCAAAGATTTTTCCCCAATGTGGTCTGAGTATGGGATAATCCCAAAATTTCTGGTGATGCGAATTAGGTGATTAATGACATTGCTCACAATGTAGAAGGAAAACATATGCAAACACAGGAAAACAAGCAAAACCAAAAATGGACGATAACCAATTACCTGATTTGACTCCAGGATAGGCAACAGCACTAACCACTACATGGTCCACATTTCAAAGGTCAATCAATTACAGTCATATGAAAAAGTTTGAGAACCCCTCTCAGCCTGCATAATAATTTATTGTACTTTCAACAAAAAAAAAAAAAAAAAACAGTGGTATGTCTTTCATTTCCTAGGAACATCTGAGTACTGGAGTGTTTTCCAAACAAAGATTTTTAGTGAAGCAGTATTTAGTTGTCTGAAATTAAATCAAATGTGAAAAAGTGGCTGTGCAAAAATTTGGGTACCCGTGTAATTTTGCTGATTTGAATGTATGTAACTGCTCAATATTGATTACTTGCAACACCAAATTGGTTGGACTAGCTCGTTAAGCCTTGAACTTCATAGACAGGTGTGTCCAATCATGAGAAAAGGTATTTAAGGTGGTCAGTTTGCAAGTTGTGCTTCCTTTTGACTCTCCTCTGAAGAGTGACAGCATGGGATCCTCAAAGCAACTCTCAAAAGATCTGAAAACAAAGATTGTTCAGTATCATGGTTTAGGGGAAGGCTACAAAAAGCCATCTCAGAGGTTTAAATTGTCAGTTTCAACTGTAAGGAATGTAATCAGGAAATGGAAGGCCACCAGCACAATTGCTGTTAAACCCACGTCTGGTAGGCCAAGAAAAATACAGGAGTGGCATATGCACAGGATTGTGAGAATGGTTACAGACAACCCAAAGATCACCTCCAAAGACCTGCAAGAACATCTTGCTGCAGATGGTGTATCTGTACATCGTTCTACAAATCGGTGCAATCTGCACAAAGGACATCTGTATGGCAGGGTGATGAGAAAGAAGCCCTTTCTGCACTCACGCCACAAACAGAGTCGCTTGTTGTATGCAAATGCTCATTTAGACAAGCCAGATTCATTTTGGAACAAAGTGCTTTGGACTGATGAGACAAAAATTTTGTTTTTTGGTTATAACAAAAAGTGATTTGCATGGCGGAAGAAAAACACCTGCTACCTACTGTCAAATTTGGTTGAGGTTCCATCATGCTGTGGGGCTTTATGGCTAGTTCAGGGACTGGGGCCCTTGTTAAAGTCGAGGGTCAGATGAATTCAACCCAATATCAACAAATTCTTCAGGATTATGTTCAAGCATCAGTCACAAAGTTGAAATTACGCACGGGTTGGATATTCCAACAAGACACTGACCCAAAACACAGTTCGAAATCTACAAAGGCATTCATGCAGAGGGAGAACTACAATGTTCTGGAATGGCCGTCACAGTTCCCTGACTTGAATATCATTGAAAATCTATGGAATGATTTGAAGCAGGCTGTCCATGCTCGGCAGCCATCAAATTTAACTGAACTGGAGAAATTTTGTATGGAAGAATGGTCATAAATACCTCCATCCAGAATCCAGACACTCACCAAAGGCTATAGGAGGCATCTAGAGGCTGTTATATTTGCAAAAGGAGGCTCAACTAAGTATTGATGCAATATCTCTGTTGGGGTGCCCAAATTTATGCACCTGTCTAATTTTGTTATGATGCATCATATTGCATATTTTCTGTTAATCCAATAAACTTAATGTCACTGCTGAAATACTACTGTTTCCATAACGCATGTCATTTATTAAAAGGAAGTTGCTACTTTGAAAGCTCAGCCAATGATAAACAAAAATCCAAAGAATTAAGAGGAGTTCACAAACTTTTCATATGACTGTAATATTTTGTTTATTCTTTTCTATTTACACACTGAAGTTGTACTACAAATGTATCTGGCACTTGTGTAGTCTGAAGAGTGAATAGTTTTAATAAGAATTATTTATGAACGCTTTGAAATCACTTCAGCTTCTTTTTTCTGGTTTGGTGCCCTATGACTCAACTGTAGGGGTATGCAATATTGGGAATTTGACAATAACGATAATTAGGCAGTATTTTGCATCCTTTAAAAACGTTTGTAAAAATGTGTTATTAATCTAGCTTGGTCTTGATAATAGGATTTACATAAAAAATCTGCAGTAACACCAACAAGACAAATACCCTTAATGTAAACAAGATATGAATCCAAAAGGAATAAACTACTGGTCATAATTGATATACCGAGCATGAACATTTCAGTCTGGAAAAACATAAGCTACTCTGCTGTAAGGTGAATTGTGCAGCATAGAATCAAGAACAAAAATCTAACATACTCTACTATAGCGTAAAAATTCAAAGTTCTGTCAAATATTACACAGGAAAAAATAAAAAATAAAAAAACAGCATTTGTAAACAAGTTCTGTCACATTTTGCCCAAAGATAGAAAAAAACCTGTAACATTTTTAAACAAACTACTAACTTCAAACTCTATCCAATATTGCATAAAGAAAAAAAACAACACAACTGTAAAATTCTACTGAGGAAGCTTCAAGTTGTGTGACAGAAACACCAGTCTGTCCACAGCATCTGGCTACAAAGCAGCATGGTTACGTGGTACAACATTTCCTCCGCTGCTGAAAGCCTTCTCAGAAGGGCTGTTTGAGTCAGGGATTCACAGGTACTTCTTAAGTGAATTTACATTTACATCACTGTCCGCCTCAGGTATCATCAAGTAGCTCTTGTTCTCTTTTTCAATGGCAGTTTGCATAGACTCCCATTCTCTGAATTCCTGTTTTTTTATTTTTAATAGCTGCTAAAAGATAAGTCGATACAAAGTAAAAGACGTTTGTATACGTGTGTGTGTTTGCGCATTTAATTTTCAACCAGTTGTCACAGTGGTAACACCGTTCTGTGATAGATCTACGCAGATGATGCACTGGAAAAGCTACAACTTGGCATTATCGAGGTAATAGGTTTGAATCTCACGTTGTCCTTGCATTTAGCACTTTGAGTAGTGAGCTGCAATTATTATTATTATTATTATTACTACTACATAATAAAAACGTACATTTGATGTCAGTCTGTAACATCCTGTTTAAATTTGTGTTACTTGTAAAAGATAGTGTTGAAGGAATAAAAGCAGACATACAAACACAGTTCAATCATTTCATCTTGGTGTCTTGTAGAGCAAACAGACATGGCAATGTCTATGGTGGAAATCATCAACATGTCATTTGAATAATATTTTTTATTCAGTTTTATTATTGGACTCTTAAATAAAACTGAATTTGAATGAGTTTTTTATTCAGTTTTACTCTTGAATACAATCACAGTATGTCATTGCCCACCATGTTTCCCCGAAAATAAGACCTACTCCGAAAATAAGCCCTAGCATGATTTTCAGGCAGCTTTGTAATTTAAGCCCTACCCCAAAAATAAGCCCTGGTCAAGACTGTCAGCTGAAAAGCAAGGTGCCTAAGGCTGGGTTGATACTTCACGTGATGTGACGCTTGTGCCCGAAACATCCATTAATTCCGAGGACACCTTGCCATAATATCTCTTAAAAGGATGTTTAATGATTACATCCATCAATCCAGGGATATGCCCATTTCAGCTGGCATTGGGCACGAGTCAGAAACAATCCCTGGGGTATCAGCTCATCGCAAGGTGAACACAAGCATTCACATACACTAATGCCATTTTAGTGTCACTAAATTCCCAAATTAATGCCTTTGGATGGAAAACAGAGCACACTGTGGAAACCCACCAGGGCAACATGCTAACTCCATAAGGACATGACTCCCTGCGAGACAGCAGCACTACCGCTCTGCCACCGTTTCTCCCCCACATGTGTAACTATTAACAGTATTCATTATTTAAACAAAGTTAACGATTTATCTGTAAAATGTAACATACATACTCGTACTTTAATGCATTTCATCATGAAAGTAATATCAAGTATAAATCTAAGGATTCTAAATGTGCAGAGAGCAGGAATAGAATGTAATTTGTTCTGTGTGGCGATTGCTACTGTCAGCTCAGGAGGAAGCCCCAAAAGCACATAGTGTTTAACAACCGGGTCAGTTTTAAGATGACATTGATGACGGTCTGCTTTAATGATAAAACAAACTATGAGGTTAAAGTGGGCGTTTCGAGGTTAAAGCCGAAATTTCCACTTTAATCACAAAACAATTTCACCATGTCCTTAATTTTTATTCTCTGTGGCTCAAATACGCCACCGTACATTCTGATGCTATTGTGAAGGTAAAAAAAAAAAAAAGACGGCACAGAAGATGGTATGTGATACTTTTAAAATGTATTGTGTCATTATGATCGGGAATATGTGATGCTTGAATATAAAAGCACCACAAATGCATTTGTATGTCAGCATTTTGCTTCACCACATTGAACCACGCACATCGATCCCGTAGGATACTAAAAGCAGTTGAAGTAGCAACAAATTCAGGCTGGAATTCAGGGTTTGAATGTGGAGAGTTATGACGATATTCCAGAAGAAGAGGACATGACTGTATTTGGATAAATGTATATTGTTGTACATGAATAAATATAAGACATCCCCTGAAAATACACCCTAGCACATCTATTGGAGTAAAAATTAATAATAATAATACATTTTATTTATATAGCGCCTTTCCCATGCTCA
>JANRMT010062854.1:92188109-92212779 GCA_026402145.1 Polypterus bichir lapradei | reverse complement strand
AGTCTGCTGCCATAAGCAAATCATTGGTTACCCGTAGCAGAGCAGTTTCACAGCTGTGCTGCACCCTGAAACCAGACTGAAAGGGTTCCATCAAGTTATTAGAGGTTAAGTAATTGGTGAGCTGGGAGGCTACAACACGCTCAAGAGCTTTAGACAGGAAAGGTAAGTGGGAAATAGGCCGGAAATTGTTAAGATTGTCAGCATCAAGACCAGACTTTTTTAACATTGGGGTTACAGAAGCAATTTTAAAAGTGAACGGCACAGAGCCAGTGTCAAGGGATGAGTTTATTATTGTTGTAGCAGTCAGGATTATGGCATGAAGGCAGGATTTAAGTAGTGTGCTGAGGATGGGGTCCAGTACACAAGTAGTCGGTTTCATCTTATAAAGCAGGTCATTAACAAAAGCAGATGTGACTGGTGAGAAATTAGAGAAGGAGCTGGATGAAGTGGGAAAACAGTGAGAGATATAAACAGATGATGCATTTATGTTAGTTGAATTATTTAGATCTTTAATTTTGTTACGGAAAAAGTGGAGGAAATCCTCACAGACTTCAGTAGAAGAGGTAGTTGGGCCAGATGCAGGTTCGAGTAGTTTATTAACTACAGAAAACAAAACCCTTGGGTTATTGTGGCCACTTTCTATTATTTTGCCATAGTAGGTGTTCTTAGCAGCAGTTAGTGCTTCTCTGTAAGCTCTTTGGTGGTCAGAGAACACCTGGATGTGCACGCTGTGGCCAGTCTTACGTGACATTCTCTCAAGGCGTCGGCCAGCTGCTTTCATAAATCACAATTCTGAGTTATACCAAGGAGCTGAACATTTAAAGGTAACCTCCTTATGTTTTAAAGGAGCTGTTTTATCTAATGCTGAATGAAAGGCTGTGTTATAGTGGTCAACAAGACTATCTAGTGTTGATGGAATAGGTGCAGACAGTAAAAGATTAGAAATGGATCCAGAAAGGATAGAGGGACAGATATTTTTAAGGTTTCTGTAAGAGATTTGTCATTTACAGGTAAGAGGAGGTAAAGGCAGTGAGACAGTGAAAAATACTGCTTTATGGTCAGAGTCCCAAATCAGTGCTGTAAATATTGGCAACAGATAGTCCAGAAGTGCAGATCAGATCCAATATATGACCACCAGAGTGGGTGGGAAAATCAACATGTTGTGTTAAGTCAAAACAGTCCAGTAAGGAAAGGAATTCATTTCTCAGTTTAGATGTAGTAGTGTCAATATGGATGTTGAAATCACCAAGAAGGATAATTCTCTGAGAGTAAGACCTTAGGTGGGTTAAAAGTTCAATCAGATCAGATAAGAAGGATGCATTGTATTTTGGGGGACGATAAAGAACAATGAGTGAGACAGGACCTGTTTCCGTTATTAGTTTAAGAGCCAGGCACTCAAAAGACAGTGGACAGTCAATTGGGATTCGTTTGATATTTAAGTCTGCTCTGATAATTACCGCTAGCCCACCTGTCTAGAGCTGCGAGGTTCTGTATGGAAAGTGAAACCAGGTGGAGTCGCCTCCGTGAGAGGCGTCAATTCGTTTGGTTTTTGCCAAGTCTCCGTTAAACACAATATATCAAGTTTGGTGTCAGTGATGAGTTCTGACAGCACCAATGCTTTGCCATTAAGAGATCTCGAGTTAAACAGTGCAATATTAGTTAATGAGGCATCTTTTTGCACAGAGCCGTGATCAGGGTTTATTTCCACACAATGTAAATTTGGCACACTGACACTTGTATTTCCAGGGCCATGAGAAGGAAGGCTTATTCCTAAGCAAATGCTGCCGGTTGTCTTTTCATTCGCAGCCTGGTGGTGGCGGCGACCTGACCCGCGATGTATATATTTCGGGCGCTGCAAAATACCGGCGTCTTTTAGGATGTTCCAATCAGACCGTTTGCTCTGGACAAACTGTTTAATAAGAAGGAGTTTGTCATGAGAGTATTTTAGCATGATACTTGACAATACTTATCTGAAAAGCAGTGGAGAAGCAGCACAGCATAGCGGAACCATTAGGACAGGCGGGTATGGTAGCGTAGATGAGGTGAACGGCGATAGCAAAGCAGCAAAAGCATAGCAGGAGGAGGTAGCAGGATTTGGACGTTCCAATACACAGCCACAAACAGTAACGCTTGTTAATTTCATGCGTGATCGCCCCGGAGCCATAAGCCAGGTTAGTATGAGCATCAGATCAGATCCCAGTCGCAGAGTACTGTAAAATGAATCGGGAGCAGATCAGCATAGCGAATATAATCATGGAGACAGATCATCCCGAGGTCATATATGCCAGGTACAAAGAAATGTTCGTAGGTCTCGTCCCGCGATCCACAGACTCAGCTGTTCCCAGTCAAAGTAGAGTCTATAAAATCTATAAATATTAAGTCAAATCCATGCAATTCAAGTCGGCTGTATCCACGAACTACACGTACAATAAAAGAAATAAAACAAGCGTGAGAAAGTGTAGAATTAAAGCGAATTTTGCGAAAAGTGTTGTTAACAGGGAGGAGCGGCAGCAACTTGCGTGCACCAGCGTCCCCTCACCTTTACCAGTCGATCTACCCTCACCTTTGGTCATGGCGAAAAGAATGTAATGTAATATAAGACCCGGTCTTATTTTCGGGGAAACACGGTATATAATTCCTTACAAACTCATCACCAGATAAACACTTCAAAACAGACTTCAGCTGTGAGGATTCATCTAACTGAGTGGTGGGGGTGTTATTGAAGGCTGTGTTCTGCTAATCCACACATTTGCAAAACAAAAGTGAGCGCTTAGCGCAGTGATAAGGAGCTACTAGCTTCTCGGCATATGTCAGGAAAATTTAAGGAGGTCAGGGACAATGAAAAAAATCGTAAACTTCAGGGATTCTACTGTTATCAGTCTTTTCAAAACCAAACCACCTCCACTAGAGTGAAGATGATCCACATTTTACAATTAAATCTTAACGACAGAGATTGCAAGGCTGTTTATGTCATGCCACGGTTTGCTCACTCAGTTTAGGCAGCTACGCTAGCTTCATTACTTCATTTTTTGGTGCACTGAACATGCACGTATGTGCAGTAATCTATATGTAAATGATTTGGTTAGGAATATAAATAACACATTGGTTAAGTCTGCAGATGATATCAAGAAAGGTAGATTGACAAATAATCGATAATCTGTTGAATCATTACAGATACAGAGGGACTTGGACAGCATAATGGATTGGGCAGATTACATTTACTTTTTAATGTAAGTAAATGTAAAGTATTACAAGTAGGAGCTAAATATGTTAGATTTGAATACATTAGATCTGAAAACTGAAAGTACAAATTTATGAGAAGTATTTAGGAGTCTAAGTGGACTCATCACTATCAACTTCCATAGAGTGTTCAGAAGCCATTAAGAGGGCTAACACACTATTAGGCTATACAGCATGATGTATAGAGTACAAGTCAAAGGAGGTCATCCTAAAACTTTATAATGTACTGGTGAGGCCTTATCTGAAGTACTGTGTGCAGTTTTGGTCTCCAGGCTACAAAAAAAAAAAAAAAAAACCACAATGAAGTGCTAGAAAATGTCAACAGATGAGCAACTAGGCCGATTCCAGGACTGCAGGGGATGAGTTATAAGATTAAAGAAAGATTAAAACAGCTAATTGAAGTGTTTAAAATTATGAAGGGCATTACTATAGTAGATAAGTGTTATAGTGGTGAAGTGTTTAAACTGAGTTCAATAAGAACATGTGGGGCACAAGTGGAAACTTGCTAAGGGCAAATTTCACACAAACAGGAAGTTTTTCTTCATACAATGAACCACAGACACATGGAATATATTACCAAATAGTGCGGTAGACAGTAGGCCTCAGGGACCTCCAAAACTAGACTTGATGTTATTTAGGTTGAATTAAGTGGATAGAACTGGTGAGCTTGTCGGGCTGAATGGCCTGTTCTGATCTAAATATTTCCAATGTTGTAATGCTCTATTCTGCTACGTGAACTGGATTTTACCAAGAGTTCTGGTGTGATGTGTTCATGTGGACAGAAGTACATGCACTTGCAATCCTACTGATTTCAATGCACAGGAGTTAACTTTTGTACCCAAAAATCTTTTTGGAACATATGCAGTGATTATCTCTGCAGTACAGGTTCTCAAGCAGGAATTAACCCTGTAAGGTATGCCTCAGTATAACACAAGGCAGTCATATACGCTCATTCAACAACTGTTCATATTGTACAAATACACAGACCGTGACCAAGCTACAAGTTACATCCATTTCAGAATATTACTTAGAGTAAAGAAAAATAAAAAATACTTTCGATTTAGACTTATGTTTCTGGTATACATATAACAGCTTTACTGAATTTCTTTCTGCTTGTCCAAAGAAGATCGAAGTACATACTCAGACAACAGTAATTGTTTCAAGCAAGTAATACAGCTGCAAAATAATGTAGTTTAAAAAAAATCTGCAGTGAAAAATACCTATACAATTTCAACCCAGTAAACCTGAGATTATTCATAATAAGCAACTTGTTTATAGAACTACTGTGGAACACAAACCAAAAAAGACACTGCAATGGTGGGGAATTATGTGGAAATGTATCACCTTACTGCAAATTACCATGCCTCTGTGTGAAATTGTTAGAGCCAAATTTTATACATATCATCCCTTTAAATACAATTGCCACTGGAAGTTCCAGACTGCACCATTTCATCATCTCACTCCTCAATTAACTGCACTAATTGCATTTAGTATGCGCTTTCAGAAGCTCTGAAGTTTTCTTTTGGAATGAAAACAGTTTCTTTTGACCCAATTTTTTAACTTTAGGAAAAATGTCATATTGATTAAGATCTGCTAAGATCTATTTCTAAGCTGTGGATTTCAGCAGTAATTTTGTTAAGTTTTTTGAAAATATACATTATTGATTGAGGAGGAAAACAATTAACAATAATCAGAGCAAGTTTCCAATAAACATTTGAAAAAATTATCAGTTAATGCTTTAATCGGCTTAATGAAATGCTGTTTAGAAGGCAGCTCTGGAAAGTTTCAGCTGTAACGGTATTATTCATTATTAGAAGTCAGTTATGGAGCTTGCATCAGTCTCAGAATTTAAACACATCCATACATTATTTCAAATGAATTGAATATTTTTGAGTAGCAGCAATCAAAAACCAGATTACATCTATGGAGAGAATCCAGTAAAACAAAATCTACACCAATTACAGCAAAACTAATATCAATTAAATAAATAAATTATAGTGCTGAGGGCTGATGAATGTTTAGTCCAATTTAATATTTCAAAGAAATTTTTACTACTCACCATCTTTAGTCCATATTCTTGCAAAGCCATCATATGAGCCCGTTGCTAAAAGTGTACCCTCACTCTGCAGAGACAACAACAATCTTAAACATCAATAATATTTTTGAAACAGCTTATAATTTGTTCAAAACAAGGATAAAACAACCAAAGCAGGAATTTCATTGGACAAAAATAAATAATTGTTAAATAAAAAAAAATACTTGGGATTTTAAATTAAAATTTTATTTTTTAATTTAAATAAGTTATCAAAACATTAACAGACAAAGGTAAGGCTGTCACACTAAAGTCATTGTAAAATACATATTATATTAGTATACATCTCCAATAAAATTAAAAGCCTCATTTAACTTAAGTTTCATAAGTTTTTCCCAATCAAATCTCTTTTTTTTTAAATAACATTTTGTGTGTTACTGATCACTGCACGAGAAAGTCATCTCTGCCCAAGAGAACTAAATGAGGCGTTAAAGTAAGTAATTACAAGCAACTGTATTAAAGCAGAAAATTACTGGTTAATGTCATTATTGATTAATAAGGAATTACTTATAAAGACCAAAAGATGTCTTTACAGAAATATCAACAGAGAAAAGAACAACAGATGGTTATCAAAATTGAATCTGAAATTAGCCCTTTTTATAATTGCTATAATGAATTACTGCAATACTTAAAGGAAGATTTTACATTAAATGAACAACCATTTAATAAATCTCAGAGAACACTAGGAGTAGTGGTGATATACATTCTTTAATTTTTTTAAGCTGTGAGGGGATTATACCTTCTAGAAAACGTCAAAATACCTGAATACTTTTTGAATAATAAAAGAGACATTACAACTCACATTCCAGTCTAATGAAGTGACATCTTTGTTACTGGGCACATCTTGCCCTCCTTCTCGTATACAATGCCTGAGTACAAGTTGAGTAGAGCTGCTAGTACTGTTCTCACTGAGGTTCCAGATACGTGCAGTTGAATCACCAGACCTGTTAAACAAATATCAATAATGATTTTTACATAATAAACTTACTTACTTTGCATGTATTGTTCCTTTAAATACACTCATAAAGGAAGTATTTATCACATCATTTCACATTCAAAAGCAAAACTGGTATGCTTGTCACCTGACAGAGCATGGGAGAATGTGAACTCAATGAGGACAAAAGCAATGTCTGGAGAATTATTCCCATCTTCCCCACATTTTTTACATCCGTGTTGACTATACATGTGCTGTAAACAGCACACCAAGAGACTTGTGTGGAGTAGCAGAAAGATGCATCTACTAACAGGGGAGTAATCACTTAAGCATTAAAGGTGTGTTTATGATTTCAGAGCTGCTCAGTTTTTTGTCTGCATACTTTTACTGATTGCATTCCAGTCTTCTCTCTGTATGCAAGATACAACTGTAACATCACTTTTTCAGTGATTGTGTCCAACATGCACTAATCACTTATTTGTTGGTGAATGTTACCAAATAAAAGTGGCACTAGCAGGATGAACTAATGTGGTCACTTTTTTCTGATCTTTTAAAAAAAACTGCATGCCCTCTTCATGATCATAACTTTTGTACCTGTAGGTTCCTCACGTATAATTAAGGTTAGCCAATTTCAGGAGAAAACTTGTTTCTAGCTACCACAGAGCCAGATGAATGAAGTAAGTTACCATAAACTAATCAATTTTTAAATTTCCTTTTTTAAGTCACCATCTCTGTTTCATCTCATTATCTGCATATTTTTGCAAATGCTCCGCCTGACTTTCTGTACATACAGAAATCAATCTTTTTTTTTTCCCAAGCAAGGCCTGTGTGTACATTACATGCCAGTCTCAGCATGTGGGAGCAGTACGTTAACAGGCTACACACATACATAACTGACACAATTTTCTGTTAGTCTGATCATATTCCTAATCAAAAGTGCATAAACAGTAATTCAGTAATGTAAAGAGATACTTTGTGTCACTTCACATTAAAACAAATGAATGCAAAGTGGCACAATCAAAACCGTTTCTGAGAATGTATTCCTTACATAATCATCTGTGTTACTAAGTAAGTTAACTCCTTTTGACAATTAATGAATATCAATCAATCAATCAATGATCAAAACTAGCATCCCTAACTCCTTCGTTAAACATCACATGCAGAAGCATCGCAACTTAACAATGAAATAATGCCAAGACTGTATAATGCAACTGGTATTGTTCTTTCCTAGTAAATCCTGGATGGTGAAGAAGCTCTTTTTTGCCTCTACCATGAAGAGTCACAAGGGAAATCCTAAAGACAGTGTTCATTCATTTCTGTTTGGTTAAGTATGCAATGGTGATATACACCACTGCAGCTTATCTGTGTGACAGCTTATAAAAAGCACAAAATCCCCATAGGGAAAAAGTAATGACAAGAGGTACATGTTAGTAGAATCATATCTAAAGCCAATTCTCTCACTGTTACTCATTTCCCAATTACGTAAATAATACAGAAGAGCTGTCATTCATTATGTGCCTATCTTTTCGTAATAACCGAGTCAATCCAATCAAAGAGTATAACAACCTAGTCACAGGCTGGACAGTTTTTGTAAAGAATATGTCATTGTATCAAACTTCAGAGCACAGAATGAGAGAGATCTCATGTCAAATCTGGGGGGCACTTCCAAAATTATTTCCATGATACTCCAAAGAAGTACAGCACAGAAGAAACTGTCAGCGTCTTTCAAATGGGTACTTTCCAATTTGGTGATTAGCAATTTCTTAATCAGGGAACCAAGCTCGGCTTCTTTTTACTGAAGATCAGTGCTTCAAGTGGGTCAGTATGCACTGGTATGGCATATCAGATTTATACCATTTATCTGCATAATGGCCATAAATGGTTTCATACCTGCATCTCCCGCTATGACCATGAAGAGGACACCCCAAATCCCAAGCTATGCAATCTAAACTATGTATACCATAGTGATCAGAACTCTGAGGGGGACACAAAACTCTCAACTAAACCCTCACTCGAATAAAAAAAATTGCAATGCATTGGAAAGACTAAAAAGCTGACAAAACAGGGAGTACTGGCATTTGTTTCCATTTCAGGCACTGCTGAAGATTAATGTTTAAATGACTGTTTATCTGTATTTTTCTATTTTTTATATTATGCAAAATAAGTATTTCCATGAATCACTCGTCTTTTTCTGTAGGATGGAATTAAGTACATTTAGTATCATACTATACATCAATCAAAACATAGATATAAAATATTTTTAAACAGTGTGCATTTTTTCTTGGTTTCTCAGTGTACTATATCCATTAAACTTGCTCACAAGATGCTTTTAAGTCTTCTCCAACTCCAAGAAGCACACTGCAACTGCAATTAGTCTTTGTTTGCTGCTAGTCTGCAGCTCTAGGGCACAATGAAAATTGTTAAACCTGAAAGGCAGTATGTATTTATGGTAACAAAATTAAGACCAGATCACTACAGAATTATCCCAAGCAATGAAAATGGAGTGGGGAAAAAATTAAAAAATCAAGCTACCAATCATCGCAGTTTGATCAGCCGGTCATATGCGTACAGGCAAAATGTATTAATGTAAAAATGGAGATAAGCAGTTTTCTCTAGTAAATGAGCTTGTGGCAAAGAGAGGCAATTGTTTCGGATTAAAAGATCAAATGTCGAACACACAAATATAAAATGCAAAATTTGCTAAATGATGATAACACTTCAAAGTGGCAGTACATCAAGTTTATTTCATCACTTAAATCCAAAAAAACCTAGCAAATGAAAGAAATGTGAGAAAGCATAGGACAAAGATAAAGCCTACCCAAAACTGACAGCTACTGCTTTCAGGATGCACCGCACAAGACATGCTCCATATTATATATCCTGTTAGCATGATTACGTTAGGAAGAGATCGTTCCTTGTATGGTGGACAGGGGAAGAATACACTGGACCTGTCTATCATACCCTCTTAGCCTGCAGCAGTGACTAGGCTACGGTGGAAAGAAGAACGAGAAGTCTGTCTGTAAAGGGTGGTTAGAGGGCTATCAGGGCACACTTAGAGGTAGGAACTTAATCTACAGGCAGGCACTCCAGAGACCTATAGTTGAAGTAGCAAGCTAAACTGTTTGTTTAGGAGGTGTCTACAGTATAGGGAAATACAATGAGGGGTGCAAGGTTTAAGATTAGATTATTTATTTATAAAAGCACATTTAAAACAACAGAGGTTGCACCAAAGTGCTGTACAAAGAAGCATTAAAATAAACACAATGCTAACACTCATGCAGAAGCAGATTAATAGAACAACCAATTATAACATCCACCACAATCCCATTATACATAGAGAAAGGCAGATGAAAATAAGTAGGTCTTAAGCCGACTTTTAAAAACCTCGGTAGAGGATGAAAACCTGATGTGGAAAGGCAGGTTATTCCAAAGCCTAGGAGCAATAACTGAGAAAGGTCTGTCTCCCCTAGACTTCAGCCAAGATCTTGGACTACAAGGAGTAGTTGTCCAGCTGACCTCAATGCTCTCAGTGCCACACAGGGGTGAAGGAGGTCACAGATGTATTTTGGAGCGAGACAATGCAAGGCTTTAAAAACGAAAAAGATTTTAAAACAATGCGACACCTCACCGGTAGCCAGTGGAGAGAGGCTAAAATAAGGGAGATGTGATATTTTTTTTCTAGACCCAATTAAGAATCTAGCTGCAGTGTTTTGAACTAGCTGAAGGCAAGACGGAGCAGATTTGGGCTGTCCCACATATAAGGAATTACAATAATCTAACCAAGATGTAATAAAGGCATGAATGATTGTTTCTAAGTCCTTCTGCAAAATAAATTATTTTAGTTTAGAAAAAAGTAAAAAGGTAAAAACTGAACTATACTACCATGGAGATTTGTTTTTCAAAACTTAGTAACATCTCGAAGATGATACCTTGGTTTCTGACATCATAATGAATCATTGCTACCAAACAGCCTAACTGAGTGCCAATTTTAACTGCAGATATGGTAGGCCCAAAAATAATGACCTCTGTTTTATTTTTGTTTAACTGTTAGAAATTTTGTGCTATCTAATATTTAATATCCTCAAAGCATTTCAACAGCTTTTTTGCAGATGAAGTGATGTCAGGACTAACTCTGAGGTACAGCTGTGTATTATCAGCCTAACAATGATACCTGACATCATGTTTATGAAAGATGACCCTCAAGGTACCAAAATATCCTCCGATAGCAACTTCTGCCAACCATCCAAGAACAGTTTGGTGACGAACAATAACTTTCCAGCATGATGGAGAACCGTGCCATAAGGCAAAAGTGATAACTAAGTGGCCTGGTGATAAAACATCGAAATTTTGGGTCCATGGTCAGGAAACTCCCCAGACTTTAATCCCACTGAGAATTTGTGGTCAATCCTCAAGATGCACGCGGCACCGTGGACGCACACACACTGGAAGCTGGGCACACAGTGAATGGCCTTGCTACGGCAGTGCATGATAAGAAATAAAGGACAACATTGCTGGGGAGAGTGCCGATTGGGTAGTCACAGCCGCGCATATAAAATCCGTTGCTGGGGAGACGCCACACATACAATAATCAGCTGCACACCAGCATACATTAAAATACTTGCTGGGGAACTGCACAGTACTTGCTGGGGAGACGCCACGGGCACGATTATCAGCTACACGCCACACATTAAATCAGTTGCTGGGGACACTCTGCTGATTGCCCAATGTTGTGACAGAAAATTAAAGTCATATTATGGACAACAAAGCCAGTATTACTGTCAGAGAAAATTACAGGCATTTTACGGAAATACAAACCAGTATTACTGCGAGAGAAAATTAAAGACACACAATACAGTGACGCATATTACTGCCACATACAAGCCAGTATTACTGTAAGAGAAAATATTACGGACGTATCTACTAACAAACCACCCAAAAAAAAGTACACATCAAGTAGGACAAAAGACACAGACAATCAAATCCTATATAAGCAACATCTCCTGGAAGAACGGTCAGCTCAACAACTAAAAATCAACAAAAGAAAGGCTGAAAGACAAAGAAAAATACGAGCAAATAGATCGATTGAAGAAAAAGAAAATGACCATCAGAAAAACGCTAAAAGAGAAAGACTCAGAAGAGCAAACCTTAGAAAAAGTTGGCATTTACTTGCCAGAACCAGTATTCATCCACGGTCAATTATACATTGCATTATCAAGAGTTAGACGTTTTACAGATGTTGTTGTCAAGGTTGTAGATGGTCCTGATCAAGGCAAACTGTTGCCAAACTCAGACAGAATATTTACAAGAAATGTTGTCTGTAATTAAATTTTATAGAAACATTTCATGAGGTAAAAAAAAGATTTTTTTTCCTAAATATCTTCTTCAGATATTGTGTCTTACAGATTGTTACAAAGTTTTACACTAAGACAATATTAATTATACTTACTGTGTTGTCATATACGTTTCTATTTTATTTTTATTATTATTTTACTTTAGGCTTCTTGCAAAAATATTTTTGACAAAAAAAATTAAGACAAGAAACAGAATGAGGTCAAGGTCCCTTGCCATTTAATATAGACTATTCCTACTAATGTTTATGCACTACTGTTCTAGCGCCCGTTATTGTAACGGGCTTAATGTCTAGTTCTAAAATAAAAGGATTAACATTTCCCAGGAGACCACATTCAGAAACAATACAGGTGCTTAAACGATACCTCACAGGGATACACACAAATTATAATAGATAGGTGGTGAGAAGCTGGGAAAAGTACAGTTGTCTGTAATCTCGGGGGAAAACAGTTATTTAATTTACTCAGCACATTAGATGTATGTGTTAAAGATGTGAATAAGAAACGTTTGAACATTTAGCCAATTTGAAGCTGAAAACCATTTGGCATCTGAACCCCCCATAGCCCCCTCTTACCATAATGTGCTTTACAGGGAAAACAAAATTTCAATATTGTTTCCTTGTCAAAATACATATTAATACAATGACTCAAAATTGAACAGCTAAATTTCATATTACAAATAACACAGTGATGTCTGACAGTCACCAACTCTTTGCCTATTTTTCTGCTGCCTTTGTAACAGAGCAAGAGAGTGTGCAAGAGAAAAAAAAAAACAGTATCCTTATAAGAAAAGCAGAACACATACTGCACATTTCTAATTCCACTTCTCAATATTTAAATATCAACTAAATACATAAAACATGAAATAACTAGTGACGCCTTCCTGTGCTTAATTATAAAATGCTCAAAAATGCTGAAAATTACATAAGCAAATTTTGAGATGCTGTAATTTGACATCAAGTTCAGAATTATGTTTAAACGTTTACATGCTTCTGATTTCTGATCCTAATCATTTAACAAATTCCTTGGATTTTGACATCCCTAATATATATAGCCTTAGGAAAATGGCATTGAATTAGTTTAATACCATAAATCTCTGAAAGGTGAGTTAATTCAGAGAGTACAATATGTTTGTGTGATGCTTATTGATTATAAAGTGGCATAAGTTGTGAATAGTGCCATTTCTGTAATGACTGCATTAGGAAAAGGAAGAGAACTACCAAAAGGAGAAAATACAAAACATTTTTATGGGTTGAAAGTAAACATAATATTATTGTTTAATTGCTAAAATTGACTGTAGAAGACAGTAAGAACTTACATATATTAAAATAAAAAGATTATCAATCATCAGCCATAAAAATAAACTTAGAAGATGTACACAGGGTGTAAAATTAAGATGCAATGAGAGACTTAGTTAACTTAACTTAGTTAACTACTTTGAAATATGCAGTTTTTTAATTTATTTTATTATCAAAAGACAGATATAACCTTTTGTCTATTAAAGATTTTTGTTAGCAATGATTTACATTTAAAAATGACAAGAGTCCTGTGCGACTCTGGAGGCAGCTAATAGGTACCGGCAGGCCAAGCAGAATGCGGCTTCAGTGGTTTGCTGAGGCAAAAACTCGGGCGTGGGAGGAGTTTAGGGAGGCTATGGAGAACGACTGCCGGATGACTTATAGGAGATTCTGGTCCACCATCCGGCATCTCAGGAGGGGAAAGTAGTGCAGTGTTAACACTGTATATATGGTGGCAATGGTGCGCTGCTGACCTCGACTCGGGACGTTGTGAGTCGGTGGGGGGAGTACTTCAAAGACCTCCTCAATCCCACTAACATGCCTTCCAACAAGTAAGCAGAGCCTGGGGACTTGGAGGTCAGCGCTCCCATCTCTGGGACTGATGTCACCGAGGTGGTCAAAAAATTCCTTGGTGGCAGGGCCCCGGGGGTGGACGAGATACGCCCAGAGTTCCTCAAGGTTCTGGATGTTGTAGGACTGTCCTGGTCGCGGAACAGTGGACCAGCTCTACACCCTTGGCATGGTCCTGGAGGGTGCATGGGAGTTTGCCCAACCAGTCTACATGTGTTTTGTGGACTTGGAAAAGGCGTTCGACCGTGTCCCTCTGGGAATCCTGTGGGGGGTGCTCTGAGAGTATGGGGTACCGGACCCCCTGATAAGGACTGTTCGGTCCCTGTACAACCGGTGTCAGAGTTTGGTCCACATTGCCGGCAGTAAGTTTAACCCATTTCTGGTGAAAGTTGGACTCCGCCAGGGCTGCCCTTTGTCACCGATTCTGTTCATAACTTTTATGGACAGAATTTCTAGAAGCAGCCAGGGTGTTGAGGGGGTCCGGTTTGGTGGGCTCAGGATTGGGTCACTGCTTTTTGCAGATGATGATGTCCTTTTTGCTTCATCAGGCTGTGATCTTCAGCTTTCTCTGGATCGGTTCACAGCCGAATGTGAAGCGGCTGAGATGGGAATCAGCACCTCCAAATCCGAGACCATGGTCCTCAGCCGGAAAAGGGTGGAATGCCCTTTCAGGGTTGGGAGTGAGATCCTGCCCTAAGTTGAGGAGTTCAAGTATCTGGGGGTATTGTTCACGAGTGAGGGAAGAATGGAGTGGGAGATCGACATGCGGATCGGTACAGCATCCGGAGTGATGCATCGGTCTTTCGTGATGAAAAAAGAGGTGAGCTATAAGGCAAAGCTCTCAATTTACCAGTTGATCTACGTTCCTACCCTCACCTATGGTCATGAGCTATGGGTAGTGACCGAAAGAACGAGATCGTGAATACAAGCGGCTGAAATGAGTTTCCTCCGCAGGGTGTCTGGGCTTTCCCTTAAAGATAGGGTGAGCAGCTCAGTCATCCGGGAGGAGCTCAGAGTAGAGCAACTGCTCCTCCGCATCGAGAGGAGTCAGATGAGATGGCTCGGGAATCTGATCAGGATACCTCCTGGACGCCTCCCTGGTGAGGTGTTCCGGGCATGTCTAACCAGGAGGAGGCCCCGGGGAAGACCCAGGACACGCTGGAGGGACTATGTCTCTTGGCTGGCCTTGGAACGCCTCAGGATTCCCCCGGAAGAGCTAGAAGAAGTGGCTGGGGAGAGGGAAGTCTGGGCATCTCTGCTCAAGCTGCTGCCCCCGCAACCCGATCTCGGATAAGCGGAAGAGGAAGGATGGATAGATGGATGGAATAATAATAGAATTTAATTACACATATGGCTAGATCATACAAAATATACTGTAGTTAAAAACTGGGGCTAAACAAATTTCTGGTAGATGAAATAGTTTCACAGAAACCAGATTTGAACTCAAGTGATGTACAAATTACACCAATTGATGTACTATTGTTAGTTGTTTTCTGCAAAGGATTTATTGTTAATTGTAGCTCATATTTTCATGGTTCATGTCAAGAGTCAAAGTCTAAAGTTTTTTTTTTCCCTCCAAAATGTATACAGCATGCTCTATTTAACATCTTACAATAAAAATTGAACTTTCACACATTTCTTTGAAGATAAGGTGCCAAATTCCTATTAAATCAGTCCATCAAGTGGTTTCATGCAGAGACACATCAAGATAACAATAGGTGCTTTCCACACTGCATACAAACAACATAAAAAGAGACATGCTGTACTTTGACAACATTACAACTTACACTTAACCTAAGTGTGTGTACTCTAAATTATCCTATCATAACTAAAAAGCTAAGATGAACTCTTGTAAAAAAATGTTATAATAGTGACATTTACTGTACGTAAAAAATATGCTTAAAGACTACTGCTTTAAGGGATTTGTTGAATAAACTCACCAAATAATTATACATTTAAAGCAATATGCCTAAATACACAGTACAAATGCAGTGTTGGAAGACTCACCCTGATGCAAGCAGGTCACTAACTGGATTCCAAGCACAAATAAAAACCTCCGACTCGTGACCTCGTAATACCATAGCTTTATTCTGAGGAATTTCTACATCTCCATCCACCTCCATCATATCTGTATGATTATCTGAAAGGATACAAGACCATTTCAGAATTGTGTAAAATATATTTTAGAAAATGTCTTGAAAATTAGGTTTACAACCTTATTGATGTTTGTAAACAGACTTGTATTATATTAATGTAATACTTACTAGGTAAAGAATGGGCTCCATTTTCCTCGCCATTGGCAGTATTTTCACCATTCTTTGCAGGACCTTGCTGATTGGGTGTGGTAGTAACTGCTGCTGCTGCAGCTGCTGCTTGTTGTTGAGCCAGTTTGTCCCTATAAGCCTGCTGCCGAGTCTGCACCACATCAGGCATTACGGCATCTATTAAAGAAAGGGACTCTATTGGCCTACCATCGAAAAGAGTACCATCCTAAATAAAAAAAAAGAAAAACAAAAACAGAAAACAAAAAAAATAATTAAGAGAAATGCCAAGCTGATTATAAAATTGACCTTGTCTGACTTGTTTATAAAAAAAGTCTACATGAAAAGTAACCTATTAATATTTCAAATTGTCAGGAACAGAGATGCACATTAAGAAGAGTCAGTCTAGTAAGGCAAATATGCAACAGCCTCAGAGTAAAAAAGATATATAATAATGGTAAATCAAATCATATGTAATATAAAAATATACCAGGCCACAAATAGAAAGGTATTGAAGAAAAGTACATATAGCCAAGAGTACTTACCTCATTGATGCTGACTTCTGCCTCCACATACTGTAAGCCTTTTTGTATAATTGAAATGAGAGCAGCAGGGGGCACTAGAGCACCATTTATGTTCGACTGACTAATGTGGCTTTCAATTCCAAAAGTAAATGCTGAATGGGAAAAGCCTAGAAAAAAATAAAATACATTACTTTGAAGAAAAAAAAATCATACAAATAAAACTTCTAACAAAACCTGCCGTCAAATGTCACAATATTCCCATAACTGCTTTAATCCTCCAGTTTAAACAACTACCATGTTCTTCACTAACTTGGTCAACAAAGTTGTGATTAATCTATCACGAATGTGGAAAGAAGCTGAAATAAATGAGAAACCCCAAAAGTACAAGAACATAATCAATGTTGATCTCTTTAACTAATTAATAGTAAATTGTTAAAGACAGACTCATTATATAAAATAAAGAAAATAACAAAAGGACAGTATTCCAAAAAATGTTTTATGAATTATGCATGTGAGAATTTCTTTTAATATTTAAAGAAAAGTGTATCAAATTGTCACTTTCCATTACTAAAAAAGTTTAATGCATTTTAAAAATAAGCAATACTGACATGCTTGAGAGTGAGTTGTATGCAAAATCAGCAATGTGGGTCATTTTTATGAAATATGCAACATGGAAAAAAAATAATAACAGAGGTGACAAAATAACATACTTTTGCCCATACCAAAAAGGGAAGATCTGAGTATGCAGAAGTATTGACTGGCTTGTATGCTGGCAGCTGAGAAAATTAGCCTCTTAACTATTACTGTTGTTCTGAAGATAATCAAGGAGCTGCTCATCACAGTTAAGACACATGTTAAATAAGTCACTGACTGAGACTTTCAATTTATAGGTAAAACCTTCTACTAAAGTCTAAATCACGGAGATGCCTCCTACAGCTTTTTTTCTTCCCATACTGCATTCTGCTGTCATCTCTTCCCTAGGTAAATAACGCACACACACCGGGCCATCCACATGCCCTAAAAGAAAACATGATTCATTAGACCAGGCAGCCTTCTTCCATTGTTCCATGATCCAATTCTGACAATCACATATGCCCACCATAGGTGATTTCAACAGTGGACAGAGGTCAGCATGGGCACACTGACTAGTTTGCAACCCATATGCAAGAAGCTTCAATGCATTCTGTGTTCTGACATCTTTCCCTCGTGGCCAGCATTAGGATTTTCACCAATTTGTGCTAGAGTAGCTCTTCTGTGGGACTGAACCAGATGGTCTAGCCTTCGCTCTCCATATGCATGAATGACATTTAAGCGCTGATGACCCTGTTGACATTTCATTGGCTGTCCTTGCTTAGACCATTTTGGTAGGTACTAACCACTGCATACCTGAACAACTTACAAGACCTGCCGCTTTGGAGATGCTCTGACCAAGTTATCTAGCCATCAGAATTTGGCCCTTGGTTTAAAGTAACAAAGATCTTTTCCTGCTTCCAATGCATCACCTTCAAAAACTATTTACTTGCTGCCTAATATATCAAACACCTTGAAAGGTGCCACTGTAAGAAGATAATCAATGTTACTCAGTAGATAGATGGATGGATGGATGGATGGACAATCATCCTCTTTAATAAAACCCTTGTGTGCGTCCAGGTGTCCGTGTGTGTCTTCTGGTGAAGTGCGCATGCGCGGGGCCACACAGCACGTGTTCAGTCTCTTCCTGTGCATTCCCTGTGCAGAGAGAGAGAGAGAGAGAGATAGAGAGAGAGAGAGAGAGAGAGAGAGACACACACACAGGCGCACGCGAGTCAAGCACACACACATACACACACACACACACACACAGGCGCGCGCGAGTCACGCACACACACACAGGCGGGCACGAGTCACGCACACACACACACAGGCGCGCGCGAGTCACGCACACACACACACACAGGCGCGCGCGAGTCACACACCCACGCACACACACAGGCGTGCGCGAGTCACACACCCACGCACACACACAGGCACGCGCGAGTCACACACCCACGCACACACACAGGCACGCGCGAGTCATAGACGATTCTCTCTCTCACACACACAGGCACGCGCAAGTCTCACACTCTCACACACACACACAGGCGCGCGCGAGTCTCACACCCACACACACACAGAGGTGCGCGCGAGTCACACACAGGCGCGCAGTGTCCGTGTGTGTGTGTCTTCTGGAGAAGTGTGCATGTGCGGGGCCACACAGCACGTGTTCAGTCTCTTCCTGTGAGAGACAGACACACACACACAGGCACGCACGCACACACACAGGCAGGTGCGACAGACAGACAGACACACACACAGGCGAGAGACAGAAAGACAGACACACACACAGAAACAGAGGCGCGCGCTTAAGAGACACACACGCAGGCCCGCGAGAGAGAGAAACACACACACACGCACACGCGTCACACACAAACACAGGCGCACGTCACACACACACACACACACACGAGTCAGTCACACACAGGCACGCTTGACAGACAGACAGACACACACAAGCGACAGACAGACAGACAGACAGACACACACACAGACACAGAGGCGCGTGCTTAAGAGACACACACACAGGCCCGCGAGAGAGAGACACACACACGCGCGCGCTTGCCATGTTACTTTTCTTGGATGTTTATTAAATTACAGATTTTTCAAATGTTCATTTTTTCCCCTGTGCTTAAAACTCATTAAAAAAAGAGTTTTTAGCGAGCAGGTCGTAAGGCTATAGCGCAAATTCTTGCAGTGTTAGTTTTCTCTGTTGTTCAAGGTTTTCTTAAGTGTTATTCAATGTTTTTACATTTAGTTTACTATTACGCTGTGCTTTCTATGGTATAGTTAACTATATTTGTGCTTAAAAACTTAAAAAAATATATATTTACATACAGTTCATACGGTCTGGAACGGATTAATTGTATTTACATACAATCCTATGGGGGAAATTACTTCGGTTCACAACCAAATCGGGTTACAACCAGAGTTTTGGAACGAATTATGGTCGTGAACCGAGGTTCCACTGTATTACTGTCAGACAAAATTTCAGGCATTTTACGGAAATACAAACCAGTATTACTGAGAGAGAAAATTAAAGGCACACAATACAGTGACACATATTATAGCCACATACAAGGTCCCTTGCCATTTAATATACTGTAGACTGTTCATACAAATGTTTATGCACTACTGTTCTAGCGCCCGTTATTTTAATGGGCTTAATGTCTAGTTATTATAATAATTGTGTCTCTGTTTGCAACCACAATGGACATGAAATAAACAAATCATTATGTGATTGAATTGTAGACTTTCAGCTTTAATTTATAGGGCTTACAAAAAATATTGTATGAGTCATTTAGGAAGACAGACAATTTTCTGCATAGCCCACCCATTTCCAGAGGCTCAAAAGTACTTGGACATTTGAGTGACAAGCTGTTCCATAGCCAGGTGGGAGAAGTTCCCTCACTATTTTATTAACTATTAAGCAGATAACAGGTCTGCAGTTGATTCCAAGAGTGGAATTTGCATGATATGTTCAATGATTTGCTCAATATGAGGTCCAAAGAGCTGTCCATGCAAGTAAAAACAGCCCATCATTAGGCTGAGAAAAACAAAACAAACCCCTTAGAGAGAGAGCAGAAACACCAGGAGTTGTCAGATCAACCATTTGGTATATTCTTAAAAAGAAGGAACACACTGGTGAACTCAGCAACACCAGAAGACAACTGTGCTGGATGATTGCAGAATTCTGTCCTTGGTGAAGAAGAATCCCTTCACAATATTTAGATCTGGGAAATTCCATGTCAAATCACACTTTTGGACCTCATCATCACAGATTTCAACAAAACTTGGCATGCTGATTTGGTTATGGAACTGAAATTTGCATGTGCCTTAGATCAATATTAATGGAATTTTAAGCTAACAAAGTTTGAACATAGAGGTTGGGTGGGGATTATGACTTTGACTGGCTATATATCCCTAAATATAAGCTGAACAGACGTGGCTCCCATATTGTTTTAAAGCTCTTTTCCAGTCTATATTTTGCATAAATACTATGCTATCCCCAAAATAAAAAATTGAATAGCAAAAAAAAAAATAAAAAAATTTAAAATTAGTCAATTTTTACTAAAGCTAGCTTATAATTTCATGAACATCTCCAGAAAATTTGGTTTCTGAGTCGTTGCTGAGATATCGTTACTTACCTGAAGTGGGCATCAAAACCACAATTCCTTATAATGCTGCTGAATAGCAGTTAGTGATCAGAGAACAGTACAGGGTTATTAGGATTCATGAAAACTAAGACTAAAAGCCAGAACTAAAAGTGAAAATAGATTTTAATAGAAATAAAGATAACAATTACAGTTAAAAAAATTAATAAAAGTAACTAAAACAAAACAGAATGGTAAAATCAGAATAGTTTTAGTTTTTCCCTTCAGTTCACACTTTTGACTTCTTGAGAGACCTGAGACTTGAGATCATGCACTCCTTCACTGTATGTTGCCAGAAAATACAGATCAAGCCTCTCCTCATAAACATGAAAAACTAACACAAAAACTAAACTGAAACCAGAAGGAGTGAGGAAAAAAATTCAACTTTGGTGGAATCTTGAATAAGTTACATACAAGCTGTACTGTTTGAATGATAAGGTAACATAAACAATGGCTACACTCTCAATTTATATTCTATCAGAGACTTATTCAGCAATTGTGTCTTTGCTTGAAATTGTGTATGTCTGTCCTGTTGTCGTCACAGGTTCAGCTACTAAAAGCACATCCTGATGATCCATGATAAGTGTATCAGAACGGTATGGGAATAAGTAAGATGGAAATTATCCATGAAGATGTAAAAAGCACAGCCTCAACTCTCTAGTGCTGGACATAGTTTCTTCAACACATCCTAGCTATGTACCTTCATCTCCGATGTTGAGGGACCAGCCATAGGTTCAGGATCAGGAGGGTCTGCTAAGTCACTACTGGAAGAGTCAGACTGACAGATTGGTTTGTTCTTAGGTGTGAGTTTTGATCGTCTCACACAGCAATTTCTGAAGATGTGCTGACCTGACCTTAAATTGAGACTTGGGTGATTCTGTGTTGCTGTCTCAGACACATCTCTTAAAGCATGGTTTATCTTCTTGGGATGACATTTGAAGGGGTCACATCAAGATTTCTGACTGAGTCTAAACAACTTCTCTGCCGAAGACATTATGAAAATGTATGCTGCTGCAGCAAAGACAATGCTTTTATCTCCAACAGGTAATGGACAGCATCTGTTATTGATTCATTACACGTGACTGATTTGTACACCTCATCCCACTATTGATTAATGCAGGGCAGAGCATTGGCACTGATTACCCACACTGGAATAGGCCCTTTTCACAGCAACCATTGAGACATGAAATAGTATGGCAAGCACAGACATTAATGAAGCTTCTGTTCAATTTCAGTGTAGCATAACTGGAACCGTAATCAATGTCATTACTTACACCTGTGCTTGCAACACTATTTCATGTCAATATGGCTGCTATGAAAAAGGCTCATTAGTGATATGAAACCAAGTGATGCCACTTATAAGTAATATCTCAGCAATAACCCAAAAACCAAATTTTTTGGAGATGGTTATGATACTTATAAGCTAGCTTTAGTAAAAAAAAAAAAAAAAAATGACCAATTTTAAAATATAATTTTTTCACTATTCAATTTTTAATATTATAATCACTTTTTTAATTTTTTATTTTGGTGATAGCATAGCATTTATGAAAAATTTAGAGCTGGAAAAGAGCTTTAAAACGATATGAGAACCATTTCTGTGCAACTTATATTTAGGGAGATGAAGCCAGTGAAAGTTATAATCCCCACCAAATCCCTAAGTTCAAACTTTGTTAGCTTAAATCTCCCTTAATATGATCCAAGACACATGCAATTTCAATTCCATGAGTTATTCATATAACCAAATTAGCATGCCAAGATTCATTAAAATCTGTTATGATCCGGTCCAGAAGTGTGATGATTTGACATGGAATTACCCACCTATCACTGCTAAAACCTAAATCAAGAGAAGAATTCATGAAACTAAAGACAAAGGGTTTACCACAAGGTGCAAACCGCTGGTAAATCTCAAGCATAGGAAAACAAAGGAATCTAAGATCAATATACCAGAATGTTGGAAAGAGAAGAGTAAGGAGAACAGAAGGACCGGCTCATGATCCAATGAATACCACATCATCTGTGAAACATGTTGGAGGCATTTTTATGGCATGATCATTGATGGCTACAAATGGAGGTCAGTCACTAGCATCTCTTGATGATACAACTGCTGGAAGAAGTAGCAGGATCAATTCTAAAGTGTACAGGGATATACTGTCTTTTCAGCTTCAGCCAAATGCTGCAAAACTGATAGGAAAATGCTTCACACTACAGATGGACAATGAGCCCAAAACATACTGTAAAAACAACCAAAGTGTTTTTCAAACCCAGAACTTGGAGATGGCAAAGGATTTTCAACCAAATATTGAAAATTTGTCCAAATAGTCACTGAAAATGAGGGGGCCATGTATAAAAATGGCTGTGTTTTCTAAAGAGTCCATACAATATTTTGTTAACTCCCTTGAATTAAAGCTGAAAGTATATACATCAATCACATCTTGATTGTTTTGTTTTAAATCCAATGTGGTGGTGTACAGAGCCAACATTATGAAAATTGCACTAATGTCCAAATACTTATGGATCTGACTATACAGTTGTGCTTGAAAGTTTGTGAACCCTTTAGAATTTTCTATATTTCTGCATAAATATGACCTAAAACATCGTCAGATTTTCATTCAAGTCCTAAAAGTAGATAAGGAAAAACAGTTAAACAAATGAGACAAAAATATTATACTTGGTCATTTATTTATTAAGGAAAATGATTGAATATTACATATTTGTGAGTGGCAAAATTATGTGAACCTTTGCTTTCAGTATGTGACCCCACTTGGTTGCAATAACTGCAACTAAACGTTTCCGGTAACTTTTGATCATTTCTGAACACCGACTTGGAGGAATTTTAGCCTATTCCTCTGTACAGAACAGCTTCAACTCTGGGATGTTGGTGGGTTTCCTCACATTAACTGCTCGCTTCAGGTCCTTCCACAACATTTCAATTGGATTAAGGTCAGGACTTCAACTTGGCCATTCCAAAACATTAACTTTATTCTTCTTTAACCATTCTTTGGTAGAACGACTTGTGTGCTTAGGTTCGTTGTCTTGCTGCATGACCTGCTTTCTCTTGAGATTCAGTTCATGGACAGATATCCTGACATTTTCCTTTAGAATTCTCTGATATAATTCAGAATTCATTGTTCCATCAATGAAGGCAAGCCATCCTGGCCCAGATGCAGCAAAACAGGCCCAAACCATGATACTACCACCACCATGTTTCACAGACGGGATAAGGTTCTTATGCTGGAATGCAGTGTTTTCCTTTCTCCAAACATAACGCTTTTCATTTAAACAAAAAAGTTTTAGTTTGGTCTCATCCGTCCACAAAACATTCTTCCAATAGCCTTCTGGTTTGTCCACGTAATCTTTAGCAAACTGCAGACGAGCAGCAATTTGTTTTTGGAGAGCAATGGCTTTCTCCTTGCAACCCTGTCATGCACACCATTGTTGTTCAGTGTTCTCCTAATGGCGGACTCATGAACATGAACATTAGCCAATGTGAGAGAGGCCTTCAGTTGCTTAGAAGTTACCCTGGGGTCCTTTGTGACCTCGCTGACTATTACACGCCTTGCTCTTGGAGTGATGTTTGTTGGTCGGCCACTCCTGGGGAAGGTAGCAATGGTCTTGAATTTCCTCCATTTGTACACAATCTGACTGTGGATTGGTGGAGTCCAAACTCTTCAGAGATGGTTTTATAAATTTTCCAACCTGATGAGCATCAAGAACTCTTTTTCTGAGGTCTTCAGTAATCTCCTTTGTTCGTGCCATGATACACTTCCACAAACATGTGTTGTGAAGAGCAGACTTCGATAGATCCCTGTTCTTTATATAACACAGGATGCCCACTCACACCTGATTGTCATCCCATTGATTGAAAACACCTGACTCTAATTTCACCTTCAAACTAACTGCTAATCCTAGAGGTTCACATACTTTGCCACTCACAAATATGTAATATTCAGTCATTTTCCTCAATAAATAAATGACCAAGTATAATATTTTTGTCTCACTTGTTTAACTGGTTTCTCTTTATCTACTTTTAGGACTTGAGTGAAAATCTGATGTTGTTTTAGGTCATATTTATGCAATAATATGGAAAATTCTAAAGGGTTCACAAACTTTCAAGCACAACTGTATATGTGTAGATAGATAGATAGATAGATAGATAGATAGATAGATAGATAGATAG
>JANRMT010062854.1:92161104-92188099 GCA_026402145.1 Polypterus bichir lapradei | reverse complement strand
TAGATAGATAGATAGATAGATAGATAGATAGATAGATAGATAGATAGATAGATGTCCTTTCCTATATGCACAAACACACATGCACACACTACCTGTCAAAAGTTTTAGAACACCCCCATTTTTCCACATGTTATTGAAATTTATGCTAACTGCCAGAGGTTAAAAAAGAGTTAAGGGTAACAAAAGCTGGGGAAAAAAAAAAACACAATTTTTTAGAGATATAGAAAAAGGCATTTTTCTGAGAACAAGCAGTAGGTTACATACAGCTTTACTACAGTAATGGAAGTTAATTAAGACTTGAACGTTTTCTGGTAGTTTATCACGTACCTTTTTACCATTTCAGATTATGCACTAGACTTGAACTGCTTAAATTTGAATATCGTTGCTGACCATGTGCATCCCTTCATGGCCACAATTTACCCATCTTCTAAAGGCTACTTACAGCATGATAATGCACCATGTCACACAGCAATTGTCACCTCAAACTGGTTTTATGAACATGACAATGAGTTCAGTATTCTTCAGTGACAGTCACTAGATCTAAATCCAAAAGAACACCTTTGGGATGTAATAGAAAGGGAGTTTTGAAGCATGAATATGCAGCTGATAAATCTGCCGAGAGTGGGTGATGAAATCTTGTCAACATTGACTAGAATCTCAAAGGATGGTTTCCAGCATCTTGTGGAATCCATGTCACAAATTACTGAGACTGTTTTGAGAGCAAAAAGAGGCCCTAGTAAGTATTAGTATAGGGTTCCAAGTAAATATCTCTCTCTCACTTTCTCCCTATATAAATACACTGACAGACACAACCTACTGTATTTATACATACATATAAAGGAAAAACTTTAAAGAACACTCTTCCATTAAATAATAAGCTGTTTACTATGCTCAGAAAGATGTTCCTGGGTGAAGGAACAGTTCTAGTTATGCTACGATGACATGCTACTTAAGGCAGGATGCAACTATTGGCATCACAAAAATACTTTGTGAATGTTTAAAAATTTAACAGAAAGTTACAAAATTGGCACTGTTCCAAGTGTCACAGAATGTTGTAATACATTAAATGAAATTGGTAACAGAATGAATAATGTCAAGATTTGGAAGCTAATCACTTAGTTCCACAGTGTAAACTGTATAAACTCCAAAAAACCCTGGTGCAGATGACCCAAATAGTCACTTCTTTTTAGTCTTGCCACAATGTTTTCTTGCTTCGGCGTCTGTTAGTGCTATCATTCCAACATTCTATATGCTTAACTGTCGATGCATATGAGGTCCCCCTCCATTGCAATCCTGAACTGTACAAACTGATTAGAAAATAGATGGATGCTTGGACTGATGGACATCTGTAGAAGTGCTCATTACAATCAGAGAATACATAAGAAGCCTCAGTTCATATGTCAAGACTGTGTAGGACACAGTACCATTTCATCTCCTGTTACAAATGAGTTACAATACAAGTTAAATGATTACCAGGTACCTCATCTGATCAGTAACATTATTTCACTCTCAAAACGCTCACAAATCTGTTTTTGAACTAACTGAACAACCTGAAGCCGTATACACCCTTTTCAGTATCCAATGTGAGCATGGTCTGCAAGCCGAGTGCCTGGCCCCTCAGTTTTGGACAAGCACCTTTTTTGACCATTTTTATTTACTTAACATGCACCATAAAAAAAACAGGTGTACTTTGAAAGTAGTCAGATAACTTTGCTAATGATTACAATAGTCGTAAATTTTACAATACTAAATATCTGTTTTGATACCACAGCAAAAACAGAAAAACGGTGTACTTAGGTACAATCTCATAAGTGCTCAAATTGCCGGTCTTCATTATTTACACATTCTTGTAGTCTACTTGCTACAATCAAGCACACTTTAATAATAATAATAAGAACAACAAGAAGAAAAACAAGACAAATAAGAAGGAAAATAATACAAATAAATACAATAAATAAATACAAGAATAATTGGTTTACATATTCAACTATAAACATACTTTTGCTTATCCATACTATATTATTTTATTATATATATATGAAATGTACAGTATAACTTTACAGTAAACATCAACTTGCTTAGTCCAATTTTATAAGTAGATAATTAAATTTATTGGATTGATTTGCCTAATTAATTTTTATAACATTCTTTTACCTTAACGAGCTCAAAGCACTTTGCTCATGTAAAAATACAGCTATAATAAAAATTAAGAGCATCTAAAACTACCAGAAGTATTAAATAATTTAATAGCTTGAAATCTGTTAAGCAGATCTAAACTTAAATAAAACAAAGATTTCTCAAGCTGCATGTTGATCTACTTGTTTACTGATAAATTTCCTTAAACTGTACTGAATCATTACAAAAAACTAAACATAGACCCATCACCTAAACCTAATCTTTTATTTCAATGGAAGGGTACTAGTCAGAACAAATTTCCAATATAAAATGTAAATAATTCATTTCTTGGTTCCAATATCTACTTTTAAAAAGTATTAATGTCAAAATATTTTATATTAAATGAACAGCAGCTATGCGATGCAATATGGGGTGTTAAATACAAATACAAAAATTCTGTATTAAATGCCAATACCAGTGAAATTTCTTAATACTCCATACCTATTTGATACAAAGGCAAAAACAGAAATCCCTTTAGCCTGCTTCTAATTAAAAGTAACTCCATTATTCAAATGGACATCATTGTGCTTTTTTCTGTAATAAAATATATAATATATAAACACTAACAGCATATTTAAAATAGTGGTATGTCAAACAAGTAGTTGCTCAGCTAAGTAAATTAATATTGCCATACATAAATATAATTTAATGCAAGGCCTGAATTCTTCCTGTGTGATGTACAGTATGTTATTATCAAAGGGGGATTTACCATAGGTTTATAAAGAATCTTATCAATAAAGGACTACCTGATTTATCTCACCATGTCCACATTCTAATTTTATTCTCTGACATTTTCTCACAAGTAACTGAACAATATTGCTTAAAAACAGTACTGTTGAATTAGTGAATTCCAAAATGGTTTGGGTTATTTTCATTAAAACAAACTCTTTAAAGCTGTTTTTGTAACAAGATGCTTTTAAAATCTGTTGTCAGAGAATCCTTCTTGTTAGGTTTCTAACATTTGCTATTGTAAAATTTATATTTGCATCATTAGCTAGTAAAAAAAGAAACCTGCTAAAGAATAATATTTAACAAATGAGTCAAGCCGATTCAAATTTCAAAGTCACAAACTCCTGGGGGCTATAGCTGTCTGAATGGTCCCATTTTTATGTTTGTCGCAACTTCACGGAACAGATGTCATTGAAACAAAAGCAGGTTATAGCGAGGACAGAAATAAAAGACAAGAGTAGAAAACAAAGTAAAATGTCATAAAGAGGTTAAAAAACAAGGCCCAAACATACGCAGAGCAGGTTAGAGATAATGAAAACTGGAATTTAAAAGACTCATAGAAACACATGCAGAGCAAGATGCAGAATATGAAAGCAGAAAAAAACGACAGTGTCAAAACAAAGAAAGTAAACATCGCATTAGCGCAAGGAAAGAGAAATTATTACTCTGAGAAATAACGAAAAAGCAAATAGAGATCGAATATGTGGACATAGGTGATATGTCAGAAGTATGTAAATATTGTAAGGCTTTGAAGTTTAAGTCAGAGAATTTTAAAAACGGGGTTTACCTCACATGCATTTATTGGTTACTTTACAAAAAAAATTGTTAACTGCTGATGATGTAGATAGTTTTGTCCGTGCTAAAATTCCAAACAGAGAAACCTACCCTAAATTATGGTACAAAGTCATTAACACATGTCTCATTAACCTCATTAAAAAGATTCAGCACACTGGGACTCGAAAGATTCCAAATATTGTTTTTACAGAAGTTCTGAAATAAAAGTGAAACTAATGAAATAGCAATAATTCAAACAGAAAAGTGTGTACCCGGAAAAACAAAAACAGGGGATGTCAAGCGAAGCCAACTAGTATTGTTTATAAAAATTGTAATGAGCTGGACTAAAAAAGCATGTGATAATCCATTTATTCATTTGAAATTCTTGATGTCAAGTGCTTGAGCAGTGGAAAGGTGCTATTTAATTAAAATATATTATATTATTATGTTTAGCAACTTTTCACTGTTTTCATAGCAACCTAACTAGGTGTCATAATCAGTAGGCACAATAATTGCGCATTAATAATCCATCAATAATCCTGTGGAAAAGGTTCTGTGCCACATGCAAATTAATTCATTCGAAACATCATTTACTAATAAATTACTGCTTCCTACATAGGAGGTGAAGGGAAGAAATGGGAGGAAACTTTTACACTGTGCAATACTTCATTAACGGCATTCAGGATAACTTGCATATTATACTTTCAGGGTGCTCCTTTCCAGTGATGCGAGGGTGGCTAGACATTCATAACATTATCTACACTGACTTGAGAATCTGGAAAAAGCCCGGAACCATTTTAGATCCAAGGCTCTTTAGTTAAGATGTGCTTATATTCATATTTTTTTTCAATAAGGCTGCTTAATATTGGGAAAAATTGCGATGAACAATAAACTTGATGATGTGATAATGATAAATAATGTGATAAATCAGAGATTAAGGTTATGCACTGTGCAGTATCACCAATTGTACAAGCTGCCAATACAGATGATAAATTGAGATTCTTAGTTGTGTGTTTATTAAAACACAAAAATTACAGTCAATATTGCAAAAAAAGCAAATATGCTATATGCGTAAAGCAATACATGCTACAAAATATTTACAAAAAAATACTCAAACAAAATGATCAAATCAGATTGCAGCAAAACCTAATAATCTAGACCTTGAGGTACAATATCACACAACAGGTAGCAGTATACTTCAGGAAAATGGGAATCTTACTTGACTATTGCCTTTGTTTTACCTTCGCTCAGGATTCCAGTTTGTTAGCAACTCTGGTCTGTATTTGCCAGTACAGTTGAAACATTTACCTAGATGACTACATAGCACTTGCGTTAAGATGCTGTTAAAAGTGTCTGTCAAATGCGGTAAATATAATTAGTGTGAGGCAGGAAGGAAAACATTTTTAACTCCACATTACTCTATGTTACGAGCCAGTTAAATTTCTGAAATAAAATAAACACTCACTGACGGCTAAGCGCAGTCCGAGTTCAAAACACTGGGCCAGTCATTTACTTCAGTAGCTTCGATCATATTTTTTGCATCGTCAGTAGAAAACACACAAGGCCATCTTTGTATAAACGCCAGCTAGCCAAAGCCTTACGTAATCTCATAGCTATATTTTCAAAGTCATGGTCAATGAAGTGGACTGTCAGGCTTATGCAGGGCTCTGTTTTCCTGCTTGACCAAGATCGGTCGTGCATGTTAGAAATTCTACATCTTTCAGCTCTTCCCACAGTCCAGGAGGCGACTTCAGAAAACTACATATGGGATGGAACGAGGTATCATTTCTCAAGTTTTTTGATAAAGTACACAAGACTTTTTTGTTGGACAGTATTTACTGGGACAATGACATTACACGGGTAGTGGCTAATGGCCTACATTATTTCTTTTTGACGTTGAGTCACGGGAGACACATGCGTTCAAAACTTTTGGAAATCAATGGCTGCTTTAGATGTAGTTCAGATTTTGTCTTCAATCTTGCCATGCTGCTTGCACATTTTTGTGAACACCACTCTTTGTACTGCTCTTTATGACGGTGCTTCAAACAGTAGAAGAGGCTTGCTGTGTTTCCCCTCAAAGAAGCCACCTCTGCTTGACATGATTTACAAAACACCTGAGTTTGTAAATGGTCTTCCCATTTAAAGTCAAAGTACTACTATAAGTCCGATTAAATAGCTCTTTTGGACACCAAATTTTAGGCCTTTAAGCCAGAATTTTCGGTCTCAGCTATATCCATGCTATCGCTGCCTTATGCTAAAAGAGTTAAAGGACATTGAGATGCTGTTGCACCGGTTACGCATATGATGTAATTGTTTGCAATGACTGTCGGCAGCGTGAAACAGTCTCTGCTCTCAGCCTTTTAAATCTGTAGTTGAGTTACTTGTCTAATTTAATTGCAACTTAAGTTTATCACAGTAATAAATTTGATGCAGCAATAGGTTTACCGCAGAAATGACTTATTGCAGTAACAATAAAAAAGCAATTAATCGTTTAGCATTACTTTTCAATGTTAAAACAAGGATTTTGTTGCGCTGCACAGACTATGCATTTGCAATCTAAAATGCAGTAGAAACTGTGTTTCTCTTTTAAAAACGCCAACTTCCCAGCAGCAAAAAACTCCCCTTGTCCTGTGCCACAAACTCTAAGTTTGGGCCAACTGTGTCAATTGCACTGGATTTTAAAAAAATCCTTTTACTGAGTCAGCTTGTATACTTATTGAATGTGATTTACTTACAAATTAATCACTGGAGAAAATAACTAAAAAATAACTATATAAAATTTAGCTATGTTTATATAGGATGTTATTATGTCTCAATTTTCTTTCAGATCCATGAGGTGACAGTTAAAGAGATAGAACTTGACAGACCTGATATGAAGTGTGAAAATGCAGCTTTGCCAAAAATTGAGCTAGCAAGTGCAATTAACGGACTAGTCTACCACATTTAGCTAGCCTGTGTACTGAAAAATTATTTGACTTAAGCCCGCTGATGAGTAATAAAAGTGGCAACTGACTGTGAAAGTGAATTTAGCAGATAATTTATATGTTATGTCCAAAACAATACTGTGGCTTTAACTTTCATTCCATGCTAGTCATTAACATAAACTTCTTCAGTTAACAAGCTTCACAACACTAAAAGAATTATTGTCAGTTAAATAAAAGTAAGTAGATTATACTATATATAACACATTGGAGATTGAATTTTGCCTGATGTTTTGGGGAACTTTGTCCATTGAATGTAGTGCAGTTACTGCCATGATTAGTCTACTCAAAATAGGTGCAGTCAATGGAAACCAAAACGTGCCAGTAAAGAATGCAGGGGTGTTAGTTGATTACACTGATTAATAGTGATTAGCCTGTAGTAAAAATTCTTATTTTCTTATGTCCTGCAGCAAAAACCTAATTTATTGTGCTGTCATACGTGGCATAGAACATCAATTGTACAGGGTGAGCCAAAAAGAAGTACCACATTTCAAATGTTTATTTTACAAAAATGCTATAAGATAAAATAAATTTAATTCCAACAAAAGAAAGGGTATACAAAATAGATTTTCTTCCACAGTGTTTTAAAAATTATGTCTTCAAGGTGGTGGCCATCATCAGCGATACACTCTTCAATTTCTAAATGTTTGCATTAATCGTTCAGCAATTTCAAGGGGAATAGCAGTGATTTCATGGTGAATAGCGTCCTTGAGGACTTCAAGGTTTAGAGGTGAGAGTGTGTATACTTTTGATTTGAGAAGGCCCCACAAGAAGAAATCGCACGGAATGAGATCAAGCGAACATGAAGGCCACCCGACATCACCGCACTGGGAGATCAGCTTCCCCGGAAAAATCTCCCACAATACTTGCATGGATCTCTGCACCTTATGAGCTGTTCCTCCATCCTGTTGAAACCAGGCATCCACCACATTGGGACTGCAAAAAAGTTATCTAACATTTCAATGTAATGTTCTGAAGTGACAATGATTGGTTGCTACCCCCTCCTCAAAAAAGTAAGGGCCTACAATGCCAAATTCTGCAACAGCGCACCAAATTGTAACACACTCACTATGCAGTTCATGAGGGTTGGTTTCAGCCCAATAGCCAATGTTTTACTTATTTCCGGAACCATTCAAATGGAAATGTGCCTCGTCACTACACAGGACGATGGCATCTCAATGAACAGTTTGCGGAATGTTCATGTACAATTCTCTACAGCTCTCTCAGAGAGATCCTGCACTACCATCATTTTATATGGATGGAAATTAAGGTCCTCATGCAAAATCCTCCTCAAAGACATTTTGGAAATGCCTATGGCATAAGCATGTTTACATGCTGAACATCTACAGTGCATCCGGAAAGTATTCACAGCGCATCACTTTTTCCACATTTTGTTATGTTACAGCTTTATTCCAAAATGGATTAAATTCATTTTTTTTGCTCAGAATTCTACACACAACACCCCATAATGACAACGTGAAAAAAGTTTACTTGAGGTTTTTGCAAATTTATTAAAAATAAAAAAACTGAGAAATCACATGTACATAAGTATTCACAGCCTTTGCTCAATACTTTGTCGATGCACTTTTGGCAGCAATTACAGCCTCAAGTCTTTTTGAATATGATGCCACAAGCTTGGCACACCTATCCTTGGCCAGTTTCGTCCATTCCTCTTTGCAGCACCTCTCAAGCTCCATCAGGTTGGATGGGAAGCGTCGGTGCACAGCCATTTTAAGATCTCTCCAGAGATGTTCAATCGGATTCAAGTCTGGGCTCTGGCTGGGCCACTCAAGGACATTCACAGAGTTGTCCTAAAGCCACTCCTTTGATATCTTGGCTGTGTGCTTAGGGTCGTTGTCCTGCTGAAAGATGAACCGTCGCCCCAGTCTGAGGTCAAGAGCGCTCTGGAGCAGGTTTTCATCCAGGATGTCTCTGGACATTGCTGCAGTCATCTTTCCCTTTATCCTGACTAGTCTCCCAGTTCCTGCCGCTGAAAAACATCCCCACAGCATGATGCTGCCACCACCATGCTTCACTGTAGGGATGGTATTGGCCTGGTGATGAGCGGTGCCTGGTTTCCTCCAAATGTGACACCTGGCATTCACACCAAAGAGTTCAATCTTTGCCTCATCAGACCAGAGAATTTTGTTTCTCATGGTCTGAGAGTCCTTCAGGTGCCTTTTGGCATGCCATGTGCCTTTTACTAAGGAGTGGCTTCCGTCTGGCCACTCTACCATACGGGCCTGATTGGTGGATTGCTGCAGAGATGGTTGTCCTTCTGGAAAGTTCTCCTCTCTCCACAGCGGACCTCTGGAGCTCTGACAGAGTGACCATCAGGTTCTTGGTCACCTCCCTGACTAAGGCCCTTCTCCCCCGATCGCTTAGTTTAGATGGCCGACCAGCTCTAGGAAGAGTCCTGATGGTTTCGAACTTCTTCCACTTACGGATGATGGAGGCCACTGTGGTCCTTGGGACATTCAAAGCAGCAGAAATTTTTCTGTAACCTTCCCCAGATTTGTGCCTCAAGACAATCCTGTCTCGGAGGTCTACAGACAATTCCTTCGACTTCAGGCTTGGTTTGTGCTCTGACATGAACTGTCTGTCAACTGTGGGACTTTATATAGACAGGTGTGTGCCTTTCCAAATCATGTCCAATCAAATGAATTTACCACAGGTGGACTCCAGTTAAGCTGCAGAAACATCTCAAGGATGATCAGGGAAAACAGGATGCACCTGAGCTCAATTTTGAGCTTCATGGCAAAGGCTGTGAATACTTATGTACATGTGCTTTCTCAATTTTTTTATTTGTAATAAATTTGCAAAAACCTCAAGTAAACTTTTTTCACGTTGTCATTATGGGGTGTTGCGTGTAGAATTCTGAGGAAAAAAATGAATTTAATCCATTTTGGAATAAGGCTGTAACATAACAAAATGTGGAAAAAATGATGCACTGTGAATACTTTCCGGATGCACTGTAGGAGATTACAAAATTGATGCTCTACAGCTTAGATATGTTCAGCCGTTCATACAGTCCGAGGATGGCCTGGAGAACTTCTGTTCAAAGTTGTACCTGTCTGTCTAAATTTAGCCACCCACTGAAGAACTGTTTTCCGATTTAAGACATCACCGTTAGGAGGAATGCTATATATTGATAAATGCAATAAATATTGATAAATCATAAGTAAAATTTACCTGCAAAATATGTGGACTTGTATGTTAGTGTTAGCGGTGGTCAGTTTAAGGCTGATGTAATAATTTTAATGAGGGCTAACTTCAGTTGCTCCATGTTCAAGAAATTACACCATCAAAAAGAAAATTCAACAATTTACACTAAAAGAGACATTGCCTATAACACACATTACAGCTATTTTAACTTGACATGTAAGAAACTCATAAAACCGGTTAAAAATGTTGATACTCACTGAGGTCAACAATTTGAACAATGACTAAGGAACACAACATCTGGAATTAACATGTTACAGCTTGTGAAGTCAGTTATTCAGGTAACAACAGATCAAAGATCACTACATCCTAGAAAATAATGTCTCCAATTCAGCAAACAAGATAAAGCTGAAAAGAGGTTGGATGTGCCTTGAAACGTGGGGACCATGGATGGTTAAAGTCTGCAATGTGCATTTTAATCATATCTAAACTGTTGAATTTGTAGTTTAAAATGATGGAGCAGAGGGGTAAATCAAGAAAAATGGCTTTGTCCCAAACATTATGGAGGGCACTGTATCTGTCAAGTTAGCTAGACATTAGTGTTGCTGATATAAACTAAGCCTTTTTACATGTGTAAACTGTTACTATTGTATGGCTTTTTGAATAAATGCATGTATATATATTTTCTATGGGATTTTAACAAGTTTTTAGTAGGGCTGGGCAATATATTGAGATTTTAAAATATACTGGGATATAAGTAGAGCAGGATATGGATTATTTATATTGAGTTTAAATAAAGTTTTGGTTTAAACTTGCAGAAAGTCTTTTTTCTTATCCCTTGCTGCCTGCTCCAGGCTTCACTACTGTGGTCTACTAGCAGCCCCAACTCCTGCTTGCATGCGTGCAAACAACTGTCTCGAAACACAGAGGGGCATGACATTACAAGTTATAACTGAAGATGACTTAGTATGTAAAACAAAGAACAATAGTTCAATTATTTGAAGGTGATTTGGATTTCACAGGTCAGATGAAAAGCAGAATCGCATAATATTTAGGGAATGCCAAAAGAAAGTAGATTCAAAAAGTGAGAGCACTAACAATCTTATTCATCACGTAAAACAGTGGCTGTTAAAGAGGCTGTTAAACTTAGTTACACTACTGCAATCACGAAGCATTTGCCACCCAAAGCACCTAGACCAAATCACATGACATTGTAAGCTACATTTACCCACGCCTCGCCTTATGAAAATAAAGTGCAAAGTAATGAGGTGTCACTGAGGCAGTTGCTTACTACATAGCAAAAGGTATACTTCCCCTCTCAAGAGTGTAAAAGGATGGTTTTAAAAGACTAACCAAAGCGCTTGACCCGGTTTGCGAATTGCCCTGTAACAATTACTGTACTTTGAAAGAGAAGTGCTACCTACATTCATGACAGATGTACCCTTACCAACCTGATCACTAAATTAAAACATTTTGCATTGACAACCGATGTGTGGTCACGCTGCACCTGCGAGCCATATTTAAGTGTGACTATTCATTTCATTGAAGAATGGGAGATTAAACGTGTGTGTCAGCAAACAAGCTATTTCCCTGAAAACCACACTGGTGAGCACATAGCTGAAGCTCTGCAAGATACTCTCACAAACTGAAAGCTGGATGAAAAGAGGCTCATTTCTTTTACAGCCGACAATGGGAGCAATGTTATGAAAGTGGTGAAATCGCTGAAGTGGCTAAGAACACAGTGTTTTATTCATCGACTTCATCTGGTAATTGGAAAGTGCTGGATTTTAAAAAAATTAACGTTAACTGCTTAAGTGTTATATTTATCAAAGCCAGAATTAAGCAGTAAAATTGAGTTTTAAACTGCTTTGCCTTTACAGTGAGTTGTGTCAGTTAAACACATTACTTATTTCACAATAAGTTTAAATTAGCTACAGCATAAAATGTAAAATGCCCCTAGGCCAGACTTTTTTTTTTTTTCTCAAAAATTAAATGTGTTTTACAGATTTATAAACAAAAAAAAAAAATTTAAATTAACAAATTTAAATGCATGTCTAATGTACAGTAGTTTCTTAACTTGTTTGTTAAAATATTGGAGAGCAAGTAAGAAACCGTTTATGTATTTATTTATATAGCTATTATATTATTTATTTTACATTATATTTTAACTGTAATGTAGGTTGTATTTTTTATATAATTTCAAATTAATTTTCAGAACCCTTAGGCCTGCCATTTTTTTCTTACATTTAAACATTTCATTTACACTAAGTTCTTAACCTGAAAGCAGAGACTGTAGTTCTTGTAGGTACTGTGGGCCTTTAAGTTAAAAATATATATTAATTTATTATATATTTCAACCTTTATTTTGATAAATAAATTCTTGTGATATCTTGTCTGGCTTTGGTTAACAACTTAAAATTTTACTCATTATAATATATCTAGATATTCATTGTATTGCCATTCAGCCAAAATATGTCCATATTGCCCAGCCCTAGTTTTTACTCATACAGTCTAATTAGTTATCTGCTGTTTATGTATCTACTATATAAAAACTGTGTGCCTGGCACATCTAAAATTCCTATATGTATTTAATACAGTTTTTATAATTTCAAAAGTTACTTATTTAAAAACTATACCTCTCCCAAGAGCACATAGTGGTACAGTGGAGTTCTGGGTTCAGTTCCCACCCTGGTTACTGTCTGTTTAAAATCTATAAATTCTCTCCATATTCTATACATACATGGTTGGGTTTTCGCAGGTTTCTTCGATATTTGAAAGACATGCATAGTACATTAACTGTTGATTCTAAATTGGACTGATAAGAACAAATATAGGTATGTGAGTGAACCTCCAATTGACGTTTTTCTAGAAATTGATTAAAAAAAAATGTTATATGAAGGAAATTGTCACAAATATGTCAACAACCTTTTTTTTTTTTTTTTTTTTTTTACAGTTCCACTACAGTTATTTTTATGATTACTAGTTATAACCCCAGTCTAAAAATGCCCTGAATTATTCTGTTTAATTTGAGGAATTATTTGTCATTTTTCTTGTTTCAGATTGTTACTTGAATGTTCCTGTGTTCATGATAGCAACCTCACCACCTTTAAAGCATTGTAATCTGAAGCTTGAATGCAGTGTGGTGCGTACAACCTCACATTTGTTTTCTTTTAAACAAGGCTATTTTATTATGGTTTTTTTTCCAAAATAATTTGCCATCAAAATGGAACATTTAAATCAAAAATAATGTAAAAGTATTTTAACAAACCTGATTCCTGTAGATATCGATACACCAAAAAGTTAACCTCATCACTGCTTATACTCATCTTTACTCTTGCTTACACCATGGGGTCACCACTAAGGATACAAAGCCTGCATGAAAAACAAAACACAAATAAAAAAATAAATAAATGGAAATTTTCCATATAAAACAGAATTGCACTGATTTGCAGATTTTCTCCTGTTTCACCATATTATGTCTCCAAACCATTTATGCCATACCAACTAAAAAAAACTAAACAAAGTCTTCTACTTACATTAATGAGGCTAAATGCAAATCAAATCACACTGCTTGAGAAAGTAGCTTTCACAGTTAAGTGTATAATATCAAATTTCATGAGTCAAGGATATACAAACCACATTGTGATTTCATTTGAAATACTTCAGAAAGGTAACAAAGTGACAAAACTTCAGACAACTGAAACATTTAGCCTGTTAAAATGGAAAAAAATTTGGAAAAAAAAAATCCACATTTAAAAACAAAATTAGGGCTGAGCAGTACCCCAGGGAGTATATGTGTCAAGTGGTCAGTAATTCTGTAAAACATGCCAACACATCATTAACTTGACCTGCAAGAAATCATGCAATGACCGCCTCAAGTGTAATTCACATCTCAGAAACAAAAAATGGAGATATAGTCAAGCAAATTCTGTACCTCATCAAACCACAATCATGAGTGCACTAAAAAATTGTGAATTCAGACAAGATTTTGTTGCTGTCTGTGCTGACAAATGAAGAAACTTCATCCATTTTTAAACAAATATTGTAAATATATGGTGCATTAGCAGAAAAACAAATTCAGGGGTTTCGAACTCCAGTCCTGGAGGGCCGCAGTGGCTGCAGGTTTTCATTCTAACCATCTTCTTATTTAGTGACCAGTTTTTGATGCTAATTAACTTCTTTAGCCTTAGCTTTAATTATCTTGACTCAGGCCCCTTAGTTGTTTTTTCCTTAATTAGCAGCCGGACAGTAATGAGACATAAAACAAGCAGGGCATGACCAGCTCACCTGTACCCATCAAACAAAATCTGAAAATAAAGATGAAGGTCTCAGTAAGGTTGATCCCTCAGGCTACCAAAACATTTTAGGAGTTCTTAGAAAAAAACAGAATATCAACAGTTTTGGAAATGTCTGCTGTGGCAGAAAGACAGCAGCAACAAATCATGGAATTGAATAACGGGTTTAATTAACAGCAAGAATCCGCTTCTTTTATTAAGGAACTGGTTAGAGTTTGAAGCCCCAATTTAGCTGGTCATCTGTTGGCTCGTTTCATGTCTCATTTCTGTTTGACTGTCATTTAATGAAGAAAAGAATCAATTCAGAAGACTTAATCCTTAAAAACAGGGCTATTAAAATAGAGGGAAAAGAAGTTAATTAGCAGTGAAAACTGGACACTGATTAGGAAAAGGGTTAGAAAGAAAACCTGCACCCACTGCGGCCCTCCAGGCCTGGAGTTTGACACCTGTGAAAAAGTAATTGACTATGATGTATTTTGATGGAGATGTCTCTCTAAGGTGGCAAAGAGAGGGAAAATAAGCAGTTTTATACTCATGTAGTTTCACTTTGTATAATGACTTTTGATAAAGACCAAAATGTTTACATTTATTTACCCTTGTAAGTACACTTAAAACAATTTTAATTTATGAAACATTTATGGTAAATGTATACTTTAAATTTATGTTAAATATGTATGATAGTAAGTTTCAGCATTAATTTTTTTCCAATTGCATTTTACATGCAATTTTAAAAAATAAACTAAAAAAATAATGATGTAGAGTTTTTTTCCCTTTGATCTAAAGTTGTACTGTAAATTTTCTGCAATGGACAAAGGGCAAACCAACAATACTTTAAGTAACACATTTATACTTATTTAGCTTTCAACAATAGTTCTTTTAGTGTGAAGCTAGTTAACTTGAAAAATTCATGCTAGTGACTAGCATCGAGACAAAGGTTAAAGCTTTGGTGTTTCCTTAGACAGAAAAGATAAATTGTCTGCTAAATGCACTTGTCAGCTGCTGCCATTATTACTCGTGGGGCCACTGTGCCAGAGCTGCATTTTCACCCATTGCCATTTATTTATGCAAGGTCCACAAACTTTTAACTCTTTAAATGTCACCTCGTGGATCTGAAAGAAATGTATTTATCAGCGGTTGTCAAAACTGAGCAGTAATAACATCCTATATATAACATCCTAAATTAACCTCAAAGTTTTTTTGGGTATTTTCTCCAATCATAAAATAGAAAATCACACTCAATATGCAATGATAAAAAAATATCCTTCTGAGTCAGACTTATTTTTTTTTCTTAATCAGGTATAGCTCACACAGATCACCCAAACTGTGAAACTGTGAACTTTGCCTTACTATACTAATGTAATCAACAAACGTCCAGAAACTACCAATAACTACAATAAAAATAATAATTAAAAATGAAAACAGAGTTGCAGTCTTCGGGGAACTGAATAGCAAATAGACAATGAGAGCTGTTGCTGGAAAGTTTTTTTTTTTTTTTTTTTAAATAAATACAACTTCTACTGCAGTTTTGACTGACAAAAGTGCAGACTGTGCTCCTCAGCAAAATCCTGGCTATAACATGAAAAACAGAGTATGCACATCTTAAGTATGTAAGTATGGCTTGTAGCTATATTTATGATAACTATGAATAGCATCTATCTCAATTTTAAATTGTTTTCTTTTTTAAATACATGTGAAATATATGACTATTGGAATGGAATCATTATAACACTGAAGTCTAAAAAATACAAAAGACCAATTAATTAGTCTTGTTTCAAGTTGCACTAATGATATCAAGTTATGTTAATAAGCCCATTATTAATCTTACTTTTAGGATTTTTTAACTTAAATATTGCATTGTTAACAGTGCTGTCTTCTTTTTCTGAGCTACTTTAATTTGTGTTTTTTCATATCCTGATGTTTTCAAATTGTATACATGAAATTATGAAATAAAGAACACATTCATACGAGTACCTGAACTTATGATCAACATTAGATGTTAGATTAATCAATTAAATAGTTGATAGATTAATTGTATACAGAATAACCATTTGTGGCAGCTCCAGAATCCATAGGGACTGGGATCAATAGATAAGGCTGATTAAGTTTTATTAACAACAAACAAAAAGGAAAACGATCAACACTTCATGAACATGAACAATGGGAAAATAATGCTAGGCAGAAAAGTTTGTAGAAAACTACAGAGTTGAAAAAGACTTGAGACGTGAATCTACACCAAAAGCTACATCCAGTTGGCAAAGTAAAAAATATATGCAAAAGTATAACCGAATGAAAAATGTTCAACTGTTTTCAATATTCAACTAGTTCAACTTTTTAAGTGCAACACCATAAATAAATATACAGCCACGTGCCAGTTTATGGCTAACCGAGTTATGGCCATTCCTACTTACCCTCAAGGGCCACAGGAAAACAATAGGGTAATAACATTCTGGAACCTGACAAAACCAGCCACTATAGGGCACAAAGGCAGTACACCATTTGTTTCATCATGACTTCCAGCAACGCTGTCAGCCAGAAAATTATACACTCTACAAAGAAGCAGAGAAAGAGGAGGTGGTGGAGCTGCATAGGTAGCAGTCTTTTGGCTGTTTGCCTTACTGTACTGATGCAATCAACAAATGTCCAGAAACTAGCAATAATTACAATAAAAATAATAATTAAAAATGAAAACAGAATTGCAGTCTTCAGGGAACTGAATAGCAATGTCATGTGGCTTGTGCTTCTGGCCAGTACATCCATTTTGTTTCTGACTTATGCAGATGGTTTGCAATTTTTTTCTTCCTTTAAGAAGATACAACCACCCTGTAAATAGTAAATAAATGGTTTGTTATTATAATTTCACAGGGTCTTGTATGTTTTCTAACTCTTGGAGGGCCCTTTAAAGTTTATTTTGATTGGTGCTGCTCCACATAGCTAATTCTTATGCATTCAACCACACGGACCCAGCATGCAGTTTCCGAGACTTGAAGATTAGGTTGTACTACTCTATACCTTCAATTAAAGTATGCATACCGGTGACCCATGGAGACCAATAATATGTACACATTGTGACCAACGTATGACCAATCTGACATGTGGCTAAACAGCCAGTTCCAAATGGAGCTGTAAGTCAGTGTGTGACTGTAATACAATAAATTAAACTCTAAAAAAATGTTTACCTGAAAGTTGTTACATCCTTTTCGTTTAAGGTATCATGTAGATGAAGTGGAAGTGTGATCTGTGGAGTACAGTACAGACAGGAGCTATCAGGAATTCTGTAATGACTCAAACTATGTGTAAAAATGTTTAAAGCAAAGTATTAATAACATTTGCATGTTTGGTGCATTATATGAAAAACTTGTAGAGCTTTTGCTGCATTTATCAATCTCCTCTTGAAATCTGAACATCTCACTATCTGCAGCAGATGCAATATATGGACTTCTAAGACCATACAAAGTCTTAGGGGGAAAAAAAACTTGCATGCAAAACCTCAAACTGCAATGGTTTATGCACTTCAGTGGACGCTTCTAAAACTGATATCCACAAGTGACTAAAGTTATAAGCCCCACATATCTAGAAATACATCCATGCAATGACAACAAGAATGACAACTACGTAAACTAGAAAAAACATGCACATTCTCCTGAATCAGATTATTTCAAAAACAACAAAAAAGCATAATTATATCCTCTGCAACCATAGTCAGTTCTGTATGCAGTACAGATCATAAAACAGTAACTGTACTGTTTTTACAGGAGTTCAGGTTTTCCACATGGCAGACAGTACAGCTGCTGATGGCTACTTAAGGCAAAAATTCACAAGAGTAGTTTAAGACAGATAATGCTTGAAGCACATGTGTATATTCATTAAAAGGAAAAAAATGATTGAAAAAATGGCATGAACAAGAGAGTCCCACTCACTTCACCTAACTAACCATGGCGGGTATCCTTATTATGTGCAGGGATGCTTTTTAGTGTTTCTCTCTAAAGAAGTAATGGCTATGTTTACAATTGCCACATTTTTTTCCAGCTTTACTCTTGTCTCAAAAATCTGTTTTTCACTATTACAGATTATTTGTTTGGCAATCATTTTTGTACTTTTAAAAGCAATTTGAAAACTGACCATGTTGCAGTTGCCCAGAACTCCAAAAGTACCTATTTCTCTATAGGCCAGCAGCACAATATACAATTTTAAGTCCAACAGTATGTTAAAACTTAACAAAGGCAATTGCTGGATCGTATCACCTTATGAATATCGCACTAAACGACTAGAAATCACTGGAGACAACAGACTACATAACTCCTTCCCTCACAACTCTAAGCACAATTTAAAATTTCCAAAGTATCAGATTAACAATTTTTGTCATTCAATTAATTAACTGTCTCTTTGACAGGGCCAATGGCTGTATAATTGTTTTCTAAATATAGGGAGTTCAGCCATAGTCTTGGTCTACCTTTTTCTCCATTCCATTCTGTCATGGTGCAGCAGATATACGACATCTGACAGACAAGCACTCTATATTATTTGTGATCAAAAACACCTATATTTCTTCTTTCCTTATTATAACATTGTACGTGTGACAGTTCATTCATTGGTTGTCAGCTCTAGCACTCACAGAAGCCCACCTCTACAACTTAAATCAGATGGGTCTGATTTTGTCAGAGTGAGTCACAGACCTGTCTGCCTGATCTGCTGTGAATATAAAAACTACATGACTGGTTGTCATGAAGCATGCTGCAATTGCCCCAAATTCAAAACGCTTATGTAAATGAAGGCTATACCTGAAAATCATAGGAAACGTGATATGGTATGGCACTTGCTTCACTTTTTCTACATTGGTAGAAAAGATTAAAACATATTTGTGTTGAGCTTAGCTTAAGACAATCAAGTTAAACAAGCAGTTATCGCTAGTCATTTAGTGTGATAGAGGATTAAAGGAATACTCCACCCAAAAATATATTTCTTTTTAGTTTGTTACTTACCCAATGTACACTGCTCAAAAAAATTAAGGGAACACGTAAATGACACGTGGGATCTCGATAAATGAAATATTCAAGAGTAAAAAATCTTTACTGAGTAATACTGTGTAATACGTTGAGAACAAAATGATATAACAACGGTCAATGGAAACCAAAATCACCAACCCATTGAGGACTGTATTCAACATAAACCCGAAAATCAAAGTCAAACATTCTAATCAAAGACTGATCCAACAGCGACTCCATAGTGTGTATGGCCCCCACATGCCTATATGCATGATGGACAACATCTGGGCATGTTCCTGTCCAGCTCTCCTTGTGTAACAGCCCATCTACTGGTAACTCCTCCATGCACTTAAGACTGTGCTGGGAGACAGAGCAAACCTTCTTACAATGGCATGACAAAATGTGCCATGCTAGAGGAACTGGACTGGAACTGGAACTGGACTACCTGAATAAACTGCAGATACCACCTCATGCTACCAGTAGTGACAAGGACAGTAGCAAAATGCAAAACTATAGAAGAATCAGTCAAGAAGGATAAGGAGAGAGCAATTGTCAGAGGCTACCACCTGCAAAACCATTCCCTTTATGGGGTGTCTTGCTCTTGCCTCTCCTGTGCAACTGTCACTTTCACTTGCACCAAAACAGGTGAAACTGATTCACAATCGCCTATATATCCTAACTGGACAGATTGATATCCCTGAAGCTTAACTGAATAGATGATAGACTGCAATGATTAAGTGTTCCCTTAATTTTTTTGAGCAGTGTACTTTGCAGTGATGGCCAACAAAAGGTTTCAATCTCATTTTTTCATCCAGAACCAAGTGGAAAAAGTTGGTGATAGGATACAAGCCAAAAAGCAACCGGTGATAGGATACAAGCCAAAAAGCAACCAATGTTGTACAATCGCAAATAATTTGAAAAATGTCAATGGGGAAAAAAAGAAAAAAAATATCACATTACTCATGTCACATAATTCACACATCACTTATGTAGATGTATGCTCAAAATGTGCAAAACACATGCTTTTTGACAAAATATTGTTAAATATATACTTGCTGAAGAATGAGCGCACATCATAAACAGGAAACTAAAACTTTACTGGATTGCTTTCTTGACAAGAGGCAAAGTGAATACAGTCATAGCCTTCATTTGTGGGTGGAGCATTCCATTAAGTGGTATCATTGCCATATAATGTAGCTTGAACTAAATTAGTAACAGACTAGAATGTTCTTCTCATACAAAAGACAGAAGAACTATGTTGAAATGGAAACAAAATTTAAAAAAAAAAACACACACAAGGCTTTCCTTTTCCAGAGAAATAATAAAAACAGGCTATCCAAAACAATCCTGTTAAAACACAAATTTGTATCTGATTTTTGTGTACATATAGAGTTACTCCAGGTACAAAGTTTATTTCAAACAGGGCTGTCACATGCAAATCTGAACATGTAATATACAGTCAATTCTCATTATCAGTGGTTTTATGTTATTGAAAAACCAATAGATACTGAAACACTGACCTGATTAGGTAAGCGAATAGCAAGGATTTTATTCACCTTTTTTATATTAGGAATAATATGCAAACTTTCAAATCTTTACACTCACTTTTGTATTGCTCCAAAGACGAGTTGCATGTAAAGTTGCCAGCAATGATACTGCAACTACTACAAACTTATGCTAATAAAAAAATTTTAAATATAAAAATCAGTATAGATTAATTTTCCTAATTATAAAATACTGTTATGTTAATTCTCAATAAGAATGGATTGTACCTTTTCAATAAATTGGGTGTTCTTTCTATTTTATAAATATTATATATTTAAGCACTGGCTTGCTGCTGCCCTGAATTTTGCACACACACCACTCCCAAACCCTTGTATAAAGTTGGCTAGCACCAACTTTAATTCTCTGCCAGCTGCACTTCAAAAACTTTGGAACATCCAAATAAATATCTAATGCAAGTAAAGTTACATAAGTGCTGGGTTTTATTTGAAAAACGTCCAATCAACACTGTAAGATGTAGCTTATCTAGAAACATTTTGAGGCAGTTGGTGATTTTAAAAATGTTAACACTAGCATCAGGAAACTCACCACTTCTAGACTAAGCCTGTTTGTATTTTTGTGTGGTTAACTTGTATCTTCATTAGTAGTAAATAATGATAATGAGTAGGAAATCTCTAGTACAGTATACTCAAGTTATTTTGTTAGTAAAGCACATAAAGATTATTGTTATCTCAATTTACTTACAAGAGCCTACTTGGCAAAACAACCTGCTATCAATGTTTGACACTACTGATGCATGCGTATTTGACACTATATACAGTGGCAAGATGAGCCAATAAAAAGCACTTTCTCTTTGATTAACTCACTTTATGAATGCAGAGAATCCCACTCTTGTGAACGGCTGTGTTTCCAAACATTGCCTTTGTTAAAGCTTCACTTTTCATGTACATGTTTAAAGCAACAGTTTCCAAGTCATAGGTACATCACGCTTTATGAACACAGTGTGAACAAAAAAGTACAAATATTGAAAATACAGCAAAAGCACATATGCTACAAGTGTTCTCAGAGTGCGTCTTTTGTTGGTATTATACCACGGTTTCATTCTACTATGCACACATGACAATAACCTTGAGCATGAAGTGCAGATATGCCTAATATCCTGAGATTAGACTGTTTTTTCAATTCCATGGCAAGCAGTATAGACAGATTTCCTTCCTTCAGTTGCCAATAATTATAATTACACTGCATTTTTTTAATTCCACTTTGTAAAGAGTTTGCATTTTATATTGGCTAAATATTAAAAAATTTGAAAGAGTTAATGCTAATTTTAATAATATTGTTAACAACTAGGGGGCTTTGCCCCCTGCTTGCTTCGCTCGCAAACCCCCATGTTTCGTTTTTTCGGATACACACTTGTAAGATTTTTTTTTCTTTGAATTGTTGCTATTTCATTAGTTTCACTTTTATTTCAGAACTTCTGTAAAAACAATATTTGGAATCTTTCGTGTCCCAATATACTGAATCTTTTAAATGAGGTCTGTGAGACTTGTGTTTAATGACTTTGTACCATAATTTAGGATAGGTTTCTCTGTTTGGAATTTCAGCACAGACAAAATGATCCACATCATCAGCAGTTAATAATTGTTTTTGCAAAGTAACCAATCAATGCATATGAGTTAAACCCCGTTTTTGAAATTCTCTGATTTAAACTAATTTCTTTTGTTTGCGTCAATGCGATCTGTGCTATCTTTTTTTTGATACTGTAGCAACTGACGCAATAAAGTGTCACAAAAGTTCTACTTTAGCAATCGTCGACTGCGTAACCCCAAACACAACTTTCTAGCACCCTCTCCAACCTCTACTCCCACGGGTCTCGCCTCCCCCTTCCCGCATCAATCAGCACCCAGCTACCACCCCTCCTCCCACGGGTCTCGCCTCCCCCTTACCACATCAATCTGCACCCAGCTATCAGTCTTCCGTGCTGTACTCTGCCGTCCCTCGATCGGACCTAACAGTCACTTAAAACAAAAAAGGCTTCAGCGTGGCTGGGATGCTACAATACTTTCGACTGTTACTGCTTTCATATTCTGTACCTTTCTCTGCATATGTATCACTCCTTGGGTCTCTTTTCTCCGTTCTGCTCTTTCTTCTTTGCTGAGAGCACAGGATCCGTGTGTGCCACGTGACTTTACATGACTGAATGTTTTGCTAGCTGTCCGTGCTCTTATTTAATAAGAAGGGCATGTCTTGCAAGAATCTTATGTTCCACGTCCCCGCGAGACTGCCCTGGGATAATCTCTTGGCACCAAGTCTCATGGTTACGATCCCCGCGAGATGCTCCGTGGCCAGTCTTTTTTGTCTTGCAGGTCTTTAAAATGTCTTTCGAGAACTTCCGAGAAGATCACATATCGTCGCCTTGCTTTTCCATTCCAGGATTTTCTTTTATATATAGAGAGATATATTTATTCTTTCTTAAATAATAATATATGGCTAATTAAAAAATATTGTACACTATATTTCTTGTTGGAAACACAGCATTACTCTTTTCTTTCCAATAAAAGTGAGCTATTACAATTAATTTTTAAAATACAAACATCTGCATAGCTTTAAAGCAATTAAAAATGCATGCACTTTGAGTAAGTGAATGAATGAGACAGTGAACTTTGCATTACTATAAAGCTTAAGGGTTGGCACAAAAAGAGGTTTGACATGTGCATACACAACTTTCCACATAAATGTCGGGATTTATAAAAGGGGGGAATATGTATATATTTATGGCAGCTCTAACCCATGCATATGTACCATTTTGGGGAAATTGGGAAATGACAACATGCTTGATCAAGCAAGGAAACGCTGCCAAACCAGCTAAATGACGACTTGTGTATTTCATAAAATTAAGCTATGTTGTAATATGCATTGATATGACAAACATATTACATCTAAAAAGTCATTAATATAATGTACGTGCCGTATTTTAGTTCCCTTTCAGCCAATGCTATGTATTTGTACTTAAACCTTTTTTGTTTTTTTATCAGTTTATACTGACTGCCTGTTATTAAATATTAAATAACTGGCAAGATACTGCATCCAGTTTTCATATGGTATGGATGTATATACAAAAAATGTTTTTGCCAACATACAGAGGTAATTTGCAGCAGTGTCCATTTCTGCTAACGTAATCAGAGCACCTTACTGCACTAATATTGTAATAAAGGCACCTAACAAGAATGAAGCTGCTTTTGTTACCCATAATTCCATTCCATTCCAATAATGTATAAGTCATTCAATATGTGACTGGCAAACATCATGTCTCAATGACCTGAATCAACTAGTGATAAATTTATTTCATTATGTCATTACAGTACATGTGCTAGGTGACAGTGGTTACCCGCCCATATGATGGGTCCTAAAACCTGTCCCGGAACCCCATAGAGTACAAAAGAGGCACTATAATGCTACACATGATCTTATGCTTTAAGGGCAGTATTCAAGGCGCTCTCAAGTACACACATTTATAAGGGGGTTGTAATTTATAACCATTAAATTATGCAGAATTGGTCCAGATTTAATCAGATTTTTTTTTTTTTTTTTTTTTTTTGCCGTGAGGAAAAAAAAGTGAGAAACAGGTTTAGCTAACGTGAAAGAAAATTAACAATCCTGGGAAATGTTTATTGTACACAAAATTGTATATAAGTATATACAGTAATCCCTCCTCCATCGCGGGGGTTGCGTTCCAGACCCCCCCGCGATAGGTGAAAATCCGCGAAGTAGAAACCATATGTTTGTATGGTTATTTTTATATATTTTAAGCCCTTATAAACTCTCCCGCACTGTTTATAAATATTCCCCGCAGCGTTATACAGCATAATCCCTTTGTATTCTCTTAGATATTAGGTAAGATTCATTGAAATTATGTATATAAACACACACTGTTTATATACAGTAAAACCTAAATATTATTTTAAAGATATTGAGTGTCTCTGATATCACATATGTTACAGCCATTACGATAGACAGATCACCAGCAATAAATACGTACATTGCAAGAAAAATAGTATACAGTAAATGTATTAATTATTTATGGTTACTCACCAACAATGACACGATGACTTGTCCGATAACAATGAGTTTAATTTTACTGCACAACAAAGGAGAGCGTTACAGCCCTTGTAAAGGAGCCACTTCAGGCGATTGTGTAGCACTGCCGTTGTTCTTCTGGCAGTCTTCAATCCAAATCCCTAAAGCAGATTCCATCCAGACTACTGCCTTATTACATCCACTTACAACTCGTTTTGCACCCTGGTTAAAAGGACGCTGCAGCCGTAGATCTTATATTCCTTCCCTACTTTTTAAATAAAAAGAATCGTAGCCTTCAACAAATCCAAAACGTTTACCTTTTCGGCAATCGTTAACATCTTCTTCTTGCGCTTGGGCACGGCACCTGAAGCAGTAGCAGATTGTTTTGGAGCCATAATGAAGGGCTTGACTATGCACAAAGATAAACACTAAAGAGCACAACTCTTTACACAGCGAAGCACGCTGATGCTGAATGAGTGAGATGAGACTTCCTGGTTAACACTGCATAGCTCCTGCGTGCTCTGATTGGTTAGCTTCTCAGTCAGGAGAACTTAACTGCGTGCTTTGATTGGTTAGCTTCTCAGCCATCCGCCAATAGCGTCCCTTGTATGAAATCAACTGGGCAAACCAACTGAGGAAGCATATACAGGAAGTAAAAAGACACATTGTCCGCAGAACCCGCGAAGCAGCGAAAAATCCGCGTTATATATTTAGTTATGCTTTCATATAAAATCCGCGATACAGTGAAGCCGCGAAAGTCGAAGCGCGATATAGCGAGGGATTACTGTACATAGCAGTACAATTAGTGTTAACATAATTTTGACTTCCTTGCATAAATCCACCATTAGCTGCAGGAAAACTTTCTACAGAGATAGATTGACAGAGGGGCAAAGAGGAGAAAAAATACCTATAACCTTATTAATCTGAAAATAGGTTGTTGGATAATAAAAAAAAAATGTACAAGATTAATTTGTATAATTTTCTTTTACAGTATTGATCATGGTTACGCAGTGGGATCTTTCACCTTAATTCCAAGAACAAATAAAGACTCCAACATATTTTTGATCCTGAGTAGTCAATGTCCAACTTTTTGGAGGTATAAAGGCACTAGATCTGAATGCATGATTCATTGAATGAATTACCACTGGAATTCCCAGTAAGTATGGGTCACAAGTTTAGGGTCTTGACTGATCTCCTGCCATTGGAATTTAATACCAATACCAGTGAAATTTTACCTTACTCGACACCTTCCAATACCATGACAAAAACAACTCCAATACTGAAATTAAGAATGTTGTGCCTTTTACTGTAATGGAATACAAACAATATAAATACTACCAATAACAATAACTTCAAAATACTGGTATAACTATCAAGTAGTTACCCAACTATCATTTAAGTAAACAAGTATTGGCATTCATAAACATGAAAATACAATGCAGGGGCTTACCTCTAATGTAAGGCAGAAAAGGAGACTGTCCCAGTGTAACAACAAATGAGGGTTTACAGTGTTGTGGGAATTCAGAATAGGGTTTATAAAAAATGCTATATCATGATCATATTTGCCATTGTGAGATTTTATATTTGCATAATTAGCTGGTTAAAAAATATTATTAAAGTAATATTCAACAGATGAGTCAAATTAATTCAGTTTTCTATTATCAGAAACTCATGGTTCTTTAATTTTCCAAATCAGCCCTCTTTTTATTAAAATTTGTCCTTGCTTTTGCTTGTGAAATCAAACTTGAAATTAGTTTCATATTAATCCTTTATTTTCAGAACTCCTGTAAATGGCCTTTGTTTCACGGTTTTCAAAATTTTTTTGCAAGAGTGATCAGACTTTGTTATTACTTATGCCTGAATTAAAAAAATACTTAGGTTGTCGTTACCTGTACTAAATAAATTTGTAACTATGAGGATGAATTACATTCTTCAATGTCCCATCTAAATATATTACACATGTGACTTACAGTGTGAAAAACTATTTGCCCCCTTCCTGATTTCTTATTCTTTTGCATGTTTGTCACACAAAATGTTTCTGATCATCAAACACATGTAACCATTAGTCAAATATAACACAAGTAAACACAAAATGCAGTTTTTAAATGATGGTTTTTATTATTTAGGGAGAAAAAAAATCCAAACCGACATGGCCCTGTGTGAAAAAGTAATTGCCCCCTTGTTAAAAAATAACCTAACTGTGGTGTATCACACCTGGGTTCAATTTCCGTAGCCACCCCCAGGCCTGATTACTGCCACACCTGTTTCAGTCAAGAAATCACTTAAATAGGAGCTGCCTGACACAGAGAAGTAGACC
>JANRMT010062854.1:92136675-92161094 GCA_026402145.1 Polypterus bichir lapradei | reverse complement strand
AAAAACTGCATTTTGTGTTTACTTGTGTTATATTTGACTAATGGTTACATGTGTTTGATGATCAGAAACATTTTGTGTGACAAACATGCAAAAGAATAAGAAATCAGGAAGGGGGCAAATAGTTTTTCACACCACTGTATGTGCAATCTCAAGATGCAGATAAATACTTAAGGCTTTTTGTTTTCAAGTTCTAAGGCCAACCCCTTCACCCCCATTTAAAACATAAGAACACAGAAGATGCTACATGATTTAAGCTACACAGCACAAACAAGACACACAAATAAAGTTACTGTGTGACCTTGACTGCCAGTGCAAATCGAAGGTGTATATATGTCACATGCACATCTGTGTGCAGGGCTGTTTTTAATCCTGTTTCCACTGATACTCTGACTGTTCCCATCTGCTGCATTGTTATCTAATGAGGTCTAGCCAATCCCCCAAAGAAACAAACAAGGAAATTAATTTAAAATTTAATACCAGAGGATTTTTATTGTAATGAAAAGGACAGGGAAATGCCAGCAGCTTTGACTTTACCAAGGACTGTCTGTCCTATGTGCATAAAGGGAAAAAAAAAAACAGCAGGGCAACTGGCTGCTTTAGACTGCCTGGTGAAAAAACGGGAAGAAGTGTGGCATTTTGGTACATGAGGACACCTGGGTAATTTGTAGTTAACCATTACAAAATTAAGATTTGCAATGTAGGCAAGCACTTTTGACACAAACACACATTTTCATTTACTGAAAGTGATCATTTGGCTTGACACGGCAAATTCCACTTTTGTTTGTTTAGTAACATTGATATGGAAACTCTTTCCCATGCAGTGAAACTGCTTTCTCAATGAATGCACATTTAAGTAACATTAATTATCCCTTAGTGTTTCTCAAACTTTATTCCTTCAAAGTTCCCTAGTGTACCACAAGAATATGTGAGGGACCCACCAAAACAGACCAAGATATTTAACCTCTTGAACAATGGTCTTGACAAAAGTGCTTGTTTTTTAAAATTACATTTATTAACAAAAGCATATTTGCTGCTTGTGCTATTATATAGTGTTTTTAAATAATAATGCAAATAGGCAATTTCAAAAACAGCCAGTATAATTTTATTAACTATAAATTTTTAATACTGGCTTAATTTCTTATTCATAACATAAAACAAGTAGGCATTTTAGGGAAAATAATAACCAATAATTTAAAAAAAAAAAAACACACAAATTGTGTCACAGCAGATGTTTTTGACAACACCAAAAGCTGCACACTACTCAAATCATCTCAAGCATTATTTTAAAAATTAAGCATAAAATAATTAACAGTCAAATCTGTCATACTTTTAAGCTGTCAGTGAAATACTAAACAGACTGCATAAAGCCATTACCAGGTAGAAAATCATAAGGACGAATTTGTTCACATATAACTTCAACATAATTTGATATTTTGTCTTACTTATTGCTAAAGCATGTAGCAGATTTTGCTTCTCTATGAAGGAAAACTTATGTTGCAAGTGTGTGTTAAAAAGGATCTAATACTTTCATCCGAAACTAATACCAGTGAAAATGTCCTCCTGATGTCAAATTTTGATGGTCCTTTGCACATTTCCCCGCTCCATATGCAATATGCATTGAATATATATTGCATTGAAAATAATATGCATTGAGTAGATTCACACCTGCACAGCAGTGAATGGGGAGACAGGAACCTTGTACAGAAAGCGCTGGTAAGACAGTGCTACCAACAGAAGTTTTAATATAACTAGAGTGCGGATCATTTTTGACTCAGCCTCGTAATCTGTGCCATCAATGATGCCCTACACTACAGTCCTCCTTTACTGAAAAAGGTTTGCATAATCTCAGTGCAACATTATAGAAATTGTAAGCTTTAAGCAAATACTTCAGTTCAAGATTGGGGGAATACCAAGCAATTTTAGTTATTCCCACTTTTATATATGTGATAACTTCCTTTACTCTCAAAAAATCTCTATAACAATCACTACTCAGGTTGTCAGGAAATAATCTACATTTACTTTGAAATTTTATTAATATGAAGAGATTCATTTTTATTTATTTATTTCTGAATACCAAATACCCTTTTTTTTTAAATGTTTGTCTGCAAAGTGTCTAAATTAAATCAATTTCAGTTTTGACTTTTCAGCGAAACAGAATTATTAAACTTCAAGTTAATGAAAACTCCTTTTTAATAATATAATAGGTAATATTTTCAAAGATCATCAACTTGTTTAAATAGTGTGGCTTTGTCCTAGTATAAGCCCTTCTCCATTTGCTTTTGTAAAAGTGCTGCAGTTTCCAGCAGCTGGTGTCACTATTACTCAGAACAGAAGGGACTGTTTTAAAGTGTTATCCAAACCAATGTATGAGAGTAATAGAAACACGTTTTACAATGTCACACATTCAGAATTTTGTCATTTGGACAAATGTTCCACTTTTTTATATTTTTGGCTGAATATTTCTGGTGGCTCTGACATATCCCTATTGTGATGGCACAGAATGTATTTTAATTACGGATGTGTAAGGCGTTTTTTTTTTTTAAGTTGACTGAAAGAAAATCTTATTTCCAGATTAGTAAATCAACTGCAAGATTTATATTTAGGAATATTTAACAAGTTTGATTTTGTTCCCTCATTACTGTAAATTAGGGCTGTCACAATACCAAAATTCAAAAGTTCAATACGATAACAGTTTGAAATTTGGTATCATTTTTGATACCCAATACGGTATATAATGTAACTCAATAGAAACAGCTGTGCTCTTTATGTCTGCTTGATGCCATCGCCTTAGGCTCAAGGTCTGTCATGACATCTTTTTAATGAAGCTCTCAGAAGTATTAATTTGAAGTTTTCATTCATAAAACCTTTTCTTTTATTTTGTAGCCTGAATCAAAATCATGTGAGAGCAGCTATTTCCAGTGAGTTTATCTGTTCAGAAAATCCTGATGGTATTGTTTTTTTTAATTTAGGTGTAGTTGTAGATTATCAGTTGCAATTTTTTAGTGTACCTTATAAATAAAAAATATTAAAACTAACATTTCTGAACATTCAAGTAAGAAGAATATTAATGTGGTCTTTTGCAAAAAAAAAAGTTCAGAAAAGCAATACACAAACAGACCAGTAACACATTTAAAGGCTTAGCATAAATGCAAACAGTATACATTGCAATTTTGTGTAAATAAGCTGCATTGTCTTTGTAATTTCCAAACTTTTTGCAAGAAAGATCAGTGTCAACATGATCCTCTGTAGCTGCTGTGTGCTTTTGCAGAGCTGCAAATTAGCTCTGAAGTGCTAAATAAACACTCCAAAGTACAGCTGGAGCACAGAAATGTTATAGTGCCTTACATTATATAATAAATGTGATAAATGTAATTTTTAAAAAGGCATGCAAATACAACAAAAGAAATGAATGTGCTACGACTGCTGACTTTGCGATGAGAGTTTAAACATCAAAGAAACAATGGCGTCTTACAGCTAAAGAGTATTGCCTCTAAATGAACAGCACAGAGTAAAAGTGACTTGCAAATAAAAATAATTGAAGACCCCTGTCTTGATCTGTGAAACATTTATCTGGATACAAAAAAACTTGTTTACAGGTTTAGACGTATTCATTTAGAAATAAGACAGGCTTGCACGTGTCTTGTGCTTTTCCATCCCCATTTGTTACAAAGCCAAAATGTCCAGACGCTACTCCAGCTGCCTTCTTCATCAGTTAAGCATGCTGGTGATGGCTCCGACACTGCTGAAACTGCCATCTTATTAACACTTGTGGGTGGATTGAAACTGGGCTGCAACTCATGACAAGGCAAACTGGAAGTGCAATATGTAGTGTAGGTAGGGCTGGGCGATATGGACCAAAAATCGTATCTCGATATTTTTTAGCTGAATGGCGATGTACGATATATATCTCAATATTTTTTTCTTCCCATAAAGTAATAACAAAAAGATCGTTCTGAGTCAAAGCCACATGTCTCAAAAGGCACACAGGCACTTTTATTAACATACAGCTGTAGATGTACATAAGAAATGGCTCAAAAATAAACTATCGGCATATATTAAATAATAATTGCTCCTTGAATAAAATAATGTTCTTTTCCTGCATAACAAAAAACTCACGGTTGTGCAATTAAGAAAATGTAAACAGAAAAGATACAGAGCAAAAATAACAAAAGGCCGACTTGCTCTTTAAAAAGTGGGTTTCCACTGATGTAGAGAGTTCTTTCTTTACCAAAGTGCTTCCAAAGTGAAGTCCCGTTCAAACATCTACCACTTTGTGCAACAAAACTTGTAACAACTGACAAAACAAAACAAGTGACAACTTTTTTACACAGAGAACTAGCCTGGGTGATGCAGGCATATTCCATACCACGTCCTGTAAAACACAAAATTAAAACTTTTAAAATCCCTTTCATTTTATTGTAAAGCGGCAGATCACTCAAAGGCAAATTAACATCCATCAGTGTTTAGTAGGGATGTATAAGATTTAACTGTGTTGCGTAATGTATAACCTACAAATGGTTTTAGTTAAACCATTTCTGTAAAATCATCAGCAATTGAGTGAAACAGATGTATTTTTTTTTTTTTTTTTTTTAGACCTTTTCAATCTCAAACACTTCTGAATTTAACATGCATTCCTGTCTCTTCTTAAGCGGAGTGGTAGCTCTGTTGGTAAGGATTTGCTGGCAGTCGCTGGTTCGGATCCCGTAACTGCTGGAACACTTCTTTGGGTACTTGAGCAAGACCCTTAACCGCAATTGCTTTGTCCCGAATACGACGTTAACTTGCATCCGACTCTGGAAGTGGCCCTCCAACTTACAGCAGAATTGGCACTCCACCCACTGTAAAAAACTTTGTGGTGCCGAGGCATCACCCGTTGCGCGTCAAGTGTGACGGGTGTGGCCATGCGTTGTACACAGCACATGCTCCCCTTCCCTTGCCTGTCTCTTCTCAGCTGGGGCTCTCATTCAGTGTCACAATCCTCAGTCTAACACATGCATGCACATATTCCAATAGGGCTGATAGTTTATGTAGCAAAGTTTCATAAGGGGTAGCTGTATAAGCTTAAACATTTCAAATAGATTATCTTGTGGTCAATAGGCATATTTAGCTCTGTAAGTGGATCTATAAAACTTTTACTTAACTCTTTTAGGGCGGGCACAGGGTGAAAAAAAGCTACAAATGTAAATAAAGCTTACCATTACATTATAGGTATATAAATAGCCAGCAAAAACGGCTCACTAATTAACAAGATGGTTAGAATGAAAATCTGCAGCCACTGCAGCCCACCAGGACTGGAACTGGACACTCCTGTTTTAAACTAATATACTCTTGTGTATTTGTACTCTTGTGCAGATGTGCAGCTGGACCAAATACTTCTTTTTCTATGCTGATTAGATTCACGGTGACAGCAGCAGCAAGCCAGAAGGTGATCGAGCAAAGAAAAAACTATTTGTTTCCCATTGTATCACCGTTTAAAAGGAGCGACTGCGTGTCCTTGGGGTGTGTTCAGCCCCCCTCTTCACAAAGGCTGAGAGGGGGCGAAGCACCCTAATAAATAAAAAATTACAAATCAGATATTTCAAGCAGTAAATAGCCATTAATATTGTAGTATTAATACTGAAACATTAGTAACATTTTGGCTATATTTTAAAATCAGTTTAATGGTAGCTCGATACAAAAGTATAATGTTTTTTGTCAAAAGAATGATTTCTGAGTGAGTCCAAACTTTTGAACGCTGGTGTACATTGACAAAAAAGCAATATAGGCTTGACAACAAGATACAATTTCACCTTGTATAAAGCTGGGTTCAGTATAGGTTGAAGTCATCAGTGTGGGCACTGTTGTTTTATATTGTCAATAATAAAATTGTTTTGATTGCTTTTTCTACTGATCACTTTTTAAAAAAAAATTCATCACAAAAGAGTCTAAAACTCTGTACTCACTAAATGCTTATGATGTTAATAAAAACACAAACATTATTCTGTACATTATAAAGATCTAAAACCAAAATATTTTTCAGTATTTTTTGACTGTGAATTTTTTATGTTTTGTGTTAAAAACAAATGAATGTTTTTACACTTATATTTAAATTTGAAAATGGGATTAGCTTTTATTTACATATATTAATCATGTTTAATGCCAAATTGGGTTGGATCAGTTCAGGGATTGAATGGTTTCATTAACTTTCATATGAAAACATTCTGTCCATTACATTCACTATTTTAAATGGGTTAGGTAACTTATGTTTTCTCAAATTACCTCTCCCATGCTTAAAGCTACTTGCTAGTTTTTTTATGTGATACTTCATTGCAAATGACTCAACAGATAAATTGTGCCCTCACAGTTGAGACTTATATTCAAGCAGGGGACAGAAATCCAAGGGACTCAATTTCTAACTGTTACATAATAGGTGACACAAAAAATAAAACTATACCTCTGTGCATGATGCCACTGTGATTCTCACTCTTAAATAAATGATCATGTTGATAATGCCTACTTGTTACAATTAAAGGTCTTTGTATGTTGATACTAACTACTGACACTTAAAGAAGACAATTCACTAACTAGCCTCTAATTTGTAGGTCAGCTTTATTAATGAATTAAGAAAATTATATAAACACTAACCTCCATGGCAGATTCTAAAACACAACACACAAGACTGTGATGAACCATTCAATTTGTTCATAAATTATTTACTACAGTGACTGCCCCACAAACAAACATTAAGAGAGAGGAAGAAATTCTCTTATCCAGTAATGTTTTGCACTTTTATACTTTATCATTAACAACAAACTCCTTAAATGCATAAAAATAACTGCTGATGGTTTCTCTTAGTAGTATTTTAAAAATACAACTGGAGACAACAAACCATAAGCTTAGCAACTTTATACTTAAAACTCCTTTAAAATTGAAATTACCAGTGCTATAAATTACTCTTTACAGCAGAAATGTACTACAAACTTACTAGCTGTCTTAATATTACTTCCCCTGAAAGTTGTTTTCTCATATTTAAGCATTCAGGATTTGCTACCAGAGACAAATAACACTTCATACTGCTCAGTAAGAACACAGCTTAAACAAAAGCTATAATAACAGTGAGAATAGTATATTCTTTCATGTACCCAGTTAGAGCAACATTCACAAGTTTGTTATTTGTGGTTAATTCACAATATATGCAAACAAAAACATTAGACCTGTACTTTAATGTTTTCAAAAACAGTAAAGAAAAAAAGATACATATTTTCACATAGCACTCTCAAACAGGATCAGTCAGCGTACTAAGCATGGGTCTCATGGATGCCAGCTATGAATAAGTTCACTAAGTCCCACTGCAAATTGCTTTTAGAAGCACTAAGTAAAATTTAATTTTTGCACACAGACACAAAAATCAGGTTTACACTTCTAAACATATCTTAGACACTCAGCACTTTTATTTTACTGCAATCTGTTAAGCCTACTGCGAGAAATGCCTTTTATTTACATGCTTAATTTTTTGGTTTGCATTTTTGTGTCAATAAATAATCAGAGGTGACGTTAAAAGAATAATATTACTCCAGATAAATTATAAACATGTACTCCATCTTTGATATCAGAATAATTTTATTTTAACATGCTGGTAAAATGTTAAAATCAAGATTCAGTTAGATCTGTCTTACCATTTGGATTTTGTATTAGTCTTGCTATCACAATGGCATCCCATTCTTTGTATCATGGGAATGTTTAGTGCTCAGTTATTCTAAAATGGCACTTGGAAGTAGTGCTGGGTGGTATGACCAAAATTCTATATCATAGTATTTTTCAAAATTATACCGGTTTCACGGTATTCAACGGTATTTTTTTCCCATGCATGTGTGGATGTTAACCACATTTTCCACTGCAATTACTGAAGTAGACTGGCTAAGAATAACCTATTCCACTGTCATGAGAATTGTACATTGTACAAAAAAACATTTTAATGTGCACAAAAGTATTAATACAGGATTGCATGGCCCCTTAAAGTTGATAGTTTTCAAGGGGGTGGCACTAATGAAGAGAAGGAATCACATTGCATGACAGTTGCAGTCAAAATATAGAATCTTTTTATTGAACAAATTCTGCAAACAACTTAAACTATAATTTTAACAACATATTTTCAACCATCCAAAGAAGCATTTAGACTTAGTAAAATATCCAGAGGTGCTTGTCAAAATTTGTATTGCACTGAACCTATCTTAGAAAAGGAATAGTCAATATTTTTTGTACACCAACTACACTTTCTGTTAATGTTAACAATCTCTGTCCACTGACACATTAAAGTGACTTTTTAACAACTTTACCATAATTAAACTGCATGATATTTAAACTAATAAATAATAACAATAAAATAAGTAATAATGCAACTTCCAGTAACAATATTATTACTTCAAGCCCAGGTACATTACACCAAATAAAAATAAAATAAAATAAAACAAGTGCAACTTGGTGATGACATCTTTACCAACTGATCCATCATATTGCAAATTGCAGTAATATGGCCCTTGCTTCAAGCTAAGCTATATACATAAATAATAAAACTAACTTGCATTTATAATACTGTTTGTGGTATAGAGGGTCCACGGCTTCAAAAAAAAATATGGCCAGTTTTTAAATCCAGTTAGCCGTGTCCGTCTCCGTGGGCGCGATTGCATGACCATGTTGTAGAGGTAATTGGGGTGAGTCGCACATGCACATGCGGGTGAGATTGTTCTCAATTGCTTCATTGGCTTCCTAAGGCGTGTGATTAAGGTGTTGCGTCCACGGAGACATATATTTATAGGCCGGCAGGATAGGGAGAAGGAAAAAAGAAAAGATAGATCAGAAGGAGGTTAAAGAAAGGAAAAGGCAGTCATGGGAGATGAACCAGACACCAGGAAGGAGAAGGCAGCACGAGCTGGGGCTCTGTGAGGAAGCGTAGGCTGAGGCGCTCTAGGGGCTGGTTCTCCCCTGTAACAAGGGCTATATAGGCACCTGACCCGACAAAGATGGACACAGTGACACATATAATACTAATAAAGACTTTTATTTTTCTTCACCCATGGTTGCACGTCTTCCCCGTGATTCACAGGCAATACACAGTCCACAAAGCACTATTCCAACACCCAACACAATCTTTTCTCTCCTCTACCACCACTCCTCCTGAAGCTTAGTTCTCCTCCTCCCGACTCTGGCTCTTGAGTGGTGGTGGCTGGACCTTTTTATAGCCCACCCGGAAGCGTTCCAGGTGCTTGTCCACCTGGTCCTAACTGCACTTCCGGGTGGGGCTGAAGACACTCCATGCAGCTCCCCCTACCAGCCATCCGAGCCCCCAACCAGGCTGTGGAGGACTCCATCTCCCATGGAGCCATGTGACAGGTTGGGGAATCACTGTCTACCAGGGAGGCTGCTACCGAGCATCCCGGGGGAGGTATTGAGCTGCCCATGGTTGCTCCCCTGGAACAGATGCAGCAGGGGCGTCCCTGCCGGGCATTGGACCCGGCTATCCGCCACACCCCACTGACTAAGCGTGTAGAGTGGGGTGAGCGAGATGTAGCAATAATAATAATAATATTTCATTTTATTTATAAGGCACTTTACATTTGTAGTAAATCTCAAAGAGCTACATAAAAATATTTAACAAAGACAAAACAAGATAAAAACAGACATAAAACAACAATAAATAGTGGCATTCTTGTTAATATGCTTTCCTAAATTAAAAAAAAAAGTCTTTAGCTGTTTTTTAAAACAGGCAACATTCTGCTGTGTTCTCAAGTTCTCTGGTAGGGCATTCCAGAGCCGTGGAGCAGCGACTGCAAATGTATCCCAATGGATCCGAGGAGCGACTGAGTGAGCGTGAAGGAAGACGGGAGTTGCGCCGACCTCGGGCGGTCTGTCTGAGCAGTGTGGTGGCAGTCAAGCTGGGGATCAGCAGAAAGGAGTTCCTGCTGCAGAAGCTCTGCCGACAACACCAGTGATGGGTGAGCCAGGGAGACGGAAGGTGGTGGGCTACGATCGGGTGAGGAGAGAGACTGCATTTTAACGTCTATTTTAACGAATTTTATTCCAACGTTTCACTGGTTTTATGGATATGCTGTTTATTTGGATACTGTATTTTTTTTTTAACACTGCACAATAGACACTTGTTTTTACTTTCGACTGTTTTTAATAAAAGCACGTGAGCACTTTCCACCATCCTCTGACTTCAATGAGATTTGTCAGCTCATCTCGGTCATAACTATCGACGCTGTTGGTTCAACAGACTCCCAGTTGGGAAGAGGGAGTCTGTAGGGGACCGGCATCATCACACTATTACACAGTACCCAGGTACATTACACAGTATTCAAGTACTGGTGGGGAAAAAAAAGTGCTACTTGGCCAATACTATAGAAACAGCAGTCACACACTTTAAAATAATAATGGTCCACATCCGACCTTTTAAAACCAAAGTATCTCCAGACAACAGACACGACTCCCTTTTTCGCCAAAAGTTCTTGTGTCATCATGTTCAACATTATCATCTGCTACAGCTTCAGTTTCAGAATGTTCTCTGTCCATTTTCACTATGCATTACCTCCACTAATGCATGTACTCCGTTGCATGCGTGTTTAGCAGTATAGCAGTGAAAAAGGTCCCCCCTTAAACAGTTTCCTGCTGCACCACATTCCGAACGTTGTTTACGCTATTTAAACCGGTGTTGCGGTATAAGAAAAATCCATATCATAACAAAAATAAAAACAGTTTTCGGTATGAACCAGTATACCTCCCAGCACTACTTTGAAGTATACTGAATACTTTCAACAAAACAAAAAAATAAAATTCTTACTAGGATATTCTCAGGATTCCATCAATTCTGTATTGGAATAAACAGATGTAATGACTGGAACACAGGTTGATTTTGAAATAACACAGAGGTACTGGATGGATGAATAGTTAATTTTTCAGGCTGAAAGGCATCAATTTATTATTGCACAAAGGGAGAGTGGACTAAAGAAAAGAAATTAGATACAGCAGAAGTAAAATTACAAGTGATCTGAGCACCCTTAACAGAAATAAGCTTTGAATAACCGAATACATGATTTTTTTTATAACTAAAATAATGGCTGCAAGACTGCTTCTAATCCTAATACACACACCTATTCATAACAGAAACTACAGGGATATATCAAACCAGTGATTTCAGTTATTTATATAATCATCAGTTCAATTAGCCGTTTCTGACCTGCGAACAAACAAGCTCAAAATTTAATCAGCTCTTCTGCTAGCTGTCACCGATAGTGCTGTTATTTGTTCACTGGCATCTGATCGCTATAATCGCCCTGTGCAGCATTTCACTAAAGTGAAAAAAGCCATAATTTTTAATGTTAATATATTCATTTTAATAAGTAGCCAAATATAAAGTACACATATGCTTCTCATAAATGAAGTTAAAATACACAATAATTTAAAATTTCTTGGAAACATATCTTCCCTCAACAAAATATCAATGAGTTGCTGTAAAGTAAACAAAGAGCTAAACACACATTGAAAGAGCATTTGCTGTACACAAAAACATGAATAATTCATTGATTATTTGTCAATTTAATCTTTTATTGTACCATGCCTCAATATTAAGAAATTTGGTAATTTTCAAGTCAAAGTGTGTTTCTTTTAACATAGCATACGTTAATTTGGCACATGAAATTGTATTCTTGAGTAATGCTTTTTTTTTTTTTTTTTATAAAGTTAAAAAGTTCCATCCATTTTTGCACTTGAGTTCTATCGGGCATTCGTCCAAAGGTAAAAACAACACCTTAAGACTTTTCTATATATGTTCACTTTTGAAAGTGACATAGGTTTACATTTCAGAAAGCCTAACTTCTGCTTTTCTGAGGTATGTTCATGACCACAAAAGTGAAAAGTGAAAGTAATATATTTTACTATTCTTTTATCATAAAATCAGTACCTGATGTTGTCGGCAAAAACAATATGGCTGCTGTGATACAAAACTAGCAAAAGACAGCAAAGTCCACATCCAAAACAAACAAGATTTTGACAAAGTGATAAACATTGTTACTACACAATATACTGAGGATGCTTAAGAATTCCATACATTTACAAAAAAGACAAAAATTGGAAAAAAGATTACAACGATACAGATGTGTGGTGAAGCTATACTTATTCTTAGGGCCGATTTATACTTCACGCTCAGAACGCGTACGCGCCCGCATCATGGCTGCCACGCGTTCCCAGCGTTCATTTCACGCGTCCTCTGAGCAGGTCCTCAGAAATTAACACAACACGTGTGCGAATTGCAGTACCAGCAAAAAGTCAGGGGGCGCAGTGTGCTAAAAGTCGGAACGTGACGTCAGAGTCTCTGTTTACTATCTACATGTGACAGCAAGCCTCTATGGAGATCCTTCGGGGATCGATGTGCGCGCTTTGCTGTTTGATGAATGGTTCAAAGTGGTGAAGCAAAATGCCGACATACAGATGCATTCGTGGTGCTTTTATATTCAAGCGTCGCATATTCCCGATCGTAATGACACGTTACATTTTAAAAGTCTCACATACCATCTTTTGTGCCGTCTATTTTTTATTTTTTTACTTTACCTGCTGTCAGGTCCAAGAAGCTCATAGCGATTAAAAACTGGGATGACGTTTACGATGGTCTGCTTTAATAATAAAGTAAACTACGAGGTTAAAGTCGAAATTTCCACTTTAATCACAAAATACACGTTTTCACCGTGTCTTTTATTTTTTTCTCAGTGGCTCAAATACAGCGCTATACATTATGTTGCCAATGTGAATTTCGGCTTTAATCTCGAAATGTCCTCTTTAACCTCGTAGTTTACTTTATCATTAAAGCAGACTGTCGTAAATGTCATCCCAGTTTTTAATCACTACAAGCTTCTTGGACCTGACAGCAGCCGAAAGCAGCAATAGATCGCCACACAGAACAAATTAAATGTATGATATTCCAACTCTCTGCACATTTAGAATCTTTAGATTTATACTTGATATCACTTTCATGATGAAATGCATTAAAGTGTGTATGTTACATTTTACATATACTTTCGTTTAAATAATGAATCCTGTTAATTACACACATGGGGGAATAATTACACACATGGGGGTGTCACGGTGGTGGAGCGATAGCACTGCTGTCTCGCAGGGAGTTATGTTGCTGGTATTTGCTGCTTGTATTCCACACTGTGCTCCGGTTTCCTTCCAAAGATATGCAGATTTGGGGATTTGGTGCCGCTAAAATGACGCTAGTGTATGTGTGTGCTTGTATTCACCTTGCGATGAGCTGAGGCCTCGTCCAGGGATTGTCTGTCACTCGTGCCCAATGCTTCCTGGAATGGACACATCCCTGGATTGATAAATTTAATCAATAAACATCCTTTTTAGAGATATTGTGGTAAGGTGTCATCAGAATTTAATAGGTGTTCTAGGCAATTCACAACACAGAGAAGCCGAACATGTTCTCACCGTGATAATATCTCGCACTGCCACCTGGTGGATTCCTCCAGATTTCCGTAAAGTACGCGCGCAAGTATGAACACTACAACGCTTGCGTAGCAGGAGCGTCCGCTGCAGCATGCGTCGCGTGAAGTATAACTCCGGCCTTAGTCAGGCATATCACTGGTATATGACGACAGCGTATTTGTCTGAATCCTAAGAAAAATCTTACACAACACACTCGCACCATTCTCAAATATTACAGCTGCAGCTTTTTCAAAACAAGGTAAAGGAAACACTGCTTCTGGGAATTAAAGTTTGTTGCAGAGGCAGACAGGCAATGAGATGAAGGGCACCTTTTAAAATGGCTGAATCTCACTAAATTACCTCCCCCTTGCCCTAAAAACATTAACCTACTGTTGTACAATATGTTTGCAATCTTAAGATGCCAATCAATGCTCAAGAAAGTTCTTGGCTTTGGAATGGACACACTCAATAAGTTTTAAAGCTATTGTTTTCGTGTTTGGATCAATGCTTCACAGAGCCTATTTTAAACCACAGTAACAGGCATTTCATTTTTAAAATTAAAAAAAAAATGCTTCACTTAAGAACACAATTTCCTGTGGAAACTTAATGCACTCCATAACTACAAAAATAAATAAATTAGTAAAAAAATAAAAATAGCTTTGACTTAAAAAATACCAAATTGATCCTTTAATGCCACAAAGAGACCCCTCTGTTAAAACATATTTGGCAATAACAACAAGGGAAGAAGTTCAGCCAAAAATCTCTACAGTTGTATATAATATGGGTCATATACAAGTTAAGACTGCATTGCTGAAAATTTGATTTTAGAAGTATGTAGAGGAGGGGGGCAATTTCATGCTATACACAACAGGAGTCTTAAAAATATGGCTATAGATTTATGCTGACTTCAAACAGGCAATATTTACCTTTCCAGAAAAACGAGAGAGTTGGGGCTCTCCATTCATAATGTTTTAGTGGTGGCAATTAATTCTTTACTGTGGTTACAAGAGCTTTTTAATTTTATCTAAATATTGTAACAGAATACTCTCCTTCTCTCCTATATTTCTACTGCAAAATATGCTCCAGCAAGGTCCTGTAAAAGGATATATTAAACCTTTTCTGAGGATGCATGCACAACTTAAGAAGACACTATGACAGCTGGGTTAAAGGAATTGTATTTCTTTAAACAGCTGAAAACAATCAAATCTCTATATCATGGACCACAAAAGGATTTCACATAGATCTTTACACTACTGAGGATCAAAAATCAATTCTTTAGGCAAACCCAAAGGCAAAAAATTGAAAAAGAGTCATAATGAAAAACAAAAACAACACATAGATAGTAAATGTTTGTCACAAAGATAAAAGCCTCTAAATTAGTAAACTGGTTCTTTATCTCTAATGACCAAGTGAAAACAAGTCAACATAAAAAGGAGTAGTACTCAGATTTGCAGATGCTAGTCCTAAACAGCATCTGCATCCCAAGATCTGTGGCAGGAACAATGGACACCATAGCTACCCAAGGACACACAATTAACTCTGACAAGAAAAATTCTTTAACTAGGTTTATCCTGGTAACATTTATTGATTTTCCATCCTACACACTACACACGAGGAGGTGGGGTAAAGTAAGTATTACTGGAGGACTTCTGCAATTTTAGTCCTGTACAAATCACTCATGTTAGTAACTTTAAATGGACTACACATCAATTTCTCGGTAAAGATTATGGAGCTTTTCACCTTCTACAAAAAATATGTAAAAATAAACCCTGGTTAAAATAGTCACATGTGACTCAATATGGCAGTAAAATTCCATTATTCAAACAATTCATATGGGACTAAACATACAGCTAAAGATCATACAGAAAGAAAGTTGAAGCGAAAGGAGGAAACACATCAAATGTAATGGGTCCTCTCTGAGGCCATCACCCGTTGCTATACAGCAAATTCAAGGTAACGCAAACACTAGTTTATTGCTGTTTAGCTTCCTAGTCACTTTTCAGTAAGAAGCTTTATTGTTACATGCCCTAAGGAGAGAGTGATCCATCTTGTAAATTTTGTTTATTCAAATCACTAGTACATGTCTTAAAAGATGTTACATTTACATACAGCCTTATGAATCAACCAAGAGTTTAACTTCAATTAAAAACATTCACATAAACAAATACATTGGAATAGAGTGATCCGACTAGACAAGGTGGTATACGTTTTAAATGATGTTTCAGCATGGGATTGTGGGTATTCCATAAAAATGTAGTAATTCCTGCAAATTCTGCTTTTTAAATGTGCTAATTTCACTGACATATTTATATGGTAAGCATTCACTCTTGCTTGTTGCAAGAATAATATCTTTATTTTTTAAATCATTATTTTAAAATTGTGTCTTCCTTGTTACTTAGGAATTTATTTATTTCATTGTTTACATTTATTAAGCATGCACGCATAGGATGTCACTACATGTTCAGTTGCTTTTTATTGCAGCATGAAGCTGCAGGGTTTAGCAATCACCTGTTTACCTGTGGAGCAGCTCAAGTGCACAGAATGAGTCAAAGATAGGGCATGCAATGCCCTTTGTCTAAACTGAGCTTTGGAAGTAACTTGAGTAAACTTTGTTAAAAGACAAGACTAAAAGCAGGTTAAGTATACTAATGCGCTAATATCAATACAACTGTTCAGGAAATTGAGTTGTATTGTTTAGTGAATTTGTATTAAAATGTGGTCCTTTGTATCTGACAAACTGACAGATGCCAATTCATGGGTGAAATGTGGCTAAAATAAGACCCTCATAATCACCATTTCTTCACAGTCACACAACACTAAAACATGAAAAATGCTCAAGGATATCTTCAAGAAAATCAATTGTAGTAAGGGTTTTACCTGTTCATTCTTTTAATAAAAACTGTGCAGGCTTACTCTTCAATGACCATAAAAAAAAAAAAAAAAAAAAAAACAGTAAAATCCTCTTAAAATCCATATTTGTATTAACTAATAAAACATCTATACAAAATATTTATACAAAAAATATATATATATCTATACTAATAAAAGGCAAAGCCCTCACTGACTGACTGACTGACTGACTCATTCACTCACTCACTCACTGACTCATCACTAATTCTCCAAGTTCCCGTGTAGGTAGAAGGCTGAAATTTGGCAGGCTCGTTCCTTACAGCTTACTTACAAAAGTTGGGCAGGTTTCATTTCGAAATTCTACGCGTAATGGTCATAACTGGAAGCTATTTTTCTGCATATACTGTAATGGAGTTGAGCTTGAAAGCCGTGGGGGCGGAGTTTCGTGTGACATCATCACACCTCCTACGTAAGTACGTAGAGAACAAGGAAGACCTGCAAACAGCGCTGAGCAAAAAATGCCTTTTCACAATTGAGAAGGCAGAAAAAGATTATGAAGGAAGTGATGCATACAAGCGTATTCATGAATACAAGCATATTCATAAGTACAGCTACTGCGGAAACAAAGCACGGCGTGAACCGTAAGTTTACATTAAGTTTATAGACACACTCCCGCTGCCGTTTGTCATGCCTACGGCAAATGATGGTTTTCGCGAGATACAAGTTTACTGAGAAGACACGAGGTATAAATGACACTTTGGATCACTTTGTAACGGAGTTAAAATTGCTGTAGCAAGAAACTTTTAAGTGCCGGGACTTAGCTAACATTACATAAACACATCCTCCAAATATGAACCTAATTGCAAGAAATAATGATGATCAAATTCTCGATGACAGCAACACTCATAACGGTCACAAAACTATTACTTTCACAATCATGTTACGTTATTCTTAAAATATTTCCTTTTCTTAGCGCAGCTGAGAAGCTTCGATGCATGTACTCCATAACGCGTTAAAAAAATAACGCATTTAATCACTCTTTCAATTCCAAGCAAAGGGGAACTTTTGTCAGTGCATGATTTCCTGGTGCATCGAGAAAGCGCGTTGCTGGGACTAATCGGAGGTTAATTTCATTTGAAAAGACTATTCGCCATCAATGATTGTTTTGGTCGGTGCGCGTCAACTCGAACTGAATTGCGCGATCACATTCGAAAAAATATATCTTTTCAAGTTGTATTTAGTCCATATGTGTCAAACTCAAGGGCCGCGGGCCACATCCGGCCCGGCATGTAATTATATCCGGCCCGCGAGATCATTTTATATACTGTATTATTGTTATTAATGGCCCGGGTATATGAAGTGCTGGTAACACAATAAACTACAGATCCCATAATGCAGCGCTTCAGCTGCCTTGCCGAATACTTACCGTGTTAATCAAGTCTAGCTTATGATGCTGCAAGTTATTGCGAAGCTAGCCCACACGATGCTGAAGAGAAAAGTTGATTCTGAAAATAGAGCCTTTAAAAACCGATGGGAGGCTGAGTATATGTTTACTGACATTGCCGGTAAACCCGTGTGTCTCATTTGTGGAGCTAATGTGGCTGTAATTACAGAATTTAATCTAAGACGGCACTATGAGACAAAACATCAGGATAACCTGAAAGACCTGAATGCAATGCAGAAGATACAGAAAGCAGAAGAATTAAAGAAGAATCTGACACTTCAGCAGACGTTTTTACCCGTGCACAATCACAAAGTGATTTCAAGTGAAGCTGCTTTTATGGGAGACACAAATGCACCAGTGCAACTTGCCCCACTTTCCCTGTTGCCAAGTAATGTTGAACCAAGTCGGCACAACGGTGTTCCCAAATACGCACTTTGCTGATAAACTGAGCGCACTGAGTTCGCACGGCGCTTTGGTGACTTTGAAGAACAAAAAAAGAATTTTGAGTTGTTTCGCAACCCATTTGCCGTCGATGTGGAAACTGCACTTGTGCAGATTCAGATGAAGGTGATTGAGCTGCAGTGTAATGGCACACTGAAGGCAAAGTACGATACTGCAGGGCCCGCACAGTTTATTCACTCCATTCCCGCAGAAATGCTCCAGCTCCGTCTACATGCGGCTCGAACCTTGTGCATGTTTGGTAGCACATATCTGTGTGAGAAGCTAAAATGACATATGAGCAAAGACAACTGAATGATTTGATTTGTTATTGCTGAAAAGAACACATTTTATTTATATTTCCAGGTTTTGTTATGCAGCATGTTCATATTTGAATTTGTATAATTTTGACAGGATATATTTTTATGCAGAGCAAAATCTTTTGGGATATTTAAAATTTAAGTTTATTTTTTATATAAAATTACATAAGAGTAAAGAAATTTGAATGTTTGTTCTTTTAACGTTTACTTTATTTCTAACTTGTATAATTTAGACAGGATATATTTTTATGGAGAGCAAAATATTATAAGTTATTTAAGGTTTGAGTTGATTTATTCAGGAATAATATTCCTGTCTGTTTTTACCATTCCTACCAAAGATATTTCTGTCGACTAAATAAAAATTCCTTCTATTTAAAATTTAAATAGAACTTGTACAGATATGATAGTTCATAATATCCACGCAGACTTGCACGTAAGAGCGGGAGTCATCCGTTTTAACAAACGGCGTATTTCACTGATACGAAATAGCCTGCCAATTTAATTATTTAGGAATGGATAAATAAATTAAGATTTTGTACAAATAATGTTTTTCATTTTTCTTCCTTGATGGATTCTGCCACCCCCAGCAACAGTTGCTCGCACCCCAAAGAGTGTATGCATGTGTGTGTGTATATATGTAGATATGTATGTATATGTTTATATATGTGTGTGTGTATGTATATATATATATATATATATATATATGTATTTGTGTGTATATATGTGTGTGTATGTATGTATGTGTGTATGTATATGTATGTGTATTGTCACGCAAGCGTGAGTAGGAGGCCGCGGACGGACCTGAAACCGCTTCGAAAGACGTTTGCCGGCAGGGAATGGCGGGGTACTAACCTTTCTGCTCTCTTTTCCAGGAAAAAAGACGCTCCGCCATCATAACCTGCCCGCAGTACGTCCACTTCCGCCCTTCCTCCGCCATCTTCCCTGACGTCAGCAATCCCGTCATCCCTCACGCTTCCTTCCCAGCATTCCTCCACTTCCGGCTCCTCCTCTATAAAATGGCTGCCGACGCCTTGGAAGGGCGTCGCGCATATGAACATTTATGTTTATAATTTTGACCTGTTTTGTAACAGAACTTTGTTTCTTTTTGTACAGTATACGGGGCCGGAAACCCCACCCTTTATGCTGTGTGTTCTCTCATTTTTACAGTGGCGTAGTCGGCAGGATACTGCTCCGAAGAAGAAAAAATAGAATGACTGAAAGACAGGACCTCAACACCGTGCTGCAGGGGATGAACGCACAGATCCAGTCCCTGCAGCAAGCACAGGCCGCTACAACCCGGGAACTGGAGGCCGCGAAGGCGAAGCTCGCAGAAGCCGAGAGGGTAAGGGCCGAGCCACCTCGTCCGAAACCTCCGTCCCTTGTCCCAATGACGGAGGCGGACGACATTGAGTCCTATCTCGGGATCTTCGAAAGGACGGCCACCCGGAACGAGTGGCAGCGGTCCGAGTGGGCGTCCATTCTGGCGCCCTACCTGAAGGGGCCCGCGCAGCGAGCCTATTATGACCTCCCCGAGGAGGAGGCCGCGGACTATAAGCTCCTAAAACAGGAGATCCTGGCACGCTACGGCATAACGCCGAGCCAGCAGGCGAGTGAGTTGCGGAGCTGGCAGTTTGACCCTGAAAAGCCGGCCCGAGCACAGGCCTTTGACTTCTGGGGAAAGATGAGGCGGTGGCTGCAGCCCGAGGGTCCCCAAGCCCGGAAGGTCGTAGAGCAGGTGGCCTGTGAGGGCCTGGTCAACGCACTGCCCAGCTCCCTCGCCCAGCAGGTTCGGCGCCACCCCTATACGGACATGCCAGGACTCCTGGAAGTCCTGGAGCGCCAGCTCGCGGTTTTCCGAGCCGGGGGGACAGAAAGGCAAGCTCTTGGGAACCGGCAGGGACGGGCGGCCACCCCCGAGCTCTCTCGACGCGCTGCAGAAGCGCCTCCTAGACCCAGAGAAAAGCTGCGCTGTTACAAGTGCGGAGAGACCGGCCACCTACTACCGACCTGCCCTCTGAACACCCCCATGGAGCCGATGGACTGCACCTGGGCCTCGGCGGAAAGGTACTGTACTCCGCCGCATCCCTTGGCGAGTCCGAACACGGGAGTGGTGTTGGTAAACGGGCACTCAGTGGTGGCTCTCTTTGACTCCAGCAGCAACATAACTATTGTCGCTCGCCGTTATGTGTTACCGCGACAGTGGCTAAACAAACATCTACGAGTCACTTGTGTACATGGAGAGACCAGGTCTTACCGTTCCGCAGAGTGTTTCCTTTCCTGGAAGGGGGAATTGTCCAAATTGTTGGTCGCGGTGTTGCCGGAACCCCCCTATCCAGTAATCCTGGGACAAGACTGGTCACATAGAAAATGCGGTAAGACACACACCGCTCCCGGGGTCTCACTGGGTCTGGTTATGGAGGGGCAAGGCACCCTTCCCGCGGTCTCCACGCCATGCTCTGAGGCAGGCCACAATGGCGCAGGCACAATGGGGGGAGTTTTCCAGGCGACGGACTCTGACCCGGAACCTCCCACCGGCGAAGGGACGAGCCAGGGAACACTTCCGCCCAACCTTTCACAAGATCCCCTGAGCAACCTGGACCACCAATTCCGCTCCACGCCTGCCTCGTTTAAAAGAGAGCAGTGGAATGACGATTCCCTGCGGTTTGCCCGGAATGCGATTGTTCTTCCAGGCAGCTCACAAGCTGACGGTTCCATGCCACACGAGCCCTTCTTTGTACTGGAGAATAATCTGTTGTATCGGGTGGCAACTCACGAGGGTGAGGTGCGGAAGTTGTTGCTAGTGCCGCGTACCTTCCGGCGGGAGGTATGCGAACTAGCTCACGCACACCTCCTAGGCGCCCACCTCGGGGCCGAGAAAACATTGGAGAGAATCAAGCTCCGTTTTTACTGGCCCGGGATCAACGAGGAGGTCTGGCGCTTCTGTCAATTCTATCCGGACTGTCAGATTCGGCAGATTCCTAGGAGGGACCGTGCTCCTCTCGTCCCAATACCCCTGATAGACATTCCCTTTGACCGAATAGGGGTCGACTTAGTAGGGCCCCTGGAACCCTCGAACCGTGGCCACAAGTATATATTGGTCATGGTTGACTATCCAACCCGGTACCCAGAGGCGGTTCCCCTGCGCTCCGCTAACACTAAAAACATCGCACGGGAACTGGTTACCCTCTTTTCGAGAGTGGGTATCCCTAAAGAAGTCCTCACGGACCAGGGTACTCCCTTCACTTCAGATACGTTCAGGGAGGTTGCCAAATTACTGAGAATAAAGCACCTGAAGACGTCTGTCTACCACCCCCAAACGGACGGTCTGGTAGAACGCTTTAATCAGACGCTTAAACAGATGCTCCGCAAGGTAGTCAGCGCTGATGGCAGGAATTGGGATCAGCTCCTGCAGCTTGTGCTTTTTGCCTACCGGGAGGTGCCCCAGGCCTCTACGGGCTTCTCCCCTTTTGAATTGTTATACGGGCGACAGCCCCGGGGACTTTTGGACATTCTAAAAGAAGGCTGGGAGGCTGAGGCCCTTCCCTCCTCCAACATATTGGAGTATGTAGCGCAACTGCGCGACAGGCTCGCTAAAATCAGGCCGCTCCTAAAAGACCACGTGACTCGTGCGCAGGCAGCGCAGGCCCGGTGTTACAACCGCAACTCTGTCCTCCGGGAGTTCCACCCGGGGGATCGAGTGATGGTGCTCGTTCCCACCTCCCACTCCAAGCTACTAGCTCACTGGCAGGGGCCATACGAGGTTAAGGAAAGGAAGGGGCTCGTCGACTATTTAGTTAAGCAACCTAATCGTCGACCGAGCGAGAGGATCTACCATATTCATTTATTGAAACCCTGGAAGGACACGGAGGAGACTCCCGATACTCGTAGATCCCTCTCCCTATTCGCTAGCACGGCTGCCCTTAACCTCGGCGACGAGCTAACGCCCGTACAGCGGCGGGAGATAACCCAAGCTATCTACGCCATCCCCGAAGTGGTGAGCGAGTCACCGGGCCGGACCTCGCTGATTGCACACGATATTGTCACAGATCCCGGAGTAGTCGTCCGGGAGAGGCCCTACAGACTCCCGGAGGCAAAACGCGCCGAAGTGGAACTGGAGGTACAACGAATGCTGGACTTGGACATTATCGAGGAAAGTCACAGTCCTTGGTCCAGCCCGATTGTCCTCGTTCCCAAGCCGGACGGCTCCTGGAGATTCTGCAATGACTTTAGACGTCTAAACCAGGTGTCCAAATTCGATGCCTACCCGATGCCCCGCATTGACGACCTGCTCAAGCGGCTGGGTGCGGCTCGGTACTTGACTACTCTTGATATGATGAAAGGGTATTGGCAAATTCCCTTAACGGCATCTGCAAAAGAAAAAACCGCCTTTAGCACCTCTAGTGGACATTGGCAATACAAGGTCCTCCCATTTGGGCTGCACGGGGCCCCTGCGACCTTTCAACGTCTGGTGGATAAAGTGCTGAAGCCCCACCAGTCCTATAGTGCCGCCTACCTGGATGACGTCGTCATCTATTCCGGCACCTGGGAGGAACATCTATTGCACCTCTCTGCTGTCCTCGCGACACTGGCTAAAGCCGGCCTCCGCATTAACCCCCGTAACTGTTTTTTTGGCTTAAAGGAGGCCAAGTATTTAGGCTACCTTGTGGGACGAGGACAGGTGAGACCCCAATGTTCCAAAGTCAAAGACATCCTGGAATGGCCCCGTCCGAATACCAAGAGACAGGTGCAGGCTTTCTTGGGGCTGGCGGGGTACTACCGCCGGTTCGTACCCCGTTTCTCCGAGAGTGCAGCACCCTTGACTTGCTTAACAAAGAAGGGGGCTCCCCTGCATGTGGTATGGAACGACAAGGCGGAACACGCATTCAGTGACCTGAAAGAGGCCCTTACATTGGCACCTGTATTACGGACCCCTGATTTTGGGTTACCCTTTATCCTCCAGACCGACGCTTCGGACACAGGCCTGGGCGCCGTGCTGAGCCAAAGCGTCGATGGTGTCGAACACCCCGTGATGTACCTATGCCGGAAAATGCTGGACCGAGAGGCCAGGTACGCGGCGGTGGAGAGGGAAGCCCTGGCCATTAAGTGGGCCGTGACTTATCTCCGGTACTACCTGTTGGGTCGCGAATTCACTCTGGTGACTGATCACGCTGCGCTTCAGTGGATGTCCCTCCACAAAGAGTCGAATCCGTGGGTCACCAGGTGGTTCCTGGACTTGCAGCCCTATAAGTTCACGGTCACTTATCGCCGCCGCGGCCTTCAGGCCAACGCCGATGCCCTCTCTCACGTCCACGACCTCTCGGTTAGGTCCGCCTGACCGGACGGTCTTGGGCTGACGGGGGGGCCGTGTCACGCATGCGCGAGTAGGAGGCCGCGGACGGACCTGAAACCGCTTCGAAAGACGTTCGCCGGCAGGGAATGGCGGGGTACTAACCTTTCTGCTCTCTCTTCCAGGAAAAAAGACGCTCCGCCATCATAACCTGCCCGCAGTACGTCCACTTCCGCCCTTCCTCCGCCATCTTCCCTGACGTCAGCAATCCCGTCTTCCCTCACGCTTCCTTCCCAGCATTCCTCCACTTCCGGCTCCTCCTCTATAAAATGGCCGCCGACGCCTTGGAAGGGCGTCGCGCATATGAACATTTATGTTTATAATTTTGACCTGTTTTGTAACAGAACTTTGTTTCTTTTTGTACAGTATACGGGGCCGGAAACCCCAACCCTTTATGCTGTGTGTTCTCTCTTTTTTACAGTATATATGTAGATATATATATATGTATGTGTGTATATATATACTGTATGTGTATATGTATAGATATGTGTATATATATATATGTTTATATATGTGTGTGTGTGTGTATATATATATATATATATATATATATATATAT
>JANRMT010062854.1:92123687-92136575 GCA_026402145.1 Polypterus bichir lapradei | reverse complement strand
ATATATATATATATATATATATATATATATATATATATATATGACAGCAACACTCATCACTCACAACAGTGACAAAACAATTACATTGACAATCATGTTACGTTATTTTCAAAATGTTTCATTTTCTTTTTCATTACTTCTTTAACACACTACTTCTCCGCTGCGAAGTGCGGGTATTTTGCTAGTATATATATATAAATCCTGCGAAGAGACTTTTTTGAAGATTTTTTCAAGTCCTGCGAGTTGAGACCTTGGCCATGAGATTTTTTCCAAGTCACTCCCTCCTCTCAACCATATTCAAACACGCACATGGTAATCTCACCTCTCATTCGTGTGAATTTGCTTTTGTCAGACACAGTTCCTGCTCTCTCAGCTCTTATAAATTTTTACATTTTCCTCACTTTAAGTTCCCAATTAAAGAAGACGTATTATGTCCAAATCTTACTGAAACATTTCATCACGAAGGGTTACCAACAAAAAAAAAATTAGTACACAGGCAATCCTAGCACCAAGAAACGAAGTCAAATGAATTAACGACAAAAATGATGATCGTTTACACGGTTTTTGGTTAAATTAAATTGGTTAAATTAGTTAAATGAGTATCAATAGACTATGCTGAAACAGTTGGTGGTGATCGTGCAGAAGATAAAATCATCAACTTACAATATCCTGAGGAATATCTATAAACATTAAAACCGTCCGGTTTTCCACCACAAAAGAAAGGTAATTTAGTACATATTTCGCAGATAACATTACACAACAAAGGAGATCTTGATATGCCATTCATATTAAAACGTTAACAGTTTCCCGTTAGAATAGTTTTTGCAAAGACAATTAACAAATCTCAGAGCCAAACATTCAAAAAAGTCATTTTATTTAACAGAGAGAAAGCAACAAAATTCAATCATGGGCAGTTACACGTTGCGTTGTCACGATGAAAGTCCAAACACAAAATCAAAATTCAATGCGATATTGACAAAAATTTAAGTCAAAAAACTGCTTTTACTGAAGTTTTACAGTAAAAGTGTAAGTTTAAAAAGTATTTGTGTGTTAATTTCAAAGCCAAACAGAACAAAATTATATTACGCAATGAATAAATCTAACGTAACATGAAACATACTTTACTTTCAAATGATTACGTTTTATTTTCTTAAATATGGTTAATTACATACTGTAATGTAAAATAGTTCTATTATGCATATGTAACAATTCCCATGAGAATAAAAATCTGTTAAAATTGTACAACCGCATCCCCAAGTGAAGCGAGCAGGGGGCAAAGCCCCCTAGTATATCCTAAAAGAAACTAAAACGCCTGTGACAATTAGCCACAATTCTAATAAATGTTCATAAACTGCTTATCAAGAAGATACAAGGCTATCATGCGGAACATGTTTACAAGTAAAATAGACTAATTTGGCTCTTAAGCAAACAAGCCTATTGTTTATACTAAGCAATAATGACAAATCCTTTTTTATTCTTTTTCTTAATAAAAATATGAGCTGCTGTACTAAACAAGTTCACTCATCCACAAAAAGGACAAAATGAAAAATTCTGAACTAATTAAAGCAGCTTCCATTTAATTATCTACCTAAGATATTAATTTTTTATTCTACTCTAAGTTCAGCTGGACAACTCATACGTCTATGTTCCTATCCATGCGTAGGATAACTCGTTCGATTTCATTTTTATTAAACTAATACTAGTTTATTACTCCACAATATTCTGGTCTTCTATCTCATCTAAACTCTGCATGCTTGCTCTCAGTTTACAGGAACTACACTTCCTCAGTTTTGCAATATGTTGAGTAAAGGTGCATTATATTTAATTTGATACAAACCTTAGATAAGCAGAAACTGAAAAAAAAAATGTTCTGAGATCACCAACTTAGCCAACTGGAGTGAAAATTTGCTAATTTAAATCAGCAGCAAACCCATCGGAGCATCACTACTGTTAAGTTCAGGTCTGAACGCAGCTAAAACTGTTGGTTCCCTTCCATTATTTAAAAAAGAACTACCATTTTCTGTGAAATATGATGAAACTTACAAATATAACTGGCATTCATCATATTTTATTCCATATTTCATAGAGTAGACTATGCTTTTGATTTATCGCTTAAATGTTTTAAAAGATAAACACAAATTGCATGGAGAAAATTATTGGGACATAGGGATGGTCAAAAATTTATATCACGATATAATTAAAATTTATCAATATATATAACAATATAATCTATGTGCATATAATTTTTGGACTGAATCCAGTTTAGGCACTTCTGTTGGTCCAATTTTATAAATTAGTAGTGGTTATTTCTACTGTGACATTTCTTTCATAAGAAATCAACTAAATTGCCTTTTACTCAACTAAAAAATAATTTATATACCACCTTTCCCATGATCAAAGCACTTTACAGAATTTCACAATGAAAATTAGGGAAAAGCAGAAAAATGTTTAAATACACAACTTTGGATAAAAAATAATATCAGCATAAAACACTAAATAAAGATATATACAGGAAATATAAAGTTATGAATTAGAATATAAACTACAATAAAATACAAATACTACAAGTAAACCTTGAATAAAGACATAATTGGTCATGCAAAAGGAAATCATCCTGAGCACCATGACAAAGAGGTAAACTGAAAGAATGGTCAGAATGTCATAGTAAATTAAATACTTTCTTAAACAAATAAGTTTTAAGTTGTTTTTTGGAAGAATTGTTTGAGTCGGATGAAAGTAAGTTATATTCAAAAAACTTTATTGTACATAATAATAAAAACAACCTAGAAATAAACATATTCCATACCATTAAAATGACACAGCACTTTTGAAAAGGTGTACAGTACAGACTATATATTAAAAAAATAAAACAAGAGCAATTCTTCTCAATTCCTTTGGTTCTCCATTGAACAAAAACAAGTAAACTTAACTAGTTTTTAATATTGTATTTCAAAACATCCTTATGAACAAGAAGAAGTCTTATATAAAAGACAAACTAAAGAAAATTTAGATGTCCACTGACTAAATACTGCCTCAGCAACATTGTCAATCTAAGCCCATCAATGAAGCCTACTAAAGAAAGCTTCCGCACTTGTCACATGACTCATTTTCAAAATCCTCTTTATACAGAAATAGATGTTGCTGGACATTTTTAGAAAGATATCCTAATGAAGATGCATTATTATTTAATATGAAACATAACATCTCTTTTTCGATTGCTCTCTGACTTTGAAGATATATAGTATTTCAACATACGTGGATCGAAAGATGTAAAATAATGCTTACTGTTGCCTACTAATAAGTACTTTATACTTTTATAAAAGCTCCTTTTGTGTCTTAAACATGTGTTTATTTTGTTTAATGGTTAATCCGGGGCTATTTTATTATCATTATCATCAGTGTTTGAAGTGGGACAGATAACCCTACTCTGTTTTATTGTCTTTTTATGAACATCTTAAACAATCATGAAAGTGGGTGAATGGCCCTCCTCTTCAAAGTTCAAAGACATGAAAAAATATCAGAGAGCAAAATGGTGACGGTGATTTTTTTTTTTTTTTTTTTTCGGGAATGGCAGCCTTCCCCAAAGTCCAAAGATGTAATTGTAAACTTTTTAGAATGCAGGAGGGAAGGGAAAGTTCTGCAAGAAGTGGTGTTTTTTCTGTGTAAAACTAATCATCCTTTTGTCTTCTGTGAACAAAAAGCTGCTATGACTTACCAGATGAACTATTCTACCTTGGAGCCCACTTTTATTCAGACAGCAACAGATGGTGCAACTACAAACTATTGCACCTTTATCTTGGCGCTCAGTCTGAATATGTATCATTGCTTTCCTTATTATTAAGTACTCTCTACTATTTGAACTGTCTTATTGTTCAATCTGAGGTAAATTTTCCCCTTGTGGCCACATCCAGGGAGGTTGCCTATGGTCTCAACCTTCAACTTCTTGATAATAAATACTACCATGATCGCAAGAATGACTATCTGAGGATGACTGCAAAGGCAACACATATTTTTTAATTCTGAATTTGTACTTTGCACATCATTCACAATTGTCTGGAATAAGCAGGTAGAAGTATTTGTATAGGGCAGCACGGTGGCGCAGCAGGTAGCGCTACTGCCTCGCAGTTAGGAAACTTGGGTTCACTTCCCGGGGTCCTCCCTGCGTGGAGTTTGCATGTTCTCTCCATGTCTGCGTGGGTTTCCTCCAGGTACTCCGGTTTCCTCCCACAGTCCAAAGACATGCAGGTTACGTGCATTGGCAATTCTAAATTGTCCATAGTGTGTGTGTGTGTGTGCGCGTGTGTGTGTGTGTGTGTGTGTGTGTGCACCCTGCGGTGGGCTGGCGCCCTGCTCAGGGTTTGTTTCCTGTCTTGCGCCCTGCGTTTGCTGGGATTGGCTCCAGCAGACCCCCGTGACACTGAAGTTAGAATATAGCGGGTTGGATTATGGATGGAAGTAATTGTATAAGTTTAACTTTCACTACTAGTTTCAAAGACACCAGTGGGGCATAGCCCCAGCCCTGCAGCCATATATAAGATGAAACTATGACAGATTTACTATATTACAACTACTTTTCCTAGCTGCAAGTACCATATAACTAACTCAGATTTTATGAAACATGTGACTTAAGTTTTGGTGAAAGATCTTTATGTGAAAACTGCATATGGATGCATGGATAGTGTTACATTTTAAAGAAGCAGAGTTGTAGAACCAATGGGCCCAGGAGTGACTGAACAAATGGGCTTTGCTTATTAATAATTACCATCAATCCTTTGCTTTTATTTACTGGTACATTGTTAGTCTCAGGAATTCCTGTTATGTTATATACATGATTGGGTAAAAGCATCTGAGATCTCTTCCAACTCTATAATCAGAATTTTGCAACTTATTTTACCCATGACATTGCAATGCTATGCTTGGCTGCAGATGATTTTATATAAGTGAAGACACATGTTGATTGTGCTACCCACTACAGATGCAAGCAAAAAGGTAAACATTTATCTTTCAGATCTAACTTTGCAAAATAATCGTCTTGGTGAGCTGTTCCAGTGATATACCTGGAAGCAGTAGACCTATGATGTATGTTGGGGATGGCCTGAGTGGAATGTAGTGATAATGTTTTCATATAAACTCTTGTTGGCTGAAATAAATAATCATCAAGCTGAAGTATTCCTCCAACTGAGAAGTATGAACAGGGCCTATGTAGTGCATCAGACGTTTATGTGTAATGATCTACAGAAGGTACTGAGGGTGAGGGTGAGGATGAGTAAGGGCGAGGTTGGGTAGCTCATTTCATCTTTCCCAGTACACATAACACATTGGTGGAGTATTCATGTGGCCCATGAAAGACATCTCTCTATTATATAAAAAAATCTTGGGACAAGAGAGATAAAATGTGACTTTTACAGAGACACGATCAAGTCCCGCGAGACAAAGAGTAGATGACAAAGTGGAACATCGTAAAGAATTCAAAAATGTTGGCGTGATACACATGCAGAGCAGGTTAGAGATAATGGAAGTTCAAAAATTCGAAAAAATGATAGCAAAGATCGCATTAGCGCAAAGAAACGAAAATTATTACTCGGTTAAATAACGGAACAGCGAAAAGAGATCGAATATATTGTTCGGATTTAAACTTTAAGTCGGAGACTTGTAAATCGTCTAATTCGTGTTGCCATCAGGGAAACGTTGCGTTTCTTCCCAATGAAGAGGCATATCCATGAGAATTAAAAGATTTCTTGATTGGTGAAAGTGAAATCCACATATGCTGTCACGCGTGGGTCACAGAGTTGCACAGATGCACAGGAGATTTTAGAGACAGAAACGTTATTCAGACACTTCAAACAAACATAAGTCTCTTTTAGGAGTGAATCGAGCTCCGTGTGTAGTCGGAGAGGACAGTTCCGTCTCCCAATTAAAAGAATAGAAAATCTTCCTCTTCGTAGGGGCGGGCCTCAGGAGCGGGACCCCCAACAGGAGCAGAGGATGTCTGGGGGAGAAGAGAAACAAGGCAGTGAGACAAATGGACAGCTGCTGTACCGGCTGTTAAATGTTCAAAGCACCACGTGAGATGCAGATCACATGGCACGGCACCAGCAGCAAGCCAGCAGCTGATTGAGAAAAGAGGAGGTAAAAAAATAAATAAATAAATAAGTATTTGTTTCCCATTGTATCACCACCATTTAAGAGGGGGTTTCAGAGGGGCAACTGTGTCTCCTTGGGGTGCGTTCAGCCCCCCTCTTCACAACACAAGCGACAGTGACGTGAAGTGGCTGGCACGTAGTGCAGGTGGGGTATGGGGGGATGGAGGTCTTTGTGAGCGAAGCAAGCGGGGGGGCAAAGCCTAGTCTTATAAACTCTGCTCAGTAATAAACAATAACTATGCTGCTAGCTGTATTTGGGTTCTTCTGTGAGCTCCACCAATTAATCCAGTTCTGAACAACAGCTGGTTTAATCTGAGCTGTGAGACATTTTCCATTCTTTGAAACTATGTGGAGTTTTATATTTTAACATAAAGCCTACTCAACATTAGAAGTATTTCTACTGTTATACAAATATGTATACCCAATTAATTTTCAAAATCTGTTATGTGATGAATACTTCATTTGTAAGCTAAATACATGTTCTCCTCAGTAGTGTTAGTCCTCAGCTTTAGCCACTTCCTCTGGGAAAGAAAAGATTTTTTTTTTAAATGCAACCATGTATTTAATGTGCTAATGGCAACAGTCACAGATGTCAAAGAACTGCAGATGTGCCCAGCCTCACTAAACTGTTATTGTGCTAACTGACATTGATTCAAGAAAAACTACTTCATAGGCACATTCAAAGCAATCATATAAAATATGTCGTCATCCACAGGTAATATAGTCATGTAAGCACCTCATGCTCATGAGGTCCAGGCTGACATTCACTTATACAGGCCAGGCATCATGAAGCAGCTGAATCATGACATATTTGGTGGGTAAGAGACTTTAATGATCATGAATGGGCCTGTTAATAGTTTGAAAGAAGACGTTTCTAAAAAGGTCACCAAACAAGGAACAGAAACACTTGAGTCACAAAGAAATGGGTAAATGAGACTTGTACTAGTATATACCATAATTGGTGACAATGTACAGTATATATCCATCCCTTATCAATCACACTAAACCTATTTCAGGATTGCTGGTACTATAGCTTTTTCTAATAGCATCAGTTTCCAGTACCCTATTAACTAGGGTCTCAAAATTGTCATTGGTTAGCTCTCTTAAGTCTATCTTGTACATTTTCAAAACCTTTAAGAAGCAGTATGTCTCCTGTAAACATTTTAGCAAACAGTTTTAATATTTTTTTCTGCTCAGAATTGATCACATTTTCATGTTGAGATAGTGAACATAGTTATTAAAATAACGCTCGAGTTCATTTGTCATTGGGTAGAGAGGTTTTGCAGGATTCTTCAGTCTATTGTGATCTAACTCTGAGCTGGTTGAACTTCTGTATAAATTTGAGTATTACAAATTTACACCATTTAAACGTAATTAACTCTTTAACTGAGTTGATTTCTTTGAAGACGGTATACTCCTCAGTTTTCCATAATCCCTTGTAACTTGCTACTGCCAACCATTGTATACGTAAGAGTTCCACGGAGTATTTTGCATCTTCATTTACTCATATGTGGCCTGTAGGTTGGCATTTATTTACATTTTCAAGCTGAGATCTACAGTAATTAGTACTCACAAGGTTAACCACTTACAAATTACAGTAGTGAGGAGCCAAGGTAAATGACTAAACTATTTATCATAATATATGAAATACTGATTTGCAATATTTGTTTTCTGTACCTATGGTAATTATTTACAGGTGTTTCTCCAAAAGGATTGCAAAATCTTTTATAACATATCAGCCAGATATCTATGTATGAGCTCGGCTAAAGCATCTAAAATGTCTTGGTCTTTCTGCAATATACTGTGACTAAGCTGCAGTGAAACACCTATTGATCCAATTATTTCTTCTGTACAATTACAGTTTGTTATATGACATATATATTGTACTACAAAGTCAGTCAGTTCCTAAACTGCTTTGTCCTGAACAGGGTCATTGGGGGTTCTGGAGCCTCTCTCAGCCAGCATAGGGCGCAAAGCAGGAACAAACCCTGCACTGGGTACCAGTCCATTCCAGGGCGAACGAACGAACACACACACACACACACATACATTAGGGCCAATTTAGTATCACCAATTAACCTATTTTTCATATCTTTGGACTGTAGGAGGAAACCAAAGCACCCAGAAGTAATCCATGCAAACATGGGCAGAACATGCAAACTCCATACAGGGTGGACACAGAATGCAAACCCTGGTCTCCTTACTTTGTGCCACTGTGTCATCCTGTATTAGATATAAAAAGTTTTTTAATTTTATTTTTAAAAACCTGAATTACAATAGCATATTACTCAGTCAAACATATAATACCAACATAACAGATAGAAACATATGCTTAGCAATGAACACAAAGGAAAAAAAGGAGAAAACAAAGCAAAAAAAGTAAGTTAGAAAATGTTTGAAATTCATTTTTAATTATGCTCATGTGCGCATATGTAAAAACAGCATTTCACTATTGACAAGGGATGTCAAAAGATCCAATACTTTGCTATGAAGTGGATACCAAAATCCAGAATTTTTTTTTATTTTTTATTTTTTTTTTTTTAAACAGTATCAGTCATACCGAGTGGAAGTCAGTACAGCACTTGTGCATGAATGCAAGTAGACAAAAAAATAAAGGCAAAAATATACAAATACATAGGCTTTTGTTTTTGCCACTTTCATTCCATTATGGAATGTGTTCAGAAAAAGATTTCTGCAGGTTTTGAGAACAAAATAGCATTACAGATCAGACAAGGTGTTCTCATTCAACTTGTATTGTCACGCATTTGTAAGAGGAGATGAGAAGACAGCAAGATGATTTTTTTTAACAAGTTATGGATACTTAATATTCTTTCTCCGATTGTAATGAGCATATCTACATATAGTATATCTAAAAAGCCGTCTATTTTTTAAGCAGTGTATACAGTTAATGGTTGCAGGGGAAACCTCGCACACATTCGCAATCACACATACAGGACTGGCAGTGCCTATTTGGTTTGTCTACACCACTGATTAAATTAGTTGCTGCATTTTTAATGCCAAAATACACATTTCCATATTAAAACAAAATGTTCATTACTCTAACCCATAAGTGAAAACACACAAGTTGTAGGTTTGAATGGCATGTTGGCAAATGTAATGCTGCCTCATAGTTATAAAGTAAATGAATACAGGTAGTGATATTTCAGTTTAGTTTTCAATTCTACATTAATGCACAGGCATAAGCAAAAACAGTCTGATCACTCATGCAAGAAACCTTGAAAACCGCACAACAAAGGTTATTTTAAAGGAACTCTGAAAGAATGGATTAAAATAAAACTGACCAGTTTGACTTCAAACATAAAGCTTTAAAGTAAAAAAAAAAAAGAATGTATTTGCAGCAAAAGCAAAGCAACATATGTAAAAATCAGGAGTGGTCTCCCCTAGACTTTCTCGTATACTCAGATATGGGGATAGATATTTCAGGAGCAAACTGCAAGCCAATGATTTTTATATTATATACATTAAAGAACCACCAACAACAAATCAAATCAAATTAACAATGAATAAAAGGTAAAGAACACCTCCGGTTAACGGAAATCACCCAAAAGTTGACAGAAATCTACGTTTTATACCTAATACTTGTATGCAAAATTTGGTTGACCTAAGTGAAAGCGTACTCAAGATATTTTGTTTACATATACACACACACCCACAGACAGACAGACAGACATAATTCTAAAATAGATATTTTCAGATTCAGGGAGGTCTAAAACGTTGAAATTCATTAAAATCTCAAAATGAAATTTTTTGAGGATTCTGATACTTTCCCTATACTTTGTATACAAGAAAGCCAGGGAGTTCTAAAATGTTGAGATTCATCAAAATTTCGACATCAGATCGTTGGACAATTACAATACTTTCCCAATACTTCGTAAATGAGAAAGTTAAAAATGAAATACATAAGGATATATGAAGAAGTAATAAAAACACGGTATACCCTACTGCATTTTAAACCTTATAAGAGTTGCACAAAGCCATAGCACTGACATCTTCACACACTGCTCCAAAAATCCATCCATTTCATCAAAATGGAGGAGGCTCTGAAGCAGATAACTAACTCAGTGCCATGTTTAACAGTAACACTGGACTCAATTTTTTTCATTGATTTGGATGGAGATTTAAACTCAAACTTCAACAAAAAATGTAAACAGCATTTGGACATTAAATATACATTAAATGTCACTGCCTAATTCTCATATGAATGGTTCACTCTCAACAATGCCACTGCATTTTACACATAGTCATGAAGACATTTTGGATGCATTATCCAGCAATTTTAAGGTTTTGTTTATGCTTTGAAAGACTAGGTTCAAATCCATGCTCAGTGTTTGTCACCTATTAAAATAGCGACACTACAGAGACTGAAAGAAGAGTGTGACAAGGCACTATCTGACTTAACACTTTACTGCTGGGTTATGAATATATTAAGGCAATGGAAGGAAGTAGAAGGCACTGGGAATGTGCATATTTAACAATTTCAGGAAATGACGTATCACACAAAGTCCTCCTATATGCCTTGCTCTGTGCTCTACTCATCAATCTTCTTCTTCTTTCGGCTGCTCCCATTAGTGGTCATCACAGCAGATCATGCTGTTCCATATCTTCCTGTCCTCTACATCTTGCTCTGTTATACCCATCACCTGCATGTCCTCTCTCAACACATCCATAAACCTCCTCTTAGGCCTTCCTCTTTTCCTCTTGCCCGGCAGCTCTAGCCTTAACATCCTTTTTCCCAATATACCTAGCATTTATCCTCTGAACATGTCCAAACAAACGCAATCTCGCCTCTCTTAATTTGTCTCCCAACAAAGTCCAACTTGAGCTGACCCTATAATATACTCGTTTCTAATCCTATCCATCCTCATCACACACAATGCAAATCTTAGCTTCTTTAACTCTGCCACCTGTAGCTCTGTCTTCTGCTTTCTGGTCAGTGCCACAATCCATATAACAAAGCTGGTCTCACTACCATCCTATAGACCTTCCCTTTCACTCTTGCTGATACCCGTCTGTCACAAATCACTCCCGACACTCTTCTCCACCAATTCCACCCTGCCTGCACTCTCTTTTTCAGCTCTTTCCTATAATCCCCATTACTCTGTACTGTTGAAACCAAGTATTTAAACTCATCCACCTTCGCCAACTCTACTCCTTGCATCCTCACCATTCCACTGACCTCCCTCTCATTTACACATATGTATTCTGTCTTGTTCCTACTGACCTTCATTCCTCTCCTCTGTAGAGCATATCTCCACCACTCCAAGGTTTCCTCAACCTGTTCCCTACTCTCACTAAAGATCACAATGTCATCCACAAACATCATAGTCCACGGGGACTCCTGTCTAATCTCATCTGTCAACCTGTCCATCACCACTGCAAATAAGAAAGGGCTCAGAGTCGACCCCTGATGTAATCCCACCTCCAGGTTGAATGCATCCGTCACTCCTACCGCAGACCTCACCAATGTCACACTTCCCTCGTACATATCATGTACAACTCTTACGTACTTCTCTGCCACTCCTGACTTCCTCATACAATACCACAGCTCCTCTCGAGGCACCCTGGCTTTCTCCAAGTCCACAAAGACACAATGCAACTGCTTCTGGCCTTCTCTATAATGCTCTACTCATAAATAATTATTGTAAATTTATTAGTAATCAGTGTGTGCTTCACATTGAAGCAATGTTACAACATTGAATAGAAAATCTCCAGGCCATCCTCGGACTGTACGAACGCCTGAAAACAACCAAGCTGTAAGGGCATCAATTTTGTAGTCCCCTAGACATTCAGCACGCAAACATGCTTCTGCCTTAGGCATTTCCAACAAGTCTTTGAGGAGAATTTTGCATGACCTTAATTTCCATCTATACAAAATGATGGTAGTGCAGGAACTCAATGAGAGAGACTGGGAGAGCCACAGAGAGTTGTGGGCGAACATTCTGGAAACCGTTCATAGAGATGCAATCATCACGTGCAATGACAAGGCACATATCCATTTGAATGGCTGCGTAAATAAGCAAAACGTTTGTTATTGGGCTGAAACCAACCCTAGTGAACTTCATGAGAGACCCCTGCACAGTAAGCGTGTTACAGTTTGGTGCGCCGTTGCAAAATTTGGCATTATAGGCCCTTACTGTTTGAGGAGGGGGGAGCAACAGGGGAGCAACAGTCGCCGTCACTTCAGAACGTTACAAGGAAATGCTACAGAACTTTGTGCGGCCCCAACTGAAAAAAACGGATGTTGTGGATGCCTGGTTTCAACAGGATGGAGCAAAAGCTCATACACCGCTGAGATCCATGCAAGTTTTGTGGAGGATGTTTCTGGGGAAGTTGGTCTCCATTTCCGGCGATGTTGGGTAGCCTTCACATTCGCCTGATCTTGCTCAGTGTGATTTCTTCTTGTGGGGCTATCTCAAATAGAAAGGTATACACACACCGACCTCAAAACCTTGAAGCCTTCAAAGACACCATTCACCACAAAATTGCCGCTATTCCCCTTGAAATGGCCAAACAAGTAATGTGACCGTTTAGAAATCATCTCCAAGAGTATATCACTAATGATGGCCACCACCTTAAAGACATCATTAATAAAACATAGTGGGAAAAAAAAACTATTTTGTATACCCTTTCTTGTGTCGGAATTACTAGGGTGTTGTACCGTGTTAGCCATTACGAATGTAGAGAAGAGCCAAGCAAAATGACACCTTTTATTGGCTAACTAAAA
>JANRMT010062854.1:92061440-92108687 GCA_026402145.1 Polypterus bichir lapradei | reverse complement strand
ACACACACACACACAGGTATACAAGACAACACACTAAATTTGTTTGTCAAATCCAAATAAATTAAATCTTAATTCTAAATCTTAAAACATTCAAATTTTACAGGAAAACACAAATAGATAAACATTGGATATACATCCTCGGGACAAATTCAAGCAGCTTTCAAATGTAACTGAAGGAGAACATAAACAAAATTGACATATTCACTCAATTGTGGTCAGCTTATCCTCTATGGGGAAAAAAAGAAAGGCACAAGAAATCCCCATTAGTGCAGCAGTTGCTAGTGTTCTACAACTGTAAAGTTTTGCATTGCTGCATGCTCTAAAGGAAGGCATTGTTTCAGATGGGAAGGATTAATGGTACTACCTGTCTTTGTGGAAACATCCTTTTGACGCAATTTGCAGTGCAAGCTACTCAGCTTCTTGTTGGACTATACATAGCCAAAATATCTCTACACTACCAATATCCTCTGATCTTTCTTTTCAATAATGTCTTAAGTCTTTTCAGCCTTGGGCTGTGTCCATTGGGGTGTCTTCTTCAGTAACGCTTATTTTTTCGTATTTTTGTTAACATTTTCTTTCGTTAATTTCTCTTTTATCTTGCTCCCACTCCTAACTTACTGGTGGGCAGGGCTACTATTACAGCCCAAACATTATCACATGTGCAGCTTCTACTTCTAAGCTCACTGCTGTGTATGTCAACCTAACCTGACAAGGCTGTAACTGTATTACAGCCACATGATTGGTTCTGCATAGCACTATTCTCATTTTCATTGGCTTTTTGTGTTGTCTTTCAAAAACATGGAAGGAATGAGCTCTATCGATGTTGTATCAACCATGTCTTATGATAGGCAACTAGTCTGGAATTTTCACTTCTCCAAGCCACTCGTATCTTCTGACGTGAAATGAGCAATATACCTGCCAGTTGTGGTTGATGTGCTGTGAGATATACCACTGCACTCCAGTCAAATTTTTCATTTTGCTTTCCTTGGGGAGGAAAAAAATAAAATAAAGTTTTATACTCGGGGCAGGGAGTTATTTTTCTTCGCAACTATTTTTTGTAAACACAAATACGCTAACACTACATGTGTTTGGAAGAGTATAATGCAGCACCATAATTAGCAAAGTAAATGCATCAAAAATAATAAATAAATAATAACAAAGAGGCAAAGCAAAACTTTGAACTTTTACTACTTAGTAGCTAATGACACATTTTTTAATTGCCCATCATGAAATTCTCTTGCATATGTTAAGTGTTATATTCACATTGTAGAGGGCTGGACTATGGCTTGAGTTATTACTCACTTCAAACCAAAAGTCATGTCAATTTGCCTACCCTAGTACATGCAGCACCACTGCCCAACCATAACTAAAAATGTTAGAATCACAGATGAAATATGAGAAAGATCTACAGTTAAGTCATAGAGACGAGTATCCTCTAAACATGACAGTGCAACCTAAAATGCAATGTAGCATGCTGTCAACTCTTATTTTTATTTTCCAACAGCGAAAATGTCAGCAGGATCTGATATGGATGCTAAATTTGCCATGTGTACATATTTTTCTGCATAATTCTCTAGGTAGTGATACAACACCAAAATCCTTCACTACTTCAGGTTTAATATACAAGCTGTGAGCACAACATCCCAGACATAGGAAAGAAAAATATGTCCCTTTCCAGCAACTTATGTGGCCACAGTCTTTCAGAAAGTTAAAAGGTTTGCAAGTGACAGTTTCAAAGTGAAAGGTATGTCTAAAAAACTAATGGAAATTTATCTCACTTGATGACCTTTATTAATTGTCGAGGACATCGGGTTTAATAGGTTAATGTACCACATTGAACCCCATCACACAGTGCCTAGTTAGGAGCTATTTTTCAGATATATGTTTAACAGAAGTGTAGGCCATTGTTAGATCTTGCATTCATGAGTTCCTGGACACAGACATTTCTGACCTATTATTTGTAGTTCAAATATCACCTCCACTAGTATCTTCACTTTAATAGCACAGTGGATAGACACAAACTTAAATATGAAAAAGACTTTGCTTCATGTGCAAGAGTTTTTAGGGTCACATGTAGCAGCAGCTCTTTCTGAGGCATTTGCTAACATATTTGAAACTTGGCATACTGACAAATCAAAAGCACATGCAATTGTCAGGGACATGACATGAATTATGGCAAAGCCAATAGAAGACAATGGTCTCAAAACATACCATGCATTGCCCACACATGCTTCAATTGACAGGCAAAGAGGTAGTGATGAGTCAGCACAGCATAATGAATATACAAATTACAGGAAGAAAAATCATGGCGCAGTTTAAACATTTTACACTTGAAAACTTTGCAAGCACAGTTTGTAATGGCATCAAAACAACTGCAGTAAGAGGTTGTGACGATGCGGGTTCTGCTCCGTGCTCCTATCCAGCTTCTGGGAGCTCTGGAACCTGACACCGTCTGTAATGTCACCGATGAGCTAGGCAGTGAAAACATCAACCATGAAGCAAGGGGATGGTGCAAAATGTGCTAAGTGCTTTTATTAAAAAATCAACAAAATCAAAGTGTTCAACTAGAGAAGGGCAGTGTCTCTCAAAGTTAATAAATAAATAATCCAATAAAAACAAGTGAACTGTAGAGGTTAAAAACACACTAGAAAAAAATTCCTTTAAATACCAAGGTTAAAATAACGGCTGGAAGCAGTCTTTCTTTAAAACTAAAGCCAGGTGCGTTCTTCTACTGGCGGTCCCCTGCTTCTCCCATTCGGTCCCCGCAACAGGGGATTTGTCCTACCAGCAAATGCAGCTCCTTCTTTTCTGGTCCGGTAGCCCTCCAATCCCCAGGTATGTCAGGCTCCAGCTGGACCGAGACTTGAGTTCCTTCCCCAGCGGCCAGGGCGCTCACGCTGGGGCTCAACACGCCCAAAGCCACCTCGATTCTGCTTCCCTCAATGGCCAGTCGACCCCTCTGCTGGTCACTCCTCAAAATTGCTCAGCTGGAGCAACCGCTTCAGTCTGCCCCCTACGAGAGTTGGCCAAACACTCCTCTGGGGCTTTCCTACCAGCTGCGTTCCACCTTAATAGAGCCTGTTCTTACTCACGCTCTCACTCACTCACACACCAGCTTTCTCCTCTCCTCTCCTCTCCTTTCTCTCTCTCCTCCATCCGCCTCGTGATTCTATTAAATATTACGGGGACATGGATCAGGTGTGGCAATTAGCAGCTCCCGGCAACAATTACGGATGTGGATAACTCGTCACCTGTGCACTTAAGTGAGGACTGTCCGTGTCACTAATCACCCGGGAACCACTCCAGCCATACTACCACACCCCCTCTCTAAGCCATGAGGGTGGCGATTATTTATTTGAAAAGTGGCCTTTTTGACTTGACCTGTGTACCTGCTACACCACAGAGGTGTCTAGAAGATGGACGAATATCTATTAATATGCCAAAAGGCCTTCTACTGCAAAAGACAATTCTGTCTATGTACATAGAAGATTATGATCCACCAGCAACATTCAGTGAACCTGGCATTAATTGAAAACATTCTCTCTGTCCACATTTTCTTTGAACAATTAAAGAAGGTATGCTTATCTGATGTATCTGTTGCTGATGATATCCCCTTTGTGATGTCTTCAAAGAGACTGAAACAAACCATAGTGTGAAAAAGACTACAAGGTCTCTCATAGAGGCAGTTAACACACCTTTCATTTATACCAATTCTGAACGTCACTACTTCATTGCGACCATACTTGATTTGCAACATAAAGACACTTTTATTTGGAGAAAAAGTTATGCGAAGGCAGCACAATCTTGGCTCAGTTGGACTCAATGGAACAGCCAGACAATAATGCTATGCAATACATGGAATATCTTGAAGAAAAAGGTGGCTCATACCACATGAAACATGTCACTGTATTATATGATTGATGAGATTCTCAAGAAGAACAACCTAAATTCCAGGTTGATGTCAAGTGCAACTGTGTAAGAACTAGATGGTTATCTCGCCGAGAAACCATCAGCCCTCTTGGAAAGTGAAGCATCAATCAAGGCCACTCCCCCCCACCCCGAGTGTCACAAACGGCCTGTAGGTATTTCCCTATCCACAAGCACAAACAGTGAGAGACTATTTAGAACAGTGTCTCATGTTTTTGATGATGAAATAATAATGTCACTTGAAAAGGCACAGAAGCTTCAGTTTTTAAAGAACCACCATCTGCTTCCCCATAAGCATGGTATATTTTAATGCTGAAAGATTAATTGCATTTTTATAATTATTGTGATAAACAGTTTGCTGCATCAAATACATTGCAGCGATAAACTTAAGCTGCAATTAAATTAGGCCAGTAACTGAACTACAAACTAAAAGGCTGAGAGCAGAGTCTCTTTTACACTGCCAAAACTCCAAGCAAACAATTACATCATAAGTGTAAGAGGAGCAACTGCAGCTCAGTGTCCGTCAACCTGTTTATTAGCAAAGGCAGCGACAGTATGGATATACATGAGACAGACAATTCTAGTTTGAAAGCAGAAGATTTTGTCATTGGCTTTAAACAGGAAGACAATTTACAAAGTCAGGTATTTTGTAAATCATGTCAAGCAGAGGTGGCTTCTTTGAGAGTAAACACAAGAAACTTGTTCCACCATTAAAAACACAATAAGCAATACAAAGAGTGCGGCTCACACAAATGTACACGCAGCATAGCCAAACTAAAGACAAAATTAGAACCATCCCTAAAGCAGCAATTTATTTCCAAAACTTTTGAATGCACGTCACCATTAGAGCCTGGGTCCAACGTCAGAAAGAAATAACTCAGGCCATTACCTTGTCTAAAGACATGGTAACAATAAATACTGTCCAAAAAATAAAAGTGTTGTGTACCTTATCAACAAACTGGATAAACGCTAACAGATTCCATACTGTACATATTTTTCCCACGTCATCATCCCAGAGATGTAGAAGCAGTGTTGCAAACAGGTGCTGGAGGAGCTTGAAGACATAGAATTTTTTACATGCACCACTACTGTTCGGAGCCCTAAATAAGCCTGAAATTTCACTTCATCAACGGTGACTTTGAATAAAGAATTTTAGACATCCTGCTTCCTCAAAGAACACAGTGGTGAAAAAATATATACAGTATATGGGTTTATGGGAGATTTTGGCTAGCTATTGTCTATGTGAAGATTAGCTGGTGTGTTTTACTACTGACAATGTGACAATACAAAAATATAATCAAAGCTATTGATGACATGGGCTTAAGCTATGTAAATTTTGAAAACTAACATGTTATCTCAGCAGGCTCCACACACAGAAACCACAAAATACCACACACCTTTTTTAAAATATATATACTAGCCATGTGAGCCCAACTACGTTGCGCGTGTTAAAGTTGTCTGTGAATGTTGCCTGTTTAAACGCGGCTGCCAGTCGTGAACTGGGCCCTTCGTCGCACAGCATTATGATTTTTTATAAGGGAAACAAAATTACAAAAGAAAACCCTTGGATATTGATTCGATAGGAAAGGCCTACTCAGAATCACTGTCCGAATCGTAATTATGTGGTGGTGTAGGAGCATTTTTGCTCCTGTCCGTTCACAGTCCGTCTCGTTTTCACGACGCTGTCGTTTCCTCTCACGATCTCTTCTCAACCTTTCTCCAATCTCACAGGTTGCTTTGTGGCATTCCAAAGAGTAAGGCAATATACACAGAGCAATGGTTATAAAAGGGGGACACATAGGTATCTAGGTTCTTTAAAGCATAAATAGGGATCACTTCACTGACATGTGAGCAAGCCACGGTACAACTGTAAGACGCGCAGCGCTCGCCGGCTACAACGTAACAATAATAATTTCTGGAACGTGCCGTTACGTTGTCATTCATTTTACCCACTGTATTTCTTTCATTCATATGTTACGTAGGCACGTACCTTTTATCTTCGGCAATCTCATTCTCTAACCAGGCCTCAGGAGCTAACCAGCGTAACACTGTCCACCACCCCTTTCGTTATTCTGGCACATTGTTGACATCCGTGAGTAACAACAACGTACTAAACTGGAAGGTGGTCTACGCATGCGTGGAATTCGCGGACAAACAAAGATCAAGATCTAAATGAAGATCTCTTTAGTTAATTTAAAGCACAACAATTTGTTTAGTTTGAATGTCTGTGTTTTGAGGTGTGACTGGCGTACTACAGTCTTCAGTATTATAAGCCTGGAGGAGATTCTTAAAGCAATGCCTATGTTTTAGCTGTCTCTCTACTGCCATCTAGTGCTTCTTCTTCTAATTCATTCACGGACAAACAAAGATCAAGATCCAAATGAAGATTATATATAGAGAGAATATATATATGAGTGTAATCCCTCGTTTATCGCGGGAGATAGGTTCCAAGGCCGGCCGCAATAAATGAATTTCCGCGAAGTAGGGATACCATATTTATTTAATTATTTAACGTGTATTTGGACGTTTTTAAACCCTCCTGTACTGTTTACACCCCACCCTTTACTCGATTAATAACAGGGACCTACCTAACATTTCCTGGGGCACCTCTTCCACGGTTTCCGAAGGTATATCCGTAGTAGTAGTAGGAACTGGCTCTTTTTTGCGAGGCTGCAAAAACATTGTGATCGGCAGTTGCTGCCGCTGCTTCTTTTTCCGGTCGAAGAGCAGCTTGTAGGCGGAACACGTTTGGGAGCCATTGTAGGGGGTGAAAATTGAAGTGAAGTTCAACACAAAGAAACCACAAAAAAAAAAAAATCACACACAGTACAGTGTAAAGTAAACCGCTCGGCGAAAAAGCTTGAAGCGAAATGGCCGCAACAGAGAGACAAGGGGAGATGCTGTGGGATCTGGGCATCAGTCAAAGCACCAATCACGGGCCCGATTAGAAAGCGGGAAGCTGTGATTTGTCGTCTCCCTCCCATGTACCAATCTCAGCCCGTGTTACAACGCACTTAGTCACCAAACTTGTTTTGTTGTTCTTAGACTAGGAAATACACTACTATATTTAAAAACCCGCGAAGTCGTGAATCCGCGAAAAGTGAACCGCGAAGTAGTGAGGGATTACTGTATATATATATAATATGTGTAAATTAGAAACAAAAGTAGACAAAAATGAATTCTGAATGCCAAAGCCAGATGAGGTAGCAAGATCATTATAATTCAAGTTTTACAAATCTCTATGACCTTTCACCCTCATCCTTTTACCTCCAGTTTTGGTCAGTGTTCGGCCTTTAGTGTGCCTCTTTTGCTCTCTCCCACTGCTTTACTCTTGCTAAAATGCTGGTTTACATTCCCTATTCTCACTGATGTTCAAAAACCTCTTCCTATAATTGCAATCTGGAATTGGAATCTCTCACCTCTCAAACACTCTGTTTGCTTGGAATACCATTTTACAACAATACTTTTCAAGATACTACTTCTTAACAGGTCTAACCTCACTCCTCAAAAATGTTATCAAATGAGGCTAGAGCCAGAAATCCTACGCAATTAATACATCATCTCCTCCTGGCACTTTTCTCTTATACTTCAGGACTTATGTTTGATGTGGTGGGCTGGCGCCCTGCCCGGTGTTTGTTTCCTGCCTTGCGCCCTGTGTTGGCTGGGATTGGCTCCAGCAGACCCCCCTTGACCCTGTAGTTTGGATATAGCAGGTTGGATAATGGACTTCTGTTTGAAAACCTTTCTCTTCTTCATTCAGTAAACATTCTACTATAACCCAAAACTCCAACTCTCAAAGTATTGTCCACATTATATCTTCATTTTCCTCAAAAAATAACTTTTGGTCATTTCTATACAGAAAAACCAAACATGACATCTCACTGGAAAATCCCAGAGTAGGTCAACAAGAAAAACTGGTGTTTTTCCTATTATAAGCTTTGAAATTCGTACCTTTTCATAATGAGGATCAATTGAGAACCAGAAAAACCAATCAACAAATTGGATGCATTAATCACTTGGAATAAATCTTGGATGTCCAGCAACCATTAATAGTAGTCTATACAAATTTCCATCAATCTTATTTGTCTACTCAAAGCTCTCTTCATGTCCAGTGATGTTTGTTTGTTTACTTTATTTAGATATTTTATTGGTGGTATATAGATCTTGTCTCTGACTCAGTAAAACATAATTCAGATGGCAGGTTATAACAGTGTGAGATGGTGAAACAGTGGGGTGTCTTGAGGATAGATTTCTGTTACCTTTTTATCCCTATGTTTCTGTAAATGTTTACTTAAGGAACATTAATAAAAAGTCTATCACAAAAAAGTTAATCTTTGACAAAAGTATGCATTGGCCGGGAACACTAAGGGACCCTGGAGGAAATAAAAGTTGACAACCACTGACCTAGAGACTATACACCAATATCTACAAATTAAGTGGTAAACAGCTCAGTAAGAATCTGGTATCAATGTGTGTAATTCTAATTGTTACATGTTTACTACACATTGCTTTCCTCTCTAAATTATATAATATGAAATAGATAACATATTTTATTGATAACTTCAGTTAGTGCTTTATAAAGCACTTTAATCTTTCAAAATAACTTCAATCTAAATAAAACTTTTTGTAAAACCTTTATTCATTCAACAATATAGCTCACTTTGATTATCTCTCTGTGTTTGCTGCCATGGAGACTTTATTGCAATGTACAACTTTTACGAGAAGAAATTTGTCAAAGACAGGCTAGTCCATCCCAAAAAATAATACAATTTTAAATAATCGATGATATGATTCTCAAGACAGTGAATGTAAGTCAACCCTAAACAGAACGCCCTCTTCCTCAGTTTGTGCAATTCATTGCCGAAATCAGTTTAACTGTACAGAAAACGGATCTGCGGCAAACATCTACCTTGGATTAGTCCCAATCTAGGAGAAATGTGTTCAAGCATCCACTTCCCTTTTCCAGATGTCTTGGCTTTATTCCTAATTTATGCTTTACTAAACTGTAATTTTCACCTACTTCTCAAGGTTGGGATCAGGTATCCTAAAGTTTAATCTTTTAATAGTGCTTTGTCATATTATTACTGTTCTATGGCATATTTACTCAATAAGAAACTGTTTAAATTATATATAAAAGTAGCCTTTTATCAATATGATCTTCAACTAGAATTTATTTTTAAAGTACCAACTGAACACATTCAAACAACAAAAATCACAGGTTTAAAGCCATAAAGTATAATACATTATTTTTGAAATATGCGCCTAAATATTTTTATTGTCAGCATACTCTTAATTTCAATCAAGATCTCCAATTTAAAAGAGGGAAAAGGGGTAATTTATTCCACATTTAACAGAATAATTTTGTATTCCTCATTCATCTATGTTATAGCTTTTTAAATGTCCTAAGATGCTGCCAGGCCAGAGGAATCCTGATGCACACCCCACAAATCATCTCTACGATTCTGTCATGCAATACTCTGAAGTCCAAACAGAGACTTTTTTTTTTTTTTAAATAAAAATTAAACACACACATACACACATTACCTACTCATCTAACATACAGACACAATCAAAATATTAATATGTAAAAATAATAAGCAGCATTTGGTGTGAATCACATGAGCAATGAGCAGTGAAGAATATTTAGGGCTTTTTCCAAAGAACTAAATTAAAATAAGTTAGACACTTTTGTGCACTTTAAATTCCTTATTTGTTAACCAACAGTAGATGATGTCTGTGAATAGTACTACTTTAGAAAAACTTGATCAAATAGTAAGCTGAATGCTTGAATTAAATATTAATATTCCTTATCCTGTAAAACATGCAAAAGATATGAAACTAAAGCTACCTTTTTTAATAGGTTTAAATTTTGTATTCACCCAAGAGTTAATTAGATCAATGTAGGCTGCTAAATTTGCAAGAATCGTAAATCTTGCACATTTTTATGTTATGTTATAGCTGGGAAGCAACAGTCAAACAGATGATTAATGAAATGTTTCTTAAGACAAGACAACTGCTCAAGTTATCCTTTGTGAAAATAATTAGCCAAGTCCAGAACACTTTGAAGAAAGTATTTGCTGGGTATATTGGGAAAAGGATGCTAAGGAGCTGCCAGACAAGAGGAAAAGAGGATGCCTAAGAGAAGGTTTATGGATGTGGTGAAAGAGGACATGCAGGAGATGGGTATAGCAGAACAAGATGCAGAAGACAGGAAGATATGGAAAAAGATGATCCGCTGTGGCAACCCCCAACAGAAGCAGCCCAAAGAAGAAGAACAAGGACTAGACCAACTCCAAGACTGCAAGGATATAGCCATAAGCATAGATTAAACAAGCTGAATTGTTATATTTTAAGCAAAAAGAGAATCAGAAGTGACATAATTAAATTGGTTAAAATTATGAAAGGAATTAGTACAGTGGATTGTGGCTGTTAGTTTAAAATATATTATTCAACAAGAACATGGGAAAGTACCTGGAAATCTGTTAAATATAGATATTGCACCATCATTATAAAGTTTTCCTTCAAACACAGAATCACAGACACATGGAAGAATTACAAGTAGTGTAGTAGACTGCAGCTTATTGCTTGTCAACATTTGAAAAACATCCATTGGAATTTAACTCAGTGTCACCCTCCTATAGAAATCGCAGACAGGAAAAAATGACATCAGTTCACATTAGAAAAAAAACTTGAAATTTTTTGCTGTTTCTTGATTCCGGCAAAAAGAAAAAAGACGTTGCCATTGAATTTGGAATTTTGCCACCGATCAAAAAAAGAAGAAAAATCTCTGGTTGCAAACGTATGCAAGCTGCTGCATTTGAAGACATCGAAAAAGCAGTTTTTATGTGGTTCAGTGATGCTTGTTCAAAAAAAATTCCTATTAGTGCGCCACTCATTCAAGAAAAAGCAAAGTCATTGTTGTGAGGTTTCTAAACTCTCTTGGGACCTCCCCCGATGGAACGACACGCCGAACAGTGTCCCGAAGTGCGATCACCGCGTCTGTGGAAGACTGTTTATCCGTTGCCGGGGCACAACAAGGCTTACTGCCAAAGCAAACAGAAAAGATCTGGATGGGTGATGCAAGGAACATTATACAAACCCCAATTTCAAAAAAGTTGGGACGCTGCATAAAATGTAAATAAACGCAGAATGCATTGATTTACAAATCTCTCAAACCCATATATTATTCACAATAGAACATAGGAAACATATCAAATGTTGAAAGTGCGATAATTTATTATTTCATGAATAATATGAACTCATTTTGAATTTGATGCCAGCAACACGTCTCAAAAAAGCTGGGTACAGGGACAACAAAAGGCTGGAAAAGTAAGTGAACCAAAAAAGACATAGCTGGAGGAGCATTTTGCAATTAATTAGGTGAAATGGCAACAGGTCAGTAACATGGTTGGTTATAAAAAAAGCATCTTAGAGAGGTAGAGTCTCTCAGAAGTAAAGATAGGCAGAGGTTCACCAATGTGCAAAAAACTGCATTTACAAATTGTGGAACAATTTCAGAATAATGTTCCTCAATGTAAAATTGCGAAAACTTTGAATATCTCATCATCTACACTAATATCATCAAAAGATTCCAAGAATCTCGAGAAATATCTGTGTGCACAGGACAAGACCGAACATCAATATTGGATGCCCATGATCTTCTTACCCTCAGGCTGCACTGCATTAAAAACAGGTATGATTGTGTGAAGGAAATAACTGCATGGGCTCAGAAACACTTCCAGAAATCACTGTCTGTGAACACAGTTCACCATACCATCCACAAATGCAGGTTAAAGCTCGGTCATGCAAAGAAGAAGCCATATGTGAACATGATCCAGAAACGTTGTTGTTGTTTTCTCTGGGCAAAAGCTCATTTAAAATGGACTGAGACAAAGTGTAAAACTGCTCTGTGGTCAGACGAATCGAAATTTGAAATTCTTTTTGTAAAACTTGGACGCCGCATCCTCCAGACTAAAGAGGAGAGGGACCATCCAGCTTGTTATCGGCACTCGGTTCAAAAACCTGCATCTCAGATAGTATAGAGATGCATTAGTGCCTATGGAACTGGCAGCTTGCACATCTGGAAAGGCACCATCAATACTGAAAAGTATATATACACGTTATAGAACAACATATACTGCCATTCTGAAGATGTCCTTTTCAGAGAAGACCTTGCATATTTCAGCAAGACAATGCTAAAGCAGATACTGCATCTATTACAACAGCATGGCTTTGTAGTAGAAAAGTCTGGTTGTTGAACTGACTTGCCTGTAGTCCAAATCTTTCACCAAAACATTTGGCGCATCATGAAAGGAAAAATACGACAAAGAAGCCCCAGGACTGTTGAGAAGCTAGAATCCTATATCAGATAAGAATAGGACAACATTACTCTCCTAAAAGTCAAGCAACTGGTCTCCTCAGTTCCCAGACATTTATGGACTGTTGTTAAAAGAAGAGATGCTACACAGTGGTAAACATGGCCCTGTCCCAATTTTTGCGAGAAGTGTTGCTGCCATCAAATTCAAAATGACCAATTTCTTTTCTTAAAATGCCACATTTTCTCACTTTAAACATCTGATATGTTTTCTATGTTCTATTTTTAAAACATGAGTTTATGAGATTTGCAAATCATTGCATTCAGTTTTTATTTACATTTTACACAGCATCCAAACTTTTTTGGAATTGGGGTTGTAAATGCAGGGAACAGTATTGCTTGGCCACTACCCTAGTCACAACCCTGCCTGACTGTCTGTGTGTAGGAGAGTGGTAGATCCCACTACAATAAATAACCATGCTGATCCTGTTTCAAGCTGAATAAAGCTGTTTTTGCTAAAGTACTCAGACAGCCAAGCATTTTGGGTGCAAGACAGGGATTTATAGCACGACCACAATCTTTTAGGATTTGCTTTTGTGGCACTTCACCGCAGTGCTGTGAGCCTGCTGTTGCCCTGCTCTGACAACAGACAAGCAATCTTTTACAGACACATTGAATTCCTCCCACCCAAATGAACGGCAGTGCATCACCCATTGGATTTGAGCATTATTTGCACCCTGAAAGTGTATTATCGCAAGGAAATGCTGAGAAAAATTCTCATCAGCATAATTTGTAGACAGGAGGAGATTAAAATTAACGTGAAAGAAGCCGTTAAAATGATTTGCAAATGCCTGGATGCAAGTTAAAGAAAGCACTATAGTGATAAATACAGACAAATATCTCATTACTACGAAATTTTCATTACAACAAAAATTTTTTAGGTCCATGGCACTTTGTTGTAATGGAATTTTATAGATGGATGGATGGATAGATACATATGTATACATATTGTGGTTGGGCGGTGGAAGGACAGACTGGAAACAGTCGGAATGTTGGGGCACCAACCGGGTCGTCCCTTTTAATCGCCGTGAGACGAACAGACAAAATAAACAAGTAACGAAAATAGCGCTTCAGCGCTGTCCCGTACAGGGATCTCTTTCAGAACAATCAGTCTTTTCGAGAGTCATGTGCTCCGGCGTGCGGCTCGTTTTCGGTCTCCCTTTCTCTTTGCCAGCACTTCCTTTATAGCGGTATTTCTGGAAGGGGTGGGTTTAAGTGCCCTTCCTGGGTGGCTTCTCAGAGCTGTGAGGGAAAAGGAAGAACAGGATAAGGTCAGCGGTAGCCCCCCCTCTCGTCTTAGCGGGCTATTGTGTACCTTTCCCCATCCCTTAGAGGAGTCCTCCGACGTCCATGCGTGACAATAATCTATATATATACGCACCCTAATTTTTACAAAGAAAATCACAAAAATCGTTTTTCCCTGTGTACGACGCGCATTGTGGTTGTATAGGAAGCATTTAGAGAGAGAAAGAGCGCGAGTGCGCAAGCAAGTGAGCGAGAGAGAGAGAGAGCATGAGCAAGTGAGTGAGAGAGCGCGAGCAAGAGAGAGAGAGAGCGCAAGTGTGCGAGCAAGCAAGCAAGAGAGAGAGAGCGCGAGCGAGACCAAGCAGTTTCCTCATGTATGACGTGCACCTGATTTTCTAATGTTAATTTTCGGGAAAAATTGTGCGCGTTGTACACGCATAAATACGGTATATATATATATTCATAGCAACCGTAGTCTGAGTCTCGATTTGATTGTATGGGTTTTTACCTACCAGGTAACACATGTGGTTGGTCTGCAGTCTGCAAACATCCGCCACGGGCCCTCTCAGTTGCAAGAAGCAGATGATGCAAAGAGGACGCAACACGTGTTTCGCCCTTATTTGGGCTCATCAGGCATACAAACTCCACTGCACCACTTGCGGAGATCAAACCTCGGACGTCAGTGTCAGAGACGAAGTCCCTTTACGCTGCGCCATGGCATATGGTTCATTTATTAGACAGCCTGGAGATCGGAGTAATTACATTCATAACATCCGTAGTCTGAGTCTCGATCTGATTGTATGGGTGGTTACCTACCAGGTAACGCACGTCGGATCGAGACTCAGACTACGGATGCTATGAATGTAATTACTCCGATCTTCAGGCTGTCAAATAATTGAACCACACACATGCACATCAAATTGCATCAAAAGCATGTCCTCCCACAAAGACAGGTAATACAATCAATCTTTTTGTAACATCTAAAGCAGTGTCATCCTTTAAAGCATGCACAATGCAAGACTTTACAGTCCTAGACCTAAGCAAGTGGTGCAGTAATGGGGAGTCTTTGTGCCTCTCTTTCTTTATTTCCTTGGTGCATAAGCTGACCAGAATTGAGTGAATATATCAATTTTGTTTATGTTTTCCTTCTTTTACATTAGAAAGCTGCTTGAATTTGTCCTGAGGATTTATACAGAAAGTTTTTGTCTATTTATTTGTGGGTTTGTTTCCTAACCATTTAAAACAGTTTGAATTGATACAAAGGAAAGGATATAGTATAGAGGTATTTTTTTGGGGATTTTATTTTGTATTAATACTTATTTTATTTATTTAGAACTGACCAAAGAAATTACTTTTGTGTTCTGTAAAACTTAAACGCTTTTAGATTTTAGTTTTAGACGTAATATTGTAGAATTAAGATTTTATTTTATTTATTTGTAGATGACCAAAAAATTTAGTGTGTTTTACTGTAAATACGTCAAAGCTTTTGACTGGTCAGAACTGTGACTTTTTAATTTTGTATTACCTATTAATAATTTGAAATACAGTTCTATAAATGTTCTACAGTACATCTGTCATATTCAACTTTTGACAGAAAATAAATATTTAAACCAAATTTAACCTTATTATATCTTCACATCTCACTCAGGAGTAAAAAGAAACCTTTAAGTTTGACAGAAATAATGATTTGATTTATATCATGATACATACAAGTATCAATGGATATGAAAAAAATGATTGTGATAACATTTTTTCCGTAATGCCCAGCCCTAATATATAATATTTATTTATATTTATATATTAGGCATGTAACAGGACTGAAACCTTGATTCAAGCGTCCACAATGTTGTGTCGCGGATCCAAATGACACAACCAACACACAATCCCAATCTGTAGCCAGCAGTTTAGTTGTAGCCCATTGAGCTCTCATTAAGTTGCAAAACTCGTTTCTTATTTCTCAACTAACACTATAACACATATACAGTACAGGCCAAAAGTTTGGACACACCTCCTCATTCAATGTGTTTTCTTTATTTTCATGACTGAAGGCATCAAAACTATGAATGAACACATGTGGAGTTATGTACTTAACAAAAAAAGGTGAAATAACTGAAAACATGTTTTATATTCTAGTTTCTTCAAAATAGCCACCCTTTGCTCTGATTACTGCTTTGCACACTCTTGGCATTCTCTCGATGAGCTTCAACAGGTAGTCACCTGAAATGGTTTTCACTTCACAGGTGTGCCTTATCAGGGTTATTTAGTGGAATTTCTTGCTTTATCAATGGGGTTGGGACCAGCAGTTGTGTTGTGCAGAAGTCAGGTTAGTTGGACGATCATTTATTTTTCAACAGGACAATGACCCCAAACACACCTCCAGGCTGTGTAAGGGCTATTTGACCAAGAAGGAGAGTGATGGAGTGCTGTAAATGGTCATGAAAATAAAGAAAACACATTGAATGAGGAGGTGTGTCCAAACTTTTGGCATCTACTGTATATTGTAAAACACAAAACTGTTATTCTATTTAAAGATAAGGCAAGCTGTATACTTTGTTATTAGTCAAACCTCAAATTTTGCTGGGATTACATTCATGAAAAATGATGCAAAAGTTAAAGTTGTATTTTTATTTATGTTTACATGGTTAACTTATGTTAAATTAAGCTAATCTACAATGTTCTTTGGTGTTCTCTTTAGTATTTCTAATAGCTGGTGATTTAATAAAACCCAGAAATTTTCTTCTACACCCATAATACATATTTATATATACACAAACAATCATGGCACTTGGGTCCAAACTGCCTCTGTCTAAAGCAGAATTTGTTGTGCATTACTAAGATGTTGTTTCCTCCTAATGCATTTCCCATGAAGGCTATGTCTGGGTTAGTAACCACCACTACTTTCTCACTTTCAGTTCTTCACAATATTACTGACTGGAGGTGGTCAAGTAGTAAGTACATGTAGTTCAAGAAACAACATGTAGACCAAAACCAGAAATCCGAAGCATGATCTTCTAAAAGAGTCCAAAACTCTAACCAGTAAGCAAAAGTCAAAACAGAACATGCAACAAGTCAAGAACTAAAATAAATATGAACATCGCACGCAAAAAAGTAGCAGTTTTTATTCAAACTCAGATATCGAAGAACAGCTTTGGTAAATTTAAACCGACACACTGGTGAAGTCATTGCCACGCTATCCTAATACATTATATGGTGATGACTTTCATGGAAACAGCAAAATTAGTTACTTAGTGTGAGCAAAAAGTTTCAGTTACATTAACATGTGAGCACAACTTAATATTGTATAATACAATTTTCTATTTACAGGAAATTATCTGAAAGTTTTATGCATTATATAACACACAGTATATCACATACATACATACATACATACATACATACATACATACACACACACACACACACACACACACACACACACACACACACAAACAAATACAGATATAAACACTTCCTTGAAAAAACTATTTGCTGATTTTAAACATATACCATATTAAAGTATTATATTCCAGCTGATCTTCAAAAAAGTGCGCATCATGCCAAATCAAAAGAAACACATGGAATAATCTTTCAGTAATTTGCTAAAAAAAAGGAAAAGAAATGACATTTAAAATTTGTAAATGTGGCTAAATCTGTTAAGGTGAAATATAGCCAACAGTTTTTTGGTCTCCACCTTTGTAGGAATATGTGAATCATCTGAGAAGCACATGTCTAGGGAGGAATACCTTCTCAAAAGGTACTGAACATAACTTGCAGCTCAGTGCAGTCCATCATAAGGAAATGGAAAAATATGACACTGCAATGACACTGCCTAGGTCAGGTCACCCCCCTAAACATAGCCATCAAAAAAGAATGGCACTTGTCGGACAGGCAAGCCAACTATTATTCCATCAATTATTTATCTCACAAACCAGCAAAAGTCAGTGACCGAGATGGAAGAGGATGTTCAAGTCGCAATAATCTGCTAGGCAATGCACAAAAAAGACCACTACAGAGGAGCAGCAAAGAAGAAGCTCTAACTAAAACACAAAATGTCCTTGCCTGCAAAGATTTTGTAAAATGTGACTTGTAAATATTGAAAACATGTGGCAGAAACCCCTGTGTGCTGATGAGGTTAAACCAAAACCATTTGTCTTGAAAAACTAAATAGTATGTAAATCTAACTCTGCACATGTGCCAGGTCGCATGATCCCTACTGTCATGGGTGGAGGTGGTAGCATCATGTTACACAAAATATTTTCAGCAAGAGAGACTGGAAAGCTTTAGCTGCATAGGTAGTTCATCTTTCAACATTTCAACAGGACAAAGACCCAAAGTATAATGCCAAAGTAACAATGGAGTGTCTTAAAATAAAAAATAAAACTGACATTATTGAGTTGCCAAGTTAAAGGAAGAAGAGGTTCACATGAACCCATTCACATCAACGGAATGGTTGTTGAGCCTGTCTCATCCTTTAAGTTCCTGGGGACCCACATTTCGGAGAACCTATCCTGGTCCACCAACACCTCTAGCCTGGTCAAGAAGGCTCACCAGCGCCTATTCTTCTTGAGAACACTTAAGAAGAACCAGCTGTCCTCAACTACTCTGGTGAACTTCTATCGCTGCACAATAGAAAGCATCCTAACCAACTGTGTCACAGTTTGGTACGGAAGCTGCTCTGTTGCTGAGCGTAAGGCACTGCAGCGGGTGGTGAAAACTGCCCAGCGTATTATAGGAACTCCACTTCCAGCCATTGAGGACATTCAAAAGAAACACTGTGTGCGTCGAGCACGCAGTATTCTTAAGGATTACTTTCACCCCGCCCACAAACTGTTTTCTCTCCTGCCTTCTGGTAGGCGCTTCAGGTGTCCCAGGTCAAGAACCAGCAGACTGAGGAACAGCTTCTTTCCCAGAGCTGTCTCCTTATTGAACTCTGCCCCCTACTGACACTTGCCCACACCTCACACACCCCTATACTCTTCGCATTACCACTACACTATTTAATATGGACTGCGCTACAATGTACATACCTGTTTGAAAATACAAATATCCATGTACAATACATTTGTACACTTCTGATTGAGTACATATTCGTACATGTCTACTTGTAAATTCCTGTCTATAGAAAATAGCAACCTGCACATTATGTACATATCTATCTGTACATGTCTACTTGTAAATTCCAGTCTATAGAAAAAAGCAACCTGTATATTATGTTCATATCTATTTGGAAATTCCTGACTACAGTTAATAGCAACTTTTATATACTGTTCATCCATTGTAAATTTATAAGTATAGTTACTATCAATCTGTATATTATGCTCACATAATATCATTCTGTAATAGTTACCCATAGCCTCTCCCTGCACATATCCCTTTTATGTGTACCTAGAACTTATACCTTTATCCTGCACTTTCTGCTAATTGCACTTCTGGTTAGACCTAAACTGCATTTCGTTGCCTTGTACTTGTACATGTGTAATGACAATAAAGTTGAATCTAATCTAATCTAATCTAATCTAATCTAAACTTCTGACCTTACACTCCTCTGAACATCTGTGTCAAGACGAACAAATTGCTGTTCACTACTACTCCACAACTAACCTGGCACAATTTGAGCAAAACAGCAAAGGAGAAATGGACAAATCTTGCTACATCACAGTGTTCAAAATTAATAGGGTATTATCCAAAAAGATTATTTACTGTAATAGGTGCAAAAGGTGATTTAGCCAAATACTGAACTGGGATGATCAATACTTTTAAGTTGTTGACATTTCAGTTTTTGGAGTTTAATTGTGTTATTATTTTATAATTTTTTTTTTTTATTTTGAGCAGCACTGAGTTTGTGTTTTAAGTTACAAATAAAAACCCCAGTGAAAATCTCCGGTCATGACAATCATTTATGTCAAAAAAGGTTAGAAGGCTGAATACTTTTTCATGGAACACTGCATTTGGAATGTATTTGTCTTATACAAACAAGAAGCTGACGAAACTGTATCTTATGCAAACTGTACATGCCAGCTTGTAGAACAAGTCATTTCCACGCATCCACCGTTCATACTACCATTAAAAAGAGACACGGTTGACCCTGCACATCACAGAACAATCCAGAGTGTCTTATTTATATTTTATTGACATTTTATTGACTATATACCACCAACAGGGGGAAAAAAAAAACAGAATCCAGGAAGAAAATCCAAAAAGAAACACGCTATTATTGTCCCGTCTGTGACGTCTTTCGCCATGCTTTAAGATTTACAACACAAAGGACTCATTTTGAGATTATTATTATTTCTGTTATTATTGTTCACTTCATATTATTTTTTTATTACTATTATTCTTAGTTTCATTAATATACTTTTGAGATTTAATAAATACATTATTGCCCACAGAATCCAAATGCCCCAGAATTCGAACAACTTCGAATCCGAACCAAAAATTCAAGCAAATTTTTCCCTGGAATCTAAACACCCAGCAAATTGTTCTTTTGTGTTTGTGCATACATTTCCCCAGCAACCAGGCCACGCATGTACTTTGTCGTCCAGTTCATTGTCAGAAGCTGTAGTGAAAGCATTATGTGTGCTTTGCACTGCTATGTTCGCTGCAAATTTTATGCTTTTGTGCCTGTTTTGTGTTAATTTTTTTTATATAACAACAACTTAGTGTATTCACCATGGGTCCTAAAAAGTGTAGTGAGGAAAATAAGAGTAAGAGGAACGCTGTTAGAGCCACAATTTTTAATTTTATTAATTTACATTTTTATTCAAATATTATTTGTTAATATTTTACCTTAAAATCCAGTGTATTTACTGTTAAAATCATTTTGAAATTTTGAGTTTGTGGGACCCAGGAACAGATTAATCCAGTTTCTATTATTTTAAAGGGGAAAAATTATCTTGAAACAGGATCTTCTCTTTGCTCCTGAACCATCTTTAGTCGATGACTGATGTATGTCTACCACTACATATATTTACAGATACAACTCACACTATAGTATATCTAGAGATACTAAAAAAACTCTGGCCGACAATAAGCCTAACAAAAAAAATAACAATCATTTTAAAAAATGTAATGGCACAGGACATCAATATGCCTCCAGGTATTATCATTCACAAACAATACATTGAAAGTCATTCACCAGTTCTCCTATATCCACTTCTACCTGTACCTAAAGATAAGTAAGTATATAGGAAAAGCCACAGCCATTTTTTCTATGCTCTCCGCTTGCATATGTGACACAGGTTCACAACAATACAGATTACAACACACATCAGGAAATCTTGGCCTTCACCTAGCATTAGCAAATGTTCAACATTCTAACATTCCTAGTCTAATGTAGCTTACTCAACACCAAAGTTACCTCAAAAACTAGTATTCCATGTAGAATTTATTAAGGAAATGTCGACCCAGTGTCACAGGCAGGCCAAAAACATGCAAGAAAATCAAAGCACACATTCATATTCATTTTAACTGATGAAAGCCTACTATATTTCTCAATGCAACAAAGTTAATGTTTGCACATACCTTTGTGTATAGCATATTACGTTTTTATGTGTAATCCCCCAAAAGTAACAGAAATTGATATTTGCTGTTTAGAAGGTGTTCAAATGTGCATATTAGGAAAAAAATGTAAGACTTAAAAAAGTATTAAAACTTTAATAAAGCTGCGCGCCCCCCCCCCATATCCAATACTTTAAAAATCCTCTAAAAACTATGCTGTTTCTGTTCTGCTTTTCAAAGAATCAATAAGAAGTGATCAAACATTTGCTATCACTAACATCTGTGGGCTTGTCCATATATAGACATAACCAGAAAGGTCTTTTACCTGCTGTTATTCTGGCATAAATAAGTACCATCCATCTATTCATCAATGTATGAGACACAGTTTTGTACATGAATACACTGTTAAAAATAAACACATACTGAAAAACCTACACTGTATACTAAGATTTTACTTTTATTTTACAGTGTAAAATGAAACTCATAGATTTACTACTAAGCTTCTTTTGACAAAATAAGCAAACTTACACTATACCTAAAATGCATTTAACTTACTTAAAAAACTGAATACCAGTGTTTTCTAGGCACATGCAAGTGTGAACAAATTACTCCTACTGCCACTGTACTACAAAGTGGTCCCCAAACCAACTGACTCTCCACTTAACACAGAAGACTATTCAGCATTTGTATCACTAGCCAAAAGTAAATACAGTACTTGCATAGAAAAGGGCTGCCATAAATGATTATTGTATAAACAATTAATATAACGACTAGATTTATTTAAACAATTCAGGCATATGAATGTAGTATTTGAACATTCATTGAATAATTTTATATACATCCAGCAAGAAGACAAAATAACATGGTTAACAATAAAATATTTAAGTCAAAAAAACTAGAAGTAAAAATATATTTTGATTAATAACAAACTTCTTAATATAACAATGCCTGCTGTCAAACTTGAAACAAGTTTGGATTCTTTTAGATCTCAAGAATCATTTCATATGTATTTTTATAAAATCCATCCTAAACTGAGACAGATGATATTCACATATATCATGAATATAGCTGCTAGGCATATTTGGCATAAATTGGCACAATAATGTTCATACAGTATAAAGGACAGCAAATTTTTCAAGATGCAGACAACTCAAATCTCTTTAAGAGATGGCAAAGGTATAGCCAATATTCCATACTTTTACAGCCGCAGAGCATTAAATTATTTGAAGTTAAACCTTTCAATTAATTTTTGCCCTGCCCACTTGTATATTCACACTTGTTCTGAAAGGGCAATAACTGCACAATACGGCTGTCATATCAAACATTGGTATTCGAATATAATTCAAATTTATTTAAAATAGGTCTTGATGGAAGGCAAAAGCCAACACTCAGTTTTCAGATTTATCTGCACTAATTCTGACACTGTGTTACTTCAGGAGCACTATGCAAAGCTGCAGTATTATACTGATGTCTTTTTGCACTTCACTTCCACAATCAGCCTTTCGTAATTTTCAATGGTTAGCTTATCTTCATTAGTAAAGCTTAAAGTCAGACCCCTTAACAATGTAGTTTTGTTTTTTAATCCTATTACTCTGCACTTTGTTCTTCAAGTGTTTTTTTCTTATGCCCTAAAAAGACTGTTTTGTGTCTAATTCTGCCAATTTGCAGTTAAACCTGCGTTCCTTGACTGTTGTTTAATGCTAAGACCTTCTCATTAAAGCAAATGGAAAATAACTGCCATAATTTTGAATTTACTTTTATTACAACACTTTAAAACCACCAGCATCTGTAGCTCGTATGGATTTCAGCTCATTTCTGTGGCTGCTTTCATGGCTTGCTGTCTCGAGAAGAACACTCAGCCATCAGTACAACACTGAAAGAAAAAAAAAAATAGCAGTGCAGATGATCTTGATTTTGATGACTTAGATTTAAATAAAAGCTGCCAAAGTACATTGAGTCATTACCATAATAATAAAGTATAAATAATAAAGTATAAACAAAAAACATATACAATATATATATATATATATGTAACATCCAGAATCATTAACCTAACTTAAAATATTTTTGAATATTTTCTTAATTTTCATAAACTAAGTGTGCATTAATAATACATCAAAAATCCTGTGCAAAAGGTTCTGTGCAAACACACAAATACCAAACAGGACCTGAGTTTTTGCAGCTGAAAGCCCATTTTCACATCCCTTATGAAGTAAACTACAAGAAATGTTACAGTAAAATAGTGAAAAGGCAGGGCTGATTGACTAGTAACATCATCACACTATCAAAACAAGCTTAAAATATGTTCTCTTTCTGAACTCACAATAATCAGATAAAAACAGCAATAACAGCATCCTTTTTTCAGAATTTTCCATGATAAAGTAGTAAAATCTGGCTGCGATAAGTTAAACAGCACAGGATTTGTAAATAAAATGCTAATCTTTCAGAGTAACATGTTAAAATTCAAACATTCAGTAGGTTGCTGTAGTAAGTCACGACTAGGTATACCTGACTGAAGATTTATCCCACCCTTCTTCCATGCAAAAAAAAAATGCATTCGGAAAGCAACTTCTTGGGTGCACAGATAACGGATTTGTGTGTTGCACAACCACAATGTGTCATTCCTGCCTTTATCCCAGAAGAAAGTGACCCAATAAAGAAGAGTTACTCTATGTTCTTTATATTTGTTTTTCAGTAGTCAACAACATTTTTATAAAGCCAGGTATTAATTAGTATTTGCCACAATCCATGTGCCTATAAGCTTTTCTAAGGAAATCATGTCACAATGTGTAAGAATGATGAGCAATGATAAAAAAAGGAAACAGAGTTATTTATTAACATTATGCAAGCTGCAAAGGACATTTTAACTTGAAAAAGTTTCACTATGATAGCATCAGGTATAATTAAAATAGCTGGTAACTAAGTATTGCTGCGGACATATACTTATTAAGTACTTTTGATCAACTCAAGAATATGTCAATACAGCTAAGCTCATGGACGATAACATCATCCATTGCCAACTGGCTGGACACATCGAAGTAAATGAACACTGCCAAACATTTGCATAAATTTCCTCATACGCCTCACAAGAGACTTGTCATTCAACCAAATTCGCTGCAGGATGCGTATGAGATTACTGTGCTATGCTAGTTTAGCAGGAGTGTGCTGTAGTTGAGGCATGATAGCCTGACCACCACATCACACACAAAATTTGAATGGGAAGAGCGCTGGCATATTTGTAGCACCACGCTGCTGCCACACTGACAGATTTTGACTGCCCAGTGTTTCTCACTGTTTAATCATTCTTTAGGTAGCCCCCAATCCTTAAAATGATCACTCGCCATGGCCGCACAAGTTGGAATTCTTTTGCAACTTTGGCAGGTTGTTTCCTTTCAAAGGGTCCACTAAAGTTGCTCATTTGCGTGATGGAATATCAGCTCACTCTGTGGGTGACTGATCTACAAACTATGGATTGTGTTCTGGGAACTACAGTTGTGCATTGTGTGTCGCTACGCATACATTTTACTGCCAGTGCTGTAAAGGCAAAAAATAAAAAATGGTACATACTAAGATGGTAATTACCAGTGACCCCGGTCACAATAGTATATGTCAGGCCTATTCAAATGGCAGCCTGCGGGTCACATGCAGCCCAGAAGCAACCTCAGAGTGGCCCAGCCTGCGGTCCCACCAAGACTCCAGACTGCAACTAAAATGGTCTCAAATGCAACCAAAAATAGGCAACAATAAGAGGCTGGTTACGGTTGTGCCAGAATAATGAACAAAGGGCTGAATATGATGCAACCTGCTATTAAAACAAAAGGAAGGCATGCAAAACATTTGAAATTCATCTACCTATCATATAGATCCCGTTATGAATATATCTGTGCCCTGTGAAATTCAGTTGTCCTTTCTGATTTGGCACGGCACACTACGGTGTGAATGTCTCTGACCTCCTTGTGTTCACGCATCGTTTCTCTTAATGCATACCCCATGCAAAATGCCGGCCTGTACATCAGTAAACATGTACAAGCAGTTGCCTGCCCGATGCAATGTGATGAAGTCTGCTTTTTAAGGTTGAAGGTGTATTACAGTCATTTTACCGAGGTGCTCTGTGATTGACAGTGGACAGTAAACTTTGTTAAAATGGTATAAAAAATGCCATATTATTAGTTGTTACTTCAGTGGTTTTGGAGCGCGCACTATATGTACTGTTACCAATAAATTCTCCAATGGGAGCTCATCAACAATGAAACATGGAAAATAAGATTTAGTTAAAAAAAATAAATAAATAATAATAATAATTATAATTAATAATTCATTACTTGACACCCAATAACTCTGTATAAAGACATTTTAAAGACAAATCATTAAAATTAATTTATCAATCCACTTTCACGCCATACGTGGTGCCTTGCTCTTAAACATTTACTGAAGTAGTTTTTTTCTGGTGGGCGGGGTAGCAATTTTAACAGGAAAGGCTTTGTTGTGGAACTTAACTTCAACCTCCGTCATATGAATGATTAAAAACCATGTGAATGAAATAGTTTTAAGTTCTATGAAAAAAAAAACAATCCCTTGCCTGTCATGACCACCCATTTACTTTGCTGTAGGATCTCATACTTCTAAAGGTAAACAAATGTTATTGCGAATACTGTGCACTTTTTTGATTTTATGTACTTTGAGATGCACCTAGGTCAGATGTGAGCAAAATGTTTGTTTTTTATTTCAAAAGTGGAAAAAAAGTATTAATACTAACTCAGATTCTGTTCACTTATTAGCTTTTATTTTTTTTTATACGTTTTTGATGTTGCCTGTGTCAGATGTGACCAAATGTAACAGGAAAACAATGAATAAACATTACTTGTTTTTACATACATTCGTGTTGATTTAAAATTTGCTGCTTACCAGCAGTTGAAAACGTCTGGCCCATTTGGTTATATTGCTTTGAAATTAGAACGAAATATTATTATGGTACCATGAATTTCATAAAAACAGGATTCCACTTGTATTAGGTTTAGGACATGTAGGCTATATGCTACTTAATTACATGTGAACATTAAAATTTAGCTATAGCAAGTTGAAGTCTGTGTAGACCAAAAAGGCATCTTTTTTCCTAACCAGTTCTTCACTTTGCTCAGCTGCCGTCTTTTTAAGTCTCCAAATTTGGATTGTTCGATGACGCATTGTTTCAGATGGTAACAGAACAACCCACTTCTACTCATGCCACTGCATCACTTTTGCGAAAAGTAAAAAGGTACCTTCTTGATGTGCATTTGCTAAACCACAGTAAAAAATATTACGCAAAAATTTGTAATGGTTAACATATTTCTCCTGATGTTTTGCTTCTCCTCATACTGAAAGCTTATTGTAACACTTCATGAATGCTAAGAAAAAAAAAAACAGCTCAGAAGCCAAAATGCATCACCACCAGCAATATAAGGTACATATTCTCATATTCACAAAACAAAAAAGGGTATGAAAACATAGCACAAGGAGGACTCTGGGGAAAAAAAATAACAAAACAGGTTTTCACAATCCAGAAATGACAAAACACTGAATCATACATACTAGATCAAAATGCTATACACTTTCATAAAGACAAATTAAGGACAACACTAAAGCACTTATACATTACCAATTTACAGTCTTAATCGGATGCCAGGTTGGCAGGAGGTGCAGCACTCAAAAAGGGTTGGAGAAGGAAACAGCCAAAGACTGACCTGCTATTATATATACTTTGGTAAAGGAAGTTTCTGAAATTAAAAGCAGTATAGGCAAGTACCCACTAAGTCATATTCTTAGCAGACCTGCCCAGGGTTATAGTAGGGTGGGTCAACCACTGCTAGAGATATGTGCATCTTACATGGAAACAACTGGAGCAACTTGATGAAATTACACGGCAAGGGTATACCACTGGCAGTATAACATGTTTTAGTGTTTCTGTTCTAGGAGTCAAGTAGAGAAGCAGCACGGAAGCATTAGATGGGTAGCACAGATAATGCATAGGAATAATCTTTGTAATCAGTTGATTTAACATTGTGAAATGTTGGTAGCAGTGGATAAACAGAGTATAAATTACAAATATGCAAATACACAGGAAGGAAAACAATCTTTATTATGAAGAGAGCTCTAGTACACAAAATTATTCTCCAACATTTTGTAAAGATGCATACTCTATATTGAGACACAAGCACAATATAGGGAAAAGCTTAATTTGCAACAATGAACCAGAAAAGTGTGTTAGAAAGTCAATGGATATATGGAACTCTAACCAATTTGTTGTGTTTTAATTGACAATGCTTTCATTTACTATGTATTTACAATTACCAGATTAAAACTGAGGTTATGTAGCTTTGATTGTTATGTACGGTATGTGTCAATCTATGTATTATTTCTATAACATTCACCATAAAGTTCTGCAAAGCTGTCCTGTAAAAATTACTGGTATGCGTATTTATTATCTCTTAATACAGAAAATTACTCAACAAAAGAGCAAATTAGATTAAGCTAATATAATGATATTTATCAATCCTTTCACCTTAATTCATTTTTTTGAATCAGCATTTTGAAAATTGACTTTCAGGAACATAAAGTAGTTCACAAATCTACTAGTTCATAAAGTATGTTGAATGCCTTTTCCCACCAAAAGAAAAGCAACGTGTAAATGATTAATAGTTTGTTTAGACATCCTCTTGGCAAGCAACATGAAGGCAAAATGCAGTTTGATTCATGACCATTTTTAAAATGGGCTCAGAAAGAAGACACAATTCTTTACAGGAAAGCAAAATCATATTTATTGCAGTCTACTACAGTATTATTCCCATTAATGAAATATGTTGTTAACGACAAAATAATCATTTTGTTAACTAAAGCTAAAATAAAATTGAAAAGCTGTCTGAAAAAAGGAACTAAATGAAAACAGAAAAATAATGAAAACAAAACTAGTTTCTGTAATTTTAATTTTTATCACAATAGCTTTTGTCTATAATATACATGAAAGCAAACAGTTGCTTGTATACTTATTTAAATACATATTATTTAAATAAGTACACCTCAACATTTTCTGCAATTATTGCTTTAAATAAGTCCTAATATTTATTGACTAGAGCAGCAGATTCACCAGCTGTACGATATGCAAGATGATACACAAGGGAACAAGAACACACACACACACAAAAAAAGAGTGGAAAAATCTGGCCCTTAAAATTATAGCAGCTGAACCCATGTCTCTGTGTACAGCTTCATTTCAATTACCCTACTCCACTCTACCTCACAGAGTTTCCTTTGCAAGACTACACTCCCACCTTCTCCACCCCACCTCTGCTTACATGGGGTGCATTGTAATCACACACTCTCACTCCCCACCTCCTTGAGTCAATCCATACTAGGATTGAGACAGCATGGAGACCTCAAATAAAAAACCTAGGGAAAAAATAGCACCTTAAAGGGCGAGTGCTATCTTTTAACACTAGTGCTGGGTGATAACACAACTCCAATTTTTGCTTGGGAAAAAACTTCACAATAACGATGATAAACAAAGGCTATAAAAATCGATAAAACTTGTTATTCCTATAGGTAAGATTTAAAAGAATGTATTGTGACAGACAATGCCTGTGGTCTATCACGCAGCATGCAGTCTTGGCAAAACGGCAGTACAACGGCCAATCATGATGCACTTTGGAAATTTGCCTGTCACCCCAGATGAAAGCTTTGTTGTAAATATTAGAAACATGGTCAGGTGTTTGGGAAATATGTCATGCAACGAAAACATCACAGTAAGTGAAGCCGAGGAAGACAATATTTTAATTGCTCAGGAAGGCATAATACCAAAGAAAAGACACACATCATCAAAAATATGGAAGTTGTTCGCCTACCTCAAATTAAACCAAGCACAAATAATGGCAGTATGCAAAATATGCTGCCAACAGGTCCCATCATAGACAAATACAACAAACTTATTCCATCATCCTTAAAAAAACACCATCCAGTCGAATATGCTGAATGTCAAAAAGAACCCTTGAAAGATGTGGCTAGCAAGCCTTCGAACAGCAGTGCTGTTCCCTTATAGCAGTCGATTGTGTCATTTGCCGTTATGACCCCCATATAGTAGAAAAATCAAAAAGGCATCAGGACATCACAGACATAGTCACTTACTTCATGGCAAAGGACATGATGCCAGTTATTGGTGTCGTAAAAGAGGGCTTCAGGAAACTTGTGAAAATAATCAAGCCGAGGTTTAAACTCCTTGGCTGAAAACATTTTTCTCAGACAGCACTTCCGCAGCTTTATAATGAATGTCGGGCAAAGTTAGAGGCTGTGTTAAAAGATGCAAGATACTTTGCCGCTACATCAGACTTATGGTCAATTCAGACATCGCAGCCTTATACAAGTCTATTTATGACATTGACATGGAATGTGATTTACAGAGCAAACGTCTTAAAACTGCATACTATGGATTACATGACAGAAACTATCACGATGGTCTTCAAAGGGAACTTGTTATCCTGAGGGCTCAGAGAGGACCACCAGGTGTGTATTACTACAGACAACATAATGAACAATGTCAATGCTATGTCGCTGAAAAACTGGACTTGCTTCAGCCATAAGATTGCACCTAGCAATCGATAAGTGAACGTTATTAGTTTTAGTTGATTTGTGAATATGCTTTGTATTGTGTTGCTTAGATTCAATTTTCAATGTTAATATTACACTATACTACAACTGAGTTGCTTCTACTACTTAGCTAATTGTTAATTAATAATACATGAAGCCAGAGACAGTGAATAGGTTAGTCCTTTTAGCAAAAAGTCTGTAGTTTACAAGGAAAAATATGTGCTAGGTTTATAGAAAGAAAACAAGATCCCAAATTATTTTTTATACTTTTCTGAGATTTTTAAGTGATAGAGAATAGAGGTAGATATTTACCGTAGATCCCGGAATACAAGTCGACCTGGTATATTAGCCAATCCCCTTCTCTACCTACTAAATTACATGTATTTGCCGATGACCGGTATTTAAGCCGACCCCCTTCTCCAAGCAAAATTTTCTACATTTCCTTAAAAGTGTCTCTTCGGGTATATTTATAATGTTTATCGGCGAGAATTTGAGACTGCCGGCATTTTTGATGGAAACCAGGAAGTGATTGCGGAGAAGTTTGGTAAATTGGAACCTTTGTGTTGAAACTATATACGCAAATACGGTACATCGGCGGGTGGATTTCCGGAGACTTGTTATAAATTTGATTAACTTAAATACGCAATACAGTGGACCCTTGACTTACGAACTTAATTCGTTCGCAAAGGCTAACCCATAATGCGTTCCGAACCTCCCATTGCAACACTTACTTAACCTTTTCATAATAAAAAACACCAATAATTTTTCTAATGTACTAACCAAAAAGTTATAAAAAGTGCATAGGCTACTTCAATTAGGCTAGGAGCATGGCGGCGCGCATGGTCGCAGCGGATCAAGGCTCTCCTTTTCAGTGCACTTTTTTGTTGTTTTTGTACTTTTTTGTCCTTGTTTGTGCACGATCGGTTCGGCGAACATCCGCTACACCATTCAGAACCTTATAGACATCGGTGTCCAGAGCCAGACATCTGTTTTGAGTGTTTTTCATCACGCGCACAACATCCCAGACAACATAGCGAGACCAGCGGGCTCTCCGTGGTTTGTTGTCGGGTCTAGGAGACGACACAGACGGAGGAGGGAAAGAAAGCAGAAGCGGGGCCGCAGATACGGCGTTATGCTAAGGCTAAAAAACAACCATATACAGAACTTTTTTCTGCACTGAAGGAGCTGCTTTTAATCTCATTGTAGATGCGTATAGTGACAGTAAAAGGCATTCTATTCTAGAAACAATTTCATACTGTACTCACCATTTAATTTGACATCTTTGGGCTGCAGGAAGGGAGGAGGAGGAGATATTTCCACACAATGTCCATCTTCGTTTCGAAATTACATCCACAAACACATGTATCTGGGCTCCGACTGACGTTACTAACGCTCTCGGTTGTTTGTTTACAATCGCGCAAGCGGATACACGTGACCGCATCCGTTTCGTAACACAAGATGTGGATCGTAAATCAAAATAAAAAATTTTATTTTAAACTTCCCGATAATTTATTATAAATTTTATTAATTATTAATTATTAAAACACTTTTTTGAATAAATTCTTTATTTAATTTAAAGTACCGGCATGCAAAGTTACTTCTTCATCTGAAAGATGGCTCTGTGGTTTCATCATTATTTACTTCCGTATTCATCGGCAAAACCGGCATTGCGCTGGAAATCTTGAATCTGAAATGATACTCGTCGTATAAACCGACCCCCAAACTCCAAGCCAAAAATCTAGGACGAAATTCTCGGCTTGTATTCCGGGATCTACGGTATTACAGTTTGTAATGCAGATATGGCTTGCATTATGTTATGTTTGCAATTTAACTCATTTGCACTGTTAAACGGTCTTACACATTGCTTTTCTACGCTAATATAATGCCTTGTTAATTTCAGCTACTGTACCATTCTGAAAACTTGAAAATCATATCAAGAAAATGTTAAATGTATGCAGTTTATGTGCCACTCTCAAAAATAAATCTTACCTACTTATTAATATTTTTTATTTTAACTTGTTTATTCAGAATATATTAGTGTAGATAAACTTTAAAAATGGAAAACAGAAATCTGGAACTATACGGTAATAATTATCGAAATTGATTGATACAGAAAAAATGTATTTTTCTCTATATTGGCTAGCTCTATTTCACACCTCCCCCACTCCCCAGAGAAATGCCTGCACAGTGCATCTTTCTCTCAGGTTCAATCTTCTAACATTAAAACATTTTGTTTCAGTAAACATTTTTAGTGTACCATCATTTGTTTAAAACATCTGTAGAAACTGTCTGATTAATGCATAAAAATATATAATAAGGACCAAAGACAAATGTTAACAATTATTACATATAAAATGTATCTAACTTTATACTTTAGTATTTATTACTAATAAGTGAGAACCTAAAGGATACTGCCAAGAAACAGACTCAGCCTGCACAACTGACTTTAAATTATTTTGCTGGGTTTTTTTTTGACAAGTAGTAGTATATAAATTGTGAATACTTCTTTTAATCTGAATTCACATGCACACTGTATATTTTTGTATATTAAAAGTATGGAAATATTAGGCTTTCAACTTTTTATTCCATATCACACCACATCATAGTTATGGCATAAAAATAACAAATTAAAAAAGCATTTGTTTTGCATAAGAAAAAATCCACACACCTGGAAAAACCCACATAAGACACGCATCCACACCTAAACTTGAAACTATCAGTAATCACTTGTTCATAAGTGATTGGCCTAAGCATAACACATAGTACAGTATTTGATCACATATACAATGTCAGAAGTCTACTATTAGTTAAACATTTACTTTGGCTTGTTAACAGTAACCAAGCTCCAAGATCATGTTTTATTACAGAACTACTTTATTATCCCCTTGTCTCAAATGTTTCACTTAGAAATTTCTTCAGGCACACATTTTACTTAAAACATTTTTTAAAAACTACATGAGACAGTTTAAAGACAAATCTTTCAAATCTAGCTTCATTTTTTAAGAACATCAGCCTTGGTAGGACTGCTACAGATCCCCAAGCACAGCATGGCAGCCCCCAGTTTGAAAAACCCCTGTTTCACTGTAAACTATTGAAGATTAGTTTATGGAAGCAAACCCAATAAATTATTTGGAAAACACATTTTATGAAAAAGGCACAGTTGTCAATATTTTTAACTGAATAGAATCGCAAATCAACAGGTACAAATCTAGAATCAAATTCAGCTGACAAGTCACAATTCACAACTCTACTCAACATATTCATGGAAATGGTTAAAAAGGGATTTTTAAGCTCCTTTAATTACACAATTTACAGTGCATTTTACAGATGGGAAATATGCTTTTAAATTCTAGTACATGATTGTTATCTGGCTCAAGTTTACTTTTTGTTTACTTAACTTTCTTATTTTCACATAAATATAAGTTTGTATGTTATGTTATAAACTCAGTTTAATTTTGCTCTATATATATTTATTTATATGAAGTTTATTTATTACTTAACATAAATGTTAAGTTTCTATGTCTAAGTTTTTTTTGTTGACTGCCCTTTCACCTATACATGAAACCCAAGGAGGCAGGACCACCTAATTATGCAGCTAGGGAACTGCCCCAGTTACATAAAAAGAGAAGCTTCAGGTTGTGCTGAAGTTTCAGAATTGTGTTTTAGCATTTGATTCCTCATTTCTTCATTTTAGTTTTTTTTTTTTTTTTTTTTATTCAGTGGCTTTAACCCCTGATTAGCTTTAAAAGGTATTGTTTTGTAGTTTGTGATTTCTCAATTTTATTTGCTTAAAAGCAAAAACTATTTCTGTTATTTTTCTTATTTTGTATTTTTCTTACTCCTTTTTGATTTTTTAACCCAAGACAACATAAAATACCAAGTGAACTTTCATTGGTTTATTTGGGACCAGAAGTTTAAGGTTTTTCCTATTTCTTCTTTATGGACATTTCTTAACACTTTTGATATTTAAATGGCCTTTGGGGCCTGTTTTGAGTTTAATGCAATCTCAGGCAGCCTAACCTAATCTAGTGGCCCCAGACTTTAAGCACAGTAGGTCTTGTGTTTTTTTTTATTTTTTGTTGTGCCTGCTTGCCTTTTTTGTGTGTATAGATTCCTAACAAAGCAAAACACAACACTTCACTATTAACATTATAGGGACACACCGAATCAGAAAGTGGGAACCAACCCTGGATAAAGTGTTAGTGTATCACAGGGCACAGTCATGCGCACACTCAAAGCAACACAATTTGGAGTTGCTACTCAATCTAAACTACTGACCTGTGAAAAAACACAATGATCTCAATTGAGTCACAGCCATACCCTGTACCGATGTCCTGTTGGAGCTAGCTGTGTAGCAGCCATTGTGGTTGGCCATGAAAACAATATTTGTAGAAATCCATGTAATACAGTATTTTGAAGGGGAAAGACTGAACTCAAAGTATCACAATAAGTAAATAAATGTTATGTATTTAAAAATATATATTAGCCTGTCACTGCACATCAGTGTGTCAGGCAGAGCCTGACTGGAGCAGGGAGCTGCACAATTCAGTAGTTAAATGGTGGTGTGCAACTGCACAGCAGGAATCAGGGATGTAGCAAGCAATGGCCTTTATTTAAAAATGCACCTTAGAAGAAACTCAACTAAACTTTGTTAAACTGTAGGGCTAAAAACAGGCTAAAATATATTCTTGTGCTAAAATCAGAAATTGACTTGAGATGCTTACTGAATTCATATTCAGTTTCACTCACTTTTATTTGATGAACTGACTGCTGCCAATTTGAGCTTTGCTGAGACGTGTAATAGTAATTTCTTTAAAATGTTTAAGGTTTAAAAGGCAGTCAGCTCACCATAATCTGAAAAGTGAACTCAGTGACACATACAAGCAAATAACAAGAAGGTTCAAAGATAACTTTCAAGAAAATCAATGGCAAATATACCCACTTACCTTTCAGCAGAAAATTAAGGATTTTGTAGGATGCCTTTCCCTATTTACCTTTATTTTCTGTTATGATCTTTTAGAAACAATCTTTGGTTTTGGAAACAGTTCTTGGTACAAAGAAAATGCGTTATGTTCCCTGTCAAACTAATAAAAGTCACAGTCAATCTCAATCCCACTAACTCCAATTCAGGAGGAGCAGGGAGCAAGTGCCTATTCTGGCAGAATTGGGCAAAATGCAGTAAAAGGGCATGGGCAGGTTTCCAGTTTATCACATGTTCCGCTCACACACATGCTAAGACTTGCACTGGAACAATTTAATCAAACCTGAACATTTTTTAGAATGTAGGAGAAATGTAGGAAAATGCATTTCAAGCCCTGTATGCCTCACATAGTTCATTTTTAGATGATCATTTTCATGTTTAATTTAAAGAAGATAGTGTTTGGGGATCCTGAAATTATATAGCACATACATTGTTAACATGGTTTGTTACTATCATTGTGTTTATTAATAATGGGGAATAGATTTTCAAAATGAGGCAGACCAAGAAAAATCCCTACAATACATGATTTACTTTTCAGAGTTTCAGCATCATAACAAGTGGAGCATCAGTGGAGATGTTACTATTGCCAATATGTCAGTAGAGATTTGGGTTGTGCTGTGTACCAGTACTGAAAAAGTACCAAAAAGAGCCAGTTTTTAAAATCAGTACAGCACCAGCATTTTGTTAATTTCAGGAGCTGAAGTAAATGGTAATTTTAAGCACCTCACACTCAGTTGTTTATTAGCTGGTACTGTACCAAAGTTTTGACATTAATCAACATATCAACAAGTTGACACATAATGGGTGCAACACAACAGACCGAGTTATCGAACGTAGGCTTAGAACTGATGCGACTCAGATAGTGGACGTTGATATATCCTATCATTACACTATTTTCTTTAATGTACAAATGTCACTTATTATGACTAAAGAAATGTGCATTTTTGATGTTGAAATACCCTTTTCTAAAATTTTAAATAATAAGTCTTATTCTAGTATCCACTTTAATAGAACCCACAACATAAATGCATAAATAAGTCCAAAATTTTAACACAAAACTGAAGGGTATGGTGGATATTGTAGCTCCTGAAAAACTTCTTTAAAAAAAAAAACAAAAACATTAAAGCACAGCTATAGTATACTGGAAGACAAAGGCTGTTTGGAAACTTAAGACATAATGCCATTAGGCTTAGTGCAAATGGAGAAAATCTAAATTAAAATCCACTATAAAATACTTAAGGCTTAAATTGACAAATATATCTTAGTTCAATCTAACAGACTGCAAAATTATAACAAGAATGCAGGAAATCCAAGAATCTAATTTACAACCAGTGACCATCTTTGACACACAGTTTGGTTTGTTGAATGGACATTTAAACCATCAGTAGCTAAATGTTAGACTTTATATGTATATAAAATGTTGTATACCATGGACTTCAAGCACAAACCTAGCTGTACCTCAAAGTAATGAACAGTCAGTTAAACTACTTCACTAAAAATAAGACTAACTGATCTTTGTGTAATAATTTATCAGTTATTTCTCAGCCTGTGGCTCTAAATCCTCTGTCCAGGTGTTTTAACAGCATCACTGAATGGATGAGTAATAATTACCTTAAACTTAACACAGAAAAAAAAAATTAGTGTTAAAGTACCCTAAGGGCTCGTTTATACTTCACGCCAAGAACACGTATGCGCACGCATCATGGCTACCACGTGTTCCCAGTATTCATTTGATGCGTCCTCTGAGCAGGTCCTCAGAAATTAACGCGACGCGTGCTCAAGTTGCAGTACCAGCAAAAAGTCAGGGGGGGCGAGTGTGAAAAGTTGGAATGTGGCGTCAGAGTCTCTGTTTACTATCTACATGTGACAGAAAATCTCTGTGCAGATCCTACAGGATCGATGTGCGTGCTTCGATATTTGATGAATGGTTCGATGTGGTGAAGCAAAATGCCGACACATAGATGCATTCATGGTACTTTTACATTCAAGCATCGCATATATCCGATCGTAATAACACGATACATTTTAAAAGTCTCACATATCTTTTGTGCTGTCTTTTTTTTTTTTTTGCAACTTCACAACAGCAACATAATGTACATCGCTGTATTTGAGCCACAGACAAAAAAAATTAAGGACATGGTGAAAAGGTGTATTTTGTGATTAAAGTGGAAATTTCGGCTTTAATCTCGAAATGTCCACTTTAACCTCGTAGTTTACTTTATCATTAAAGCAGACCATCATAAACGTCAACCCAGTTTTTAATCGCTACAAGCTTCTTGGACTTCCTCCAGACCTGACAGCAGCAGCAAGCAGCAATAGATCACCACACAGAACACATTAAATGTATGATATTCCAACTCTCTACAAATTTAGAATCTTTACATTTATACTTGATATCATTTTCATGATGAAATGTTTTAAAGTATGTACGTTACATTTTACAGATAAATCGTTAATTTTGTTTAAATAATGAATATTGTTAATAATTACACAAACGGGGGTGACACGGTGGCGGAGCGGTAGCACTGCTGTCTCACAGGGAGTCCTGTCGCTGGCATTTCCTGCTTGGAGTTTACATGTTTTCCTGCTGGGTTTCCACACTGTGCTCCGGTTTCCTTCCAAAGATATACAGATTTGGTGACACTAAAATGACGCTAGTGTATGTGAGTGCTTGTATTCAGCTTGCGATGAGCTGATGCCCTGGTCTAGGGATTGTTTCTGCCTTGTGCCCAGTGCTAGCTGGAATGGGTAGCATCCTTTTCAGAGATACTGCAGTAAGGCGTCATCGGAATTTAATGGCTGTTCCAGGCAATTCACAACACAGCAAAGCCAAACCTGTTCTCAACCGTTATAATATCTCACACTGCCACTTTGTGGATTCTTCCAGATTTACATAAAGTACACGTGCAAGTATAAACCGTAAAACCCTTGCGTGGTAGGAGCATCCGCTGCAGCATGCGTCGCGTGAAGTATAAACCTGGCCTAAGAAGTTGTGATTCAAGGAATCATTCAGTCATATTTAAAGAGCTACTAAATCGTGTCAGGATATCCACCAAGAACCCAGATTCTGGCAACTGGATTAGTTTCTGTTTTTCATTTAGAATGTTCCAAGTGGTGATGCTTTATTCTGAAGAAGTTAAAATAGCATGAATTCCTCCAACAAGGTGAGAAACGACTGGCACTTTTAATGTAAGCTGAGCTGCAAAACAGGTTTGCCACCTGCTGCATGCTGTAATAATCAAACTCCTGTATTTGAACATTGTATAACATTTCTCATGCGTGCATGCTCTGTATAGAAGGTAAATGCATAAATACCAATACAAGAGTCCCTGGGTTACGTATGAGATAGGGACTGTAGGTTTGTACTTAAGTTGAATTTGTATGTAAGTCGGAACAGGTACGTTATTTTAATAAATGCTATTGTTGACTGACTATAACCAAGTGCTCTGCCAATGAATGGAGTTTCACCTCTCTCTGACCTTTTTATTATTTCTACTTTATTTTCAATGGTGATGGTTTTTCTCTTCTTTACTGTATCAACAGCACTTGCATCAGACTTGTGTTTCAGAGACATTCTTGAAGGGTGAAGACAAAAGATTAAGATGAGCTCTTCTGCACAGCACTGTACACGCTATCACAGCAGGAAGGAACCCGTCGTCAACACGTCTGATGTACTGACAAGAGACAACTTCCTGCTATGTGTGTAACAGTACAAGCAGGCTTGCTATTGAGAATGAATGGGGGCGGCAAGGGGCGGTTCACTACCCGCCCTCCACACAGTCACCTCCACTACAGTATGCTGCCTGCAATGTCCGCCCACCGAGAACGAACACGGTGCAGCCAAAGGCAGGTAGTGAACCGCCCACCACCACCCCCATTCAACAGGCAGCCACCCTACAATGCTACCCCCCCACCGCCCTGTTCACCGTCAATGGCCTCTGTTCAGCCACAACTGGGTCACTGCTTGCAGCATTACCAGCCACCCACCGAGAACGAACGAGGCAGCCATGTGTGGAGGGCGGGCAGTGAAATGACCCCCTCCACTCCATCCAGCCTGCGTCCAAGTCAGGAGCAGTAGCTGTGACGGCATAATGGACGGGCAGCGAACCACCCCATCAAGCCTCCATCCTGCACACGAACGATAGCTGTGGCCCCAGTGACTATGGACCATGGGTCACTGCTTGCCGCCGGGAGCCACCCGAGGGACACTACACCGCGCGAGCAGCAAAATCGCCCCCCACCAGCCTCAGTCCAGCCACCGCTTGCAGCGTCCCCAGGCCGAAGATGATGGAGCGGCAGTTACTGAGGCGCATGCATCGCAGCTGCGGCCCCATTCGTAAGCCGTAGGTCGGATGTCCGTAACCAGGGGACTACCTGTACTGCAAAGATTGCATCAATTCACATATTTGCAAAGGGTTTGCTATATTAATATTTTGAGTACAACCCTACTGTCAGAACTGACAACTGGGCACTCACCCAGAAGTACAATGCATATAATGTAGCCAAGAGGAATAAGGAACACAGGTGTTTTGGACAGAATAAACAGAAGAGAGACTTATCTTATGATGCTGGATGATTTACACACCACGACATAGAGGAAAAAAAATGGGTGAGAGTGCAAGCTGAACTTACCATACCTGTAAAGCTTTTACTCGAGCACTGGCTCCATCTAGGCAGCACATAATCGGCTGTCTGAAAAAAGTGTGAGTTTGTAATACTTTGAAAATGCAAAAGTATGCAGAAAATCATTACACAGTTGTCTAATTTGATATACTGTACAAATTACTGTTTTGCAATACTCGGACGATCAGCAACGGCGGTAGTAAACTTTGACATCCCTGATGACTGGAAATCGTGTAATGTGACATTGGCTTTATTTGTGATAGCCAAACTTTCTATACAAGTGCTTACAAAAAATTCAAATGTAGTGTTGGTCATATTTGCAGTGACGTTCTCCCATTTTAAGAAAAATTAGTGCAATGCTTTATTCTTAGGCTAATCACACCATTCTATTTATAGACTACAGCTGATTTAAAATACTACTGCAAAATGTTTAATACAGCTAACAGATGCTAACATATAACTTCTATTCTTAAGTTTCTACATTTGCTTCCAATTAAGTTTAGGACAGAATTCAAAAACTTTCTTCTAAAATGCAAGGCCATATTTCAAGGGAAGTAATTAATGAGTACATTCTAGTGAAAGCAGGTATTCAAAAATTCTAAGAATTTAATCAAAAATTGTAGAAGATTGTCCTTTTCAAGTGCACGGCTTCAAAAGTTTGACATCTTTTTGAATCTCACTGTTAATGTATGGTATATGCTATCTGTTTCAGCACTTAAGTCCAGGGTCTAGTGTACCATTATTACACCTGCTGATTCTGTTCATATAGGCTTAACATTTTTTAAATTATTTTTCTAAAATAAATTTCACTGCTGCTTTGGGCAGAACAGCTAACAGCCTTAGGAATAAACAGTTTCAATAAACAATACCTGACTATTATTATACTGCTGTGTACAATGAGGGTCCCCCAGAAATTCTGCTCAAATAACATTTTCTCAGAATATAGAGTTTTTGGGGTTTCTTTTCTCAGATGTTTTTAAATGGCCTTTTTTTACTTGGAAAACTGTACACAAATTGAGCCTATTTACCTAGGTATATGTGTTATGCATGTAAAAATTACAAGGTTATGAAATTTACTGGTGTGATTACATCTATATAAATAAAAGAGTAAGTAGGTCATTCGTTCGGTCACCAACTACACAAAAACAGCTGGTGTCTTGAGAATAGGGGTTGTATCAGTTTAGTGAGCATTACAATTCTCATCAGACAACAGTAGTGCACTGGAGCTGATGGGAGGACACCTTTATTAGTTTGCAAGTGTGTACCAGCCAAAGAGGGATCTTATTGAAGGCCACAAGTACAGTGGTTTCTTCAGAACACTACTGTAGATGCTTTCCATGGTCCATGGATTCAATTATTCAATAAGCCAGCCAGTTTATTAATTGGGATTAAACATTTATTCATTAAATCACAGAAAAACAGGAAATACAAAGTAGCATTCTTTGTACCAGCCCAACAAGGAGCTACTACAATAATTGAATGTAATTATACACAAAAAGAAAAAGTTCTCAACTCATGAGAGCAAATAAATTTATAGTTATTAGAAATGTAGTGTAGATCTAATAAGACACTAACATTTCAACAGCAATGACAAAATAGCCAACTTAAAAAAGTTAAGCATAATTATTTACTTTCTTCCCTTAACAATTATACAAATAAAACCAGGAAATGACGTATACAGTGGTACCTTGAGATACAAGTTTTAATTCATTCTGTGACCGAGCTAATAAATCAAAATGCTCACATCTCAAAACAATTTTCCCCATTGAAATTAATTGAAATGAGATTAATTCGTGCCAGCCCCCAAAAAAACACCCCAATTTTTTGTTAAATGTTTTCAACATAAGAAAAATGTATTTATAATGAACAAATATTGTATATAAACAAAATAAAACCTAATACATAAAAAAGAATCTAAAGAAATAAACAGATGTTGGCGGAACCGATTAGCATATTGTATATATTTTTTCTTTCACTTCACTTTTGCTTAACTTAATTTTCTTCTTTACTAGTTTTTTTCTTTTTTGCCCCGCTTTCGTCACTTTTGTTGGCAGGGCGTTTCAATAGAAACCTGTCCAAGGAGCTTTGTTTCTTCCCCCCTTTTAGAATGTTTCTGAAATGACTTAGGCGAGTGTCATTAAATAGCAACGCTGCACGAGCAGTTGCAAATTTTTCAGGGTGTTTCTTTTCAATAAAGTCCGAAACTTTTTCCCACATTGCTAACACTTCCTTTATCTCACTTGAAGACATAAACCTCCTCCACCTCTGCGATACCAATCTCCTGCAGAACCTCCGTATGTTGCTGCGTCTGTAGTTCCATCAGCTCCTCTGTCATCAGTTCCTCGGAATGTGTGGCGACAAGCTCTTTGATGGCTCGTATTTCGAATTTTAGCTCGTAACTTAAAGCAAAAAATCAACCTAGTGACGGCTCGTATCTCAAAAAACTTGTGTATGTTGGGGCACTCGTATCTCAAGGTACCACTGTACTTCATCTAGCCTTTACATGTATGTTGCAAATGTATGAAAGCTAAAGGTGAAAATTACCAGAGACAACCGAGTATATTACCATGATATCTGCGTCATATTTATATTGCATATTAGATAGATAGACAGACAGACAGACAACTCAGAAGCTCTTTAAATAAATAAATGCATAAAAAGGTAGATAAAAGTACTGTCTTTAAATTTTATAATAAATTGCAATACATTTATTTTTTATTTGGATGAAGCTAAACTCATATGTCTAAAGGCAATGTTTGACAGTCTACTGCACCAACAAGAAAAACTTTTGAATCTATTAATTTTCATTGAAAACAATTTACATAAAAAATAACTTTTATTATTACACATGGCGTAAAACATAAGGTGTTTTCAAGGACTTGGTCAACTAAATGTTGGAGCATTTTTACATTTTTAGTTACTTTATCAATTATCTCATTTTTATTTATTAAATATTTTTGTGACAGTGTCATATACAAAGATAACAGACAATATAATACAGTTCAATGCATTAGTAGATCACATTAAATACAAACTTTTCAACAGTAACTTACAATATCATACAGTTAAAAACTAGCCAAATAGGCTAGTGGTGGCTCAATAATTTTAACTGACAACAGTATTCAACTCAAGTGATATAAAAATGGTATCAATTAATATCCTATTGTTAGTTGTTGGCTTTGAAGGGTCTATGATTAACAGTAGTTAATATTTGCTAAAAATAACATTATTGAAAGAAGTACTGATGGAGAGTTTAAATCTCTGACCTTAAAGGAATGCTGATCTAGGGTGTTGTTGATAAATTAGTGTTGGAATTCTAAATCATCATCATCATGTGCAGATAATACAGCCTTCAGGGGATTTTTATTTTAACGAACATATATCTTTTCACTTTATCCTTAGTAAGCAACAATTACATTATTCCTTTCCTCTCACATTCATTTATAGATAGCTGATGTTTTGCTTTTATCCTCCACTTTTACATTGAACTTTCCTCAAGTGGCAGCAAAAGTGAGCGAGTGTACCAGAGGTGTGACTCATGCATGCCACTCTCCCAGCACTGACTACCTTGTACTGGCAAAACATTTTGTTGTCAGTAACAGCTGTGGGACTACTAAAGATTAAAATATTCCTAACACACAAGTTGAAGTGACCTCTCTTAAATTTGAAACAGTAACCTAATCCAAAACTGAATTTCCAGAGAATGTTTCTCTGTTTAAAGACAGACAAGTCTGCAAATTCGCCAGTGCCTTTCAAGAGATTGTGGAATTTAAAAAATTTATACAGCGTACTTCAAGATATCTCAATGAAAATTAAACTTTCTGAACAAATCTGCTTGTAAAATAATTGTGCCAGATTGGAACAAAATCGGTGCATCAGGAGCTGATTTGTTTCATGAGAACAGAAAAACAAAGAGCAGGTGTTTTTTTGCAGAATATACTTTTTGTATCATATGCAAATGCACCTAAAAAAAGATTTAAGTATCTCATCTGTCCAAATACTTAAGACTGAGAATACTCAACTATGTTACCAAACACAAATCAATACATCACTTAGTCTCAGTGATTCCTTGTGAGACAGGGCCTTCAAGTTCATACAGTATGTGGGATGTCAGGCAATAACTGAGAATAGAGTTATTAATATTTAAAAAAAATAATAATACATATAAAGAGTGAGCCAAAAAGTACCATATTTCAAATGTTTGTTCTAAAAAAAAGCTACAACATAAAATAAATTTCATTTTCCCCTGTGTTTTAAAATTGATGCTTTCAATGTGGTGGCCATCATTAGCGATACACTCTTCGAGATGATTTCTGAACGCTCAAGATGATTTCTGAACGCTCGCATGACTCATTCGGCCATTTCAAGGGGAACAGCGGCAATTTCATGGCAAATAACGTCCTTGAGGGATTCAAGGTTTTAAGGTCAGTGCATGTATACCTTCGATTTGAGAAAAGACAAGAAGAAATCACACGGAGCAACATCAGGCAAATGTGAAGGCCGCCTGACATCACCACGCAGGGAGGTCAGCTTCCACGGAAACATATCCTAGAAAACTTGCATGGATCTCTGCACTATTTGAGCTGTTACTCCATCCTGTTGAAACTAGGCATCCACCACATCCACGTCTTCCATTTGGGGCCACAAAAATTTCTGTATCATTTCAATGTAATGTTCTCAAGTGACAGTGACTTTTGCTCATCCCTCCTCAAAAAAGTAAGGGCCTATAATGCCAAATTCTGCAACAGTGCACCAAACTGTAACATTGATGAAGTTGACGACTGCTGGTTTCAACCCAATAATAAAAGTTTTGTTTATTTACGTATCTATTTATTGGAAGTGTGCCTCATCAGTGCACATGACGATGGCATCTCGATGAACGGTTTGCAGAATGCTCACGCACAATTCTCTACTTCTCTCCCAGTCTCTCTCAGTGAGTTCCTGCAATATCATCACTTTGTATGGATGGAAATTAAGGTCCTCATGCTAAATCCTCCTCAAAGACGTGTTGGAAATGCCTAAGGCAGAAGCATGTTTGGGCGCAGAACATTTAGGAGACTGCAAAATTGATGCCCTTACAGCTTCAATGTTTTCAGGAATTCGTACAGTCCAAGGATGACCTGGAGATTTTCTATTCAATGTTGTACCTATCTGTCTAAATTTAGCTACCCACTGAAGAATTGTTTTCCGATTTGGGACATCACCATTAAGAGGAATGCTGAAGTATGTTCGGAAGGCGCGTTGCATAGGGATGATGGATTTGTTGTTTTTAAAGAACACTTCAACAGCGAAAGCACAGTGCACACTGGACCAACGCATGCTGCCGAATGAAAACTACAAGAGATCGCCTGTCAAAGGACCCCCACCCCAACCCACTCGGCTGCCTCTACCTCGCCCAATGACCATGAGAAATGTGGTACTTTATTTTGGCTCACCCTGTACATGTGTACATAAGATTTTGTGAGCTAAATATATGCAGAGTTTTGTGGTAAATGCTGGGAACATATCGAACTAGAATTTCAGAATTTTTTTATGGTGGCTGGAGTGCCAATCCTGCCACCAACCCCAAGTTTTCCCTGTACGTTGGAGGACCTGCTTGCAGGGCTGGATTCAGATTAACATTATAGCCAGGATGAAACAATTGCAGGTTAATGGCCATGCTCAAGGGCCCAACAGAGTACAAACATTTCAGGAATTTCAATACCAGAAGTAAACAGAACTTCGCTCTCAGACGCACCATAGTCTATGCATGGGACAAACACTCCCCCGCCCCTTTTGACGCACTACAGTAGTGTTCATCTTAAACTATGGAATCAAACAGTTTGTGACAGGTCACCACATGACTGTGTAGTAAAATTACAAAAGTTAATCCAAGTGTAAATTCTGTGCTGAGTGATATGCCTGCAGCCATTTATAATATTTATTATTTGGGCAGTATGTGAAATGCAACTGATGGATTACAGAGAGCTTTCACTTTTGTTGCATGAAAATATATTAAGTTTTCCTCAATACCCATCTAACAACCTATTAAACAATCAGTCTAACAAGACCGATAGCAAAAGCGTATATAAAAAAAGGGATAGAAAAGAGGAACTGATAGACAAGCTTGTGAGGTGGACAGATTGTGACACTAAAAGAAAAACATTTTAAAACACAGCGGGCATAGAAGAGTTGCTATTTATATAACTTTGTTCCACATCTGACCTTTTATTTCCAAACCAATTCCAGACAACTGACTTAACGTTACAGTTTTTCTTTGGAACAAAGTGATTTTAAGAGAAATATAACTTGTCATATTCTTTGCGCTAATATGTTTTGACTCCCAACCTCTCTCTTTCTCAATTCAACTGTGACCAGCTGATCAAACTAGAGTGTTTGCTCGCCTGTTTAATTATACCATTGGTAATTTTAAAAAGCAAAACAATCTTCAATGTAATAAATCAAGCATTACCAAATAGTCCATCATTTCTGCTCATGAACTCTCCTCCTATAAAGCAGTTTTGTAATCTTCAGGGCAAATGTGAAGTTTAACTCACACAGCCTGCTCTCCTGATCACACAATCAGCTTCCCACTAGTAACATCCTGCTGAAAACATGGGTAGTATTTTATTATTATTACTATTTTGCTTGTTTGCAAATGTGTACTTTCTTTTGGGGTACCTTCTGTTCTTTTACATTAGCATTGAATAAGAACCTGGCTGTACTCTGTCCTCCAAGCAATCACTTCAGTCAAACTGCCATGTGCACTTTTTTCAAACTCTACACTGCATGCAAGTAACACTGATCACAAAACACGTACGTGCCTCACAGGCATAAGAAAAAATCTAAAGACCAGCAGTTTGTTTACACCATTTGAGTAATGATAAAAACAAAATCCTGGACAATTTTTAGGATTTTATAAATATCAGCCAGATCATTATTACAAGTCTCAAAAAGAGGACATCATTGGGAAAAGGAAAATGTTTGGTCACCATTTTATCAGTTCAGCTACCTATTTCTTATTTTTTGAAAACAATATCAATAGATCAATTCAGACAGTATTGTTAACAAAATAAAAACTCAAACTAGTGCTGGGCGGTATGACCAAAATTCTACATCACAGTATTTTTCAAAATTATACTGGTTTTGCGGTATTCAGCGATATTTTTTTCCCATGCATTAGTGGATGTTAACCACATTTTCCACTGCAATTACTGCAGTAGACTGTCTAAGAATAACCTATTCCACTGTCATGAGAATTGTACATTGTACAAAAAAACATTTTAATGTGAACACAAGTATTAATATAGGTTTGCATGGTCCCATAAAGTGATAGTTTTCAAGGGGGTGGCACTAATGAAGAGAAGGAATCACACTGCATGACAGTTGCAGTCAAAATATCGAAACTTTTTATTGAACAAATTTTTCAAACAACTCACAAAAAAAAAAATAAAACAAGTGCAACTTGGTGATGACATCTTTACCAACTGAACCATCATTTAGGCAAATTGCATTAATATGGACCTTGCTTCAAGCTAAGCTCAGTGTTCTCCCTAGCGTCTTTAAGCCAGGCGCTCCACAGAGATGGCAAGGGACGAGCGGGCGGGTGGGCAAATATTGCTAATAGCAGGGAAGAGGCAGAGCAGAGTTCCCAAGCAAAGAGTATGGGGAGGTGGGGTTTCCAGAGCGGGCTGTACATTGTAATAGCGGGGGTGTAGCAGCTTAATACAGTAGCAAGGAGTATGGAGAGGTGGGCGGGCGAGAGGGGGCTGTACATGCTAATAGCGGGAGCGGAGCGGCAGTTCACAAACAAGGAGGAGGTGGAGGTGGGCAGGCAAGAGAAGGTCTGATAAAATAAAAAAAGTCTAGTGAAACCAACCTGTCAGATATCAGAAAAAAGGCGTCAGGAAGTTATGTCTCTGTTCTCAGCATCAGCACAGTCTGTATAGTGTGGCAATGAACGTACAGCAGCTCTCTTCTTGTACAGTACATAGCAAACCTATTATAT
>JANRMT010062854.1:91993329-92061040 GCA_026402145.1 Polypterus bichir lapradei | reverse complement strand
ATGTAATAAGGCAGTAGTCTGGATGGAATCTGCTTTAGGGATTTGGATTGAAGACTGCCAGAAGAAGAACAACGGCAGTGCTACACAATCGCCTGAAGTGGCTCCTTTACAAGGGCTGTAACGCTCTCCTTTGTTGTGCAGTAAAATTAAACTCATTGTTATCGGACAAGTCATCGTGTCATTGTTGGTGAGTAACCATAATTAATTTTCTTCTTACAGTGCTTAGTACATGTACGTACATTTAGTGTCACTGTACACACATTTACTGTATACTACTTTTCTTGCATTGTACGTATTTATTGCTGGTGGCCTGTCTATCGTAATGGCTGTAACATATGTGATATCGGATACACTCAATATCTTTAAAATAATATTTAGGTTTTACTGTATATAAACAGTGTGTTTATATACATAATTTCAATGAATCTTACCTAATATCTAAGAGAATACAAAGGGATTATGCTGTATAACTCTGCGGGGAATATTTATAAACAGTGTGGGAGAGTTTATAAGGGCTTGAAATATGTAAAAATGACCATACAAACATATGGTTTCTACTTCGCGGATTTTCACCTATCGCGGGGGGGTTTGGAACGCAACCCCCGCGATCGAGGAGGGATTACTGTACACCATTTTATATAGAGGACTTGAGCATCCATGGATTTTGGGGTCAGCAGGGGTTCCTGGAACCAATCCTCCACAGATACAGAGGGTTCACCATGCTGTGACTGAATTGCATATAGTTGAAACACCTCTAAAAGCTCTTTAAGATATTCCTTACTGCAAAACTGGCATTGAAAGCAGGAATCATGGTGCAATCGAAATACTGAAACTTTTACATTTAAAACAGGGCTATTTATTTTTTTTCTTTCTTTGCCATTATGGGGCAGAAATAGTAACCTATACGGTTTAAAAAATCTGATGTTGTTCAAATTTGCTCCATTTGAAACTACAGTGGAACCTCAGTTTGCGAGTAACTTGGTTTAAGAGTGTTTTGCAAGACGAGCTAAATTTTTTAATAAATTTTGACTTGATAAACAAGCGATGTCTTGCAATACGAGTAGTATGGATACACTTTGTCTGCTCAGCGTCATGTGATCACAACTGAGCTGATGGTTCTTCTCTCTATCGTCTCTCTCTCTCCTTATCTCTCTCGCTCACACGTCTCTCTCTCTCCTTCGTCTCACTCCGTCTCTCTCTCTCTCTCTCTTCTCAAGGGCAATCATCTCCTATTCTCCGTCTGCATGTCCGCGATTATTTTTGGATACGCCTATACGGCGAATTGCTACAGCGCTGGGAGACTGAGATTGCTTTGGGACACTCTTCCGTGTGTCGTCCCATTGGGTGGAATCCCACAAGAGTTTAGAAACTCACTCACACCAGCCATGATTCTTTTTAAAGGTAAAGTGTAGGTTAATTTGTTTTATGTATTTTTACTTTATATTTTGTATTAATCATTTTAATATGAATAGTTTTGGGTTGTGGAACGAATCATCCGAGTTTCCATTATTTCTTATGGGGAAATTCACTTTGATATACGAGTGCTTTGGACTGCGAGCACGTTTCCGGAAAGAATTGTGCTCGCAAACCGAGGTTCCACTGTACTAGTTTAGGAATTTTGTTTATCATCATTTTCCATGAAGCATGGAATTAACATTTTTCCTGGCCACCAGGTATGCATATCAGAAACAAAAATTATTTTTGGTTGGTGTGTACCCTTAAAAAAATAACTACATGAATAGCACTTCAAGTTGAAGGAATACTCCATCTGAAAATGATGAGTAGTGGCAGAAATAAAAATATATTCTCATGCTCTCCCAACCTCTCCTCTCTATCTCATGGAGAAAGGACATCAAATTGTTTCCAATAGAGCAGGACCTTATAGTGACCAACACTGGCCAACATCAAACAATGTGAAAAAAAAACATTCATTGGGGGAAAAAAAAACAAAAAAACAAAACACCAGTGTTGTATAATCCACATGTCAGCTATCCAGTCCTATGCTTAAAACCAGCCTCTCCCACTCATTAGCTGGTCAACAGTCTTGTCTCCAATTCAAAGAGTGACTCCCATAAGGCTTTTAGTTTCCCATTTATTATTATGCGTTTAAATGTTTGGTATTAGTTTGAATCCTGTGTTATTAAGATCATCTTGTTGTATTCCTATTTTCTTTCTACTGAATATTTGTTAAGCACTACGCATATGAAAAAGGTACTATACAAATACATTTTATTACTATTGATGTACGACTGAAAACAAAAAAGTAGTACTTCAAAATATTTCACTTCCTGGAAGTGGGATGCCAAGAAGAAAGGCTGAGAAACCCCCTCATTTCGAAAAGTAGGTAAAAAGAGATTTTCTTTGCAGCAGTGCAATTACATTTATTACACTTGTCAACACATATTTTGGTGCCTCAGATGTCAGACCTGTTTCTGCTCTCTTTCTTTCTTTCCTAGGTCACGAAGCGGAAACGGAAGTACAAGCACACAATGGCCGATAGTGAGACGAATCGTGTTGCCGTCATCGTCAAAGAACTCCAGGCACTCGACAAGCAGATCCAGAAACTCCTGTCCAGAAGAAGGTACCTCAGAGGTTTGAAGGCTCGGCTGCAGGATAAACCATCCTCGACATCTGATGTCGACGCAACATTAACCCCACCTCGTGCCGCCCAATTTCAAGGACAAGTATGCTTCACCCCCGCGCCTCGAAGGAGCAACAACGACGCCGATGAAGACCTTGGCGTATTTCAGACATGCAGGCGGGGGTTCAAGGCTAGAACACCTCCATCGGCACAGGCGAGCATCCCAATCCAGAACTGGTTCGACCCTCTCCGCGTCCCCAGTTTGCCTTCAACCCCGGGTGATATAATCGTGGTAGGTGATTCGATAGTACGAAACCTTAATATCACATGCCCTAATCAAAAATCTTTTGTTTCTTGTTTTCCCGGTGCTCGAGTCCAAGACGTGATGAGACGGGCGCCGACCATCTTCGAGAAACACAAGAGAGCAGTTGGATCCATCATTTTACACGCCGGCGTAAATGACATAAGGCACCGACAGTCTGAGATTCTCAAGGATGACTTCGCAGCACTAATTAAAGACACGAAGGAGAGGACCCCATCGGCAAAAATTTTCATCTCTGGTCCACTACCTCTCGTCAGACGATCAAACGAATACTATAGTCGTCTGCTGGGATTAAACAACTGGCTGAAAGGCTTCTGCGAGTCTCAAGACATCGGGTTCATCGATAATTGGGACCTTTTTTGGAAAAGACCGCGTTTGTTCAAGTGGGATGGCTTGCACCCGAATAGATTCGGCGCCCGGGTCCTCTGCGAAAACATCGCTAAGGTAATTTGTCTATCTTGACTGTCTGTTTCTACTTTAAACTCCCTCCGTAATACTACTGCTTTGCTAGGACAGAATGGCTTAATAAAGTCTTCTGTAAAAGTACACAACATTAATACTTTAGTAACCAGTCTTAATGCACGTAAAACGTCTATGCAGTGCGGCATAAACACCAATAATTTAGTTGCAATTACTACTTTAGATCAACAATACATTAAAACTATAAAAACAGATTGTAGATTACATAAAAAATACACTCAGAGCGGCACTAACAAAAATAATTTAGTTTCTGTTCCAATAACTAGTAACGCACATATAATTCAGCTCTGCACCCCCGAATCATTAAATATGGCGCTATTAAATGTTAGAGCTTTAACTAACAAGACGTTTTTTATCAATGATCTTATTAGTGATAGAAACATTGATTTTATTGCACTAAATGAAACGTGGCTCAGCTCAGACGGCGCAGCTGTTTTAATCGAATCTGCGCCTCCGGATTACAGTTTTACTCGTGCAGACCACCAGGGAAAAAAGGGGGGCGGATTGGCAAACATTTACTCGAGCCGGTTAAAATGTAAAGATGTTAGTTTTGGTAAATTTAAGTCCTTTGAGTATCTCGCCGTTGTTATTCATGGAGTTTCTCACGTTCTAGTTTTATCCGTGTATAGACCTCCTAAATTTAACGCGTCTTTCATTGAGGAATTCTCAGACCTAATGTCAATTTTAATTACGAATTATGACACACTCTTAATTGTAGGCGACTTTAACTTTCATATCGATAATCAGTGTGACCTAAAAGTAAAGGAATTTATGAACCTCCTAGACTCTTTTGATTTGAGACAGCTTGTTAATCAGCCTACACATAAAGCAGGTCATACGTTAGACTTAATTATCACCAAAGGACTAACAGTTGATGTGACGCAGATCGTTGATATTGGTCTTTCAGACCACTTTCTTCTACTATTCAGTATAGAAATAATGATAGAAAACATTCATGAGAAGCATATTGTTAAAAAACGCTTCTTTGACTCCTCAGCAGCTGTAAAACTTACAAACATTCTAAGCAATCAGTCCAGTTATAGTGCCAGCTACAATAGCAAGGATGATGTTAATAGTAAGGTGGAAAACTTTAATTCTAAAGTGAGAGCTGCTGTTGACATAGTTGCACCTGAAAAGACAATTAAAAAATCTTCTAGCATTGTTATACCTTGGAAGACCCAAAGAGTGTCTGACTTAAAAAGAATATGTCGTAGAGCTGAGCGTAAATGGAGGAAAACTAAACTAACTATCCATTATGAGATATTGAAGGTTAAAATAACAGAATACAATAACACAGTCCGTCTTGAGAGGCGCTGCTATTTCTCTAATATTATAAATAAAAATGCTAGTAATCCCAGAGTCCTATTTTCTACAATTGATCATCTGCTAAACCCAGGTAACACAAAGGAATGCCCCCATAATACTTCCAGCGAAACCTGTGAGAACATTGCTATATTTTTCAATCAAAAAATTAATGATATTAGAAATAATATAGTATATCTCCCCAACACTGTGGAACCTCCTAAGCCCCAGTACTCCGTTATAAACAAATTCAATTCTTTCACCAGGATAGATTTACCTGATTTACATAGAATAATCTCTCAAATGAAACCCTCCACCTGCGTCCTTGACCCAATACCAACAAGGTTTTTCAAGGAAGTATCAGACGCGCTTATTGATAATATCCTTGACATAGTAAACTCGTCATTAGATTCGGGGGTCCGCTTCTTTTCTCAATCTATATGCTTCCGTTAGGTCAGATTATCTCAAGTTACAACGTGAGCTACCACAGCTATGCTGATGACACACAGCTGTACTTATCAGTAGCACCTGATGACACCGACTCTCTCGAATCAATAACACAATGTCTTACTGGTATTTCTGAATGGATGAATAGTAATTTTCTCAAGTTAAATAAAGAGAAAACTGAAATTGTATTGATTGGCAAAAACGGATTCAGTGAGGTTATCAGAAATAATCTTGACGCATTAGGATTAGAAGTTAAGACGGAAGTAAAAAACTTAGGGGTAACCATTGACTGTAACCTGAATTTTAAATCGCATATTCTTCAGACCACTAGGACAGCATTTTTTCACTTAAGAAATATAGCAAAAGTTAGACCTCTTATATCATTGAAAGATGCTGAGAAATTAATTCACGCTTTTGTTTTTAGTCGATTAGATTACTGTAACGCACTGCTCTCAGGACTACCCAAAAAAGACATTAATCATTTGCAACGAGTGCAGAATGCAGCTGCTAGAATCCTAACTCGGAAAAGAAAATCTGAACACATCTCTCCAGTTTTAATGTCACTACGCTGGTTACCGGTGTCTTTCAGAATTGACTTTAAAATTCTGCTTATAGTTTACAAAGCCTTAAATAATCTTGCTCCATCTTATATATCGGAATGTCCGACACCCTTATATTCCAAATCGTAATCTTAGATCATCAAATGAGTGTCTCCTTACAATTCCAAAAGCTAAACTTAAAAGAAGTGGTGAGGCGGCCTTCTGCTGCTATGCACCTAAAATCTGGAATAGCCTGCCGATAGGAATTCGCCAGGCTAATACAGTGGAGCACTTTAAAACACTGCTGAAAACACATTACTTTAACATGGCCTTTTCATAACTTCACTTTATCTTAATCCTGATACTCTGTATGTTCAATTCATTATAATAACTATTCATGGTGGCACTAAAATCCGTACTGACCCCTACTCTCTCTTCTGTTTCTTTTTCCGGTTTCTCTGTGGTGGCGGCCTGCGCCACCACCAACTTACTCAAAGCACCATGATGCCCCAGCATTGATGGACTAAAAGCCAGAAGTCCACGTGATCATCATCATCATCATCAAGTCCTTCCGTGAAAACCATAAATACAAAAAGGACTGTTTCATTTATGATAGGTAGATTGCCCAGAGGGGACTGGGCGGTCTCATGGCCTGGAATCCCTGCAGATTTTATTTTTTTTTCTCCGGCCGTTTGAAGTTTTTTTTTTTGTTTTTTCTGTCCCCCCTGGCCATTGGACCTTACACTTATTCTATGTTAATTAATGTTGACTTATTTTATTTTCTTACTGTGTCTCTTATTTTTCTATTCTTCATTATGTAAAGCACTTTGAGCTACATTTTTTTGTATGAAAATGTGCTATATAAATAAATGTTGTTGTTGTTGTTGTATATTTGACCTGCTGATTCCAAAAATGGCCCCAATTTTCCCCTATCGGCTCCAGTTTTTGAGATACAGACCATATGCCATAAACTACTCTTCACTTGGCTCGCCCATAAAAAAAAAAAAAAATCAGGATATTTTAATGTAGTGTTTAAATTAATATCTTTTAAGCATGAATGAAACATATTAAATATTAAAAGAAAAGTGTACTACATGAAAATCTACTTATTTCATACCAAAAGCACAGATTTATTATACAAACTTTTCAGTCATTCGACACACAATAAGCTCCGTTAGTAAGACTTCTGAAAGTGGGATATGCCAGGACAATCCCACATAAGATTCCAAGAATAGTCTTTCATCATGTGTGTATCCCATCTTCCTTGGTATCTGGCTTCCACTATTTTTATGTCTTGGTGAAATCTTTCACCTTGCTCTTCGCTTAAGACACCAAGGTTCCCTGGAAAGCAATCTAAGTGATTGTGCAGATAACACTCATGATATAGCCAAGCCTGATGAAATGAAAGAGCATATCCTCTACTATTTGTGTGTAGTTGTCTGCCTTCTTGCTGCCAAGAAAGCTTTTCACAACAAGAACAAATGAAGACCAGGCATATGATTCGATTTCATTAATTGATGCTATGAAATGTGGGTCATTTATAAGTTATCTGATCTGTGAACCATCGAAAATTACTGCCTTCAGTTTTTCCATAATAAGTCCAGGTAACTTATGCACTATGTATTCAATGCACAAACCATCTTTATTCAAAGCCTTAACAAATTGTTTCATCAGGCCTAGCTTTATATGTAGAGGATGCAGTAAGATTCTATGTCATGCTACCAAAGGTTCATTGATTACATTTTGTCCTCCAACTACCATATATTCCCTTGGAGGCCAATCTTTTCTTGCCCAATGCTCATGTTTGGAACTACTATCCCAAAGGCATAAAAAGCAAGGATACCCATTGCTGTTCTTGGTAATTTATCTTTTCCAAGACTAAAGAGATGACCTTGTACTCTTCTTTCATCCTGGTGGAGTGACCAATTCAATCATACCTAAGAAACTAGAGCTGAAGCTGTGTATCCAATGCAATTTTCTGAATCAATGACACAAATAACCCTAGGAACAGGCCTAAAAAACAAAACACCAAGAAACAAAAATTGCTGGGCTGTGTTAAGCAAACATAAACAAGCATTTTAATGTGTATCGTTTAGCCTAAAAACTGAAAAAAGTCAAGTTTTGAAGGCTGCAAGAAAATAATAAAATTACCACTACATTGCAGAAGATGAAATGAGCACTGTCAATAGTTCAGAACAACAAACAAAACACTTTTAACTGTATATTTAGAAACTAACACTACCAGAATGGTTAAGGAAAACAACTACACTGAGTGACATAAAATTACTTGGGCCATGAGTAAAATCTCTAGAACTGTCATTGAAATCATGAACAACTTGTACAGCAAAGTAGTGAACTTGTCATAATCAACTCTTAGCTGAAAATTTCAACGGTACAATTTTTATATAATACACAGCAGAAGACACAAAAGCCTTATGAACACTAACACTAGGAAGGTCATTTTGGAATTTGTTAAACTGCAGAATCAGGGACATGAGCAACAATAAAAATGTACTATATTTGCCTAAAGGGCCTGAGTTGCCTCAAAAGCTTGCATATTGTAATCTTAATTAGCTAATACAAGATGTAATTTTGCTTGTTAAATGGCATTTGTTATAAATGGTGTAGATAATGTCACTTCTTGGGTATAAACAGCACCCTCTTGAGCTCACTTATTTTTATTGATGACTAGCCATTCCCCACGGCTCCGCCCCCGTAGTAGTGAAACAGGACAAACTTTAAAAATCAATAAACAAAAAGGTATCGCTAGCTAAGCTGAGGCTAGTTACACTCCAAAACACAGAGTTAGACCAACTCCCCACTCCTGATGTCACGCTTGCCCCTCAGCCTCTGTCTCAGATTAGCGCGAATATATCGCTCCTGCAAGCAAACAGTGATAAGGGAAATCACAAAATCAACTGGAATGTTTAAGCAAATTCTAGAAAAAAACCCAATCTAAATCCGTTAAGTAGTTCTCGTTTGCTAGTTAAGTGGAAGTACGATATGCCCCGAGGCTGGAGCATGAGTGAGGAGGGCCCCGCCCCCCCTTGGCCCGCTGCGTCTCTCTTAGATTCACGCAAATAAATTGCTACCGCAAGCGAAGTATGATACTTAGCACGATTCAACCAGAGCGTTCAAGCAAATTACAGAAAAAACCCAATCTAAATCAATTAAGTAGCTCTCTCGTGAAAAGCGGACACATATACAAACAGACTTACAGACATTATTTCACACACACATATATATATATGGACACATATACAAACAGGCTTACAGACATTATTACACACACACAATATATATATATATTATATATATATATAGAGAGAGAGACAGAGAGAGAGAGAGAGAGACAGAGAGATGTATTAGGCCGGGTTTATGCTTAACGCAACGTGTGCGCCTGTGTACTCTACTGCTATGCAAGCGTTGTACTGTTTATACTTGCGCGTGTGTCTTACATAAATCTGGATGATTCCAGGTGGCAGTGCGAGATATCATCACGACGAGAACAGGTTCAGCTTTGCTGTGTTGTGAACTGCCTGAAACACACATTACATTCTGAGGACACCTTCCCACATTATCTCTGAAAAGGATGGATATTTGATGATTAAATCCATCAATCCAGGGATGCACCCATTCCAGCTACCACTGGGCACGAGGCAGAAACAATCCCCGGATATGGCATCAGCTCATCGCAAGTTGAATAGAAGTACTCACATACACTAGCATCATTTCAGCATCATCAAATCCCCAAACCTGCATATCTTTGGAAGGAAACTGAAGCACACTGTGGAAACCCACCAGGAAAACATGCAAACTACATGCAGGGAAACACCAGGAACATGACTCTCTACAAGACAGCAGTGCTACTGCTCCTCCACCGTGTCACCCCCACATGTATAATTATTAACAGTACTCATTATTTAAATGAAGTTAACGATTTTTCTGTAAAATGTAATATACATAGTTTAATGCAGTTCATCATTAAAGTGGTATCAACTATAAATCTAAGGATTCTAAATGTGCAGAGAGCTGGAATATCACAAATTTAATGTGTTCTAGATGGAGATCACTGCTTGCCGCTGCGGTCAATGCAGGAGGAAGCCCCAGAAGCACGTAGTGATTAACAGCTAGGTTGGTTTTAGGATGACGTTTACAATGGTCTACTTCAAGGATAAAATAAGTTACGAGATTAAAGTTGACATTTCGAGATTTAGGCTGAAATTTCCACTTTAAATCACAAAATACTACATTTCACTGTGTCTGTAACTTTTTTCTCTGTGGCTCACACACGCCATAATACATTCTGATGCTGCTGTGAAGGTAAAATGTATTGTGTCATTGCGACAGGAAGTATGTGACGCCTGAATATAAAAGCACCATGAATGCATTTGTATGTCGGCATTTTGCTTCACCACATCAAACCATTTAAGCATCGAAGCACGCACATCAATCCTGTATGACTCGCAGAGCGCCTTTCTGTCACATACAGATAGTAAACAGAGACTCTGACATCATGTTCCAACTTTATCACACTGCGTCCCCTGACTTTTTGCTGGTACTGCAACTTGCGCACACATTAATTTCTGAAGACGTGCTCAGAGGATGTGTCAAATGAACGCTGGGAACGTGTGGCAGCCAAGATGCATGCACGTACACATTCTGAGCGTGACATTTAAACCAGTCCTTACTGTAGTTCTCATCACTGAACCTGCATAACAACTTCCAAAGGCCATAAACATTTTGTTCTCTATACAACAAAACTCTCCTAGACTCACTGCAGGCACTTCATCATATACCAGCCAAAATAATGACACAAAAACACATTGCCATTATAACCTGCAAGCCCATGTTGAGGGGACAGAAAGATTACGTTTAAGTTAATCTGTGGATTTCTAATTAAACGAACATAATATGTGGTCCACTAGTTCCACAAATAAAAGGATTTACTCTAAAAAGTGAACTTCTTACATACATAGTAATACCCTGAATACAAAATTCATGCTGTATTTTTTCTTTAAAGCATCTTATATTTGAATCAAGCACATATATAAAGCAAAAACAAATATTCACTTCACCATTTCAATATTTGTAAAGGGCATATTTATGGTGCTTCTAACAAACTATTAATGACTTCAACTTTTCTTTTTATTTTTTTAATTATGTACTGGCTTCAGAGGAAAAATCTGTTTAAATACCTCTTTATCTCAATTCAAGATGAATAACAATCTGGCTTTTAGACCTAATCATATAAAATATACAAACCTGGGGTACTCAATCACGGTCCTGTTGGTCTGTAGTGGCAATAGGTTTTCATTCCAACTAGTTTCCTAATTATAACTCAACTCTTGCTAATAATGAAACTCAGTATTTAACTATATGCCTTGTTAGCGCTTTCATTCATCAAAGGCAAATATTCATTACATTGTAGATCAGAGGTCCTCAATTACAGTCCTGGAAGTCCACATTGGCTGTAGGTATTCACTTCAACCAATTTCTTAATTAGAATCCATTTATTTACTACTTAAGCAATAAGTGTTTTGGGCTTAATTTTAGTTATCTTGTCTAATTCAGAACCTTTAATTGCCTATTTTAGTTTTTAGCAGCTGCATTTAAGTTTTAATTGTTGCCTATTTTCTTAACCAAACATTAGTTAATTATGAAATACAGATAACCAATAAACCAGCAGTTCTCCAGCGAACGTGCTTCCTTTTACACCTGTGCATATGCACCATGAAGTACCTGCATTACAAAAATGTTTAGATATAAACAAGAGAAGGACTGTTAAGTTTAAATCTGCCCTGGTCCACAAAACACATGGATAATGTTCTCAGAGAAGGAAGTGCAATTAAAATTTCTCTTGGATGACTAACAAGCCAAACACCAAGTTTCATTATCAGCAAGGACTGACTTCTAATTGGGAAACTAGTTGACAGGAAAACCTGAGGACTACCAGGGCAGTGATTGACGACCCCTGATAAAAACAAACTAAAAATGAAATGTAAATGAAATGCATACAAATGTGTAAATGGGTGTTTTAAAAAAGGTACTTGCATTCAAATTACTGAATGCAGTTACTAATTTAATCAAAAGTTATCAGGGGTCACTAAAACTAAAACATACTAATACATGCCATACCCACACACACACACACACACACACTAGAAGTACAGAAAAACAAACATTCAAAAAAAATGATAGTTACAAAACTAGGGTAGGCACAAACAGTAATCAAACATCAATTGAAATAAAATCGTTAGTTTCCCCACCCCCCTTTAGTGTTTTGAATTTTTCTGCATCACTTGATGTTTGGCACACCTCGTTTCCACTCTAAGGTTGCATCTTGTCTGTTTGTGTATTTTTTTCGGCAATCACACACAAATAGCTTCACTGATTTTCACCAAAACTTGACAAGTAGGTTGCCAGTGGTCCCACTTGGCATTTCAGTATGGCATTTCAAAAATCAGGTAGGGTACTTGTAAATGGGGTCTGCGGGCACAAAATTAATCACTCCAGAACAGCTGAATTGAAGTTCATAAAATTTTAAATGCATATTACTGTTGACACATCTTAAAATTTAGACTTTTTGGCATTTTAAAAGTTCCATTGAGAAAAATGGGATTGTAAACCATATTATCATGCCACAACTATTCAGCTCCACTTTGGCCCTACTTATATTAAAGGCTACATCCCACATCAGTCATTCAATGGAAACAATAGCACAAAGTGGGTGTGGGGCAAAGGGGACCTTGTACTACCTGACCAGTCAGCGGTAGCGACAGCTGTTAGAAGAGGAAGTTATAGGCCCACGAGAAACCCTTGGGGGCGCTTAACACTAGAATTACCAAAGCCTATGAAAAAACTCATAAATCCGTCCCACCTTAAATTCCTTCACACCTCTCATTCAGCATCTTTTGTCTTATAAATGTGTCAATAAGCAGCAAGCAGCCTGCCATCACATCCCCCCCACAGCCGCACAGTTTTCTCAGCTCAAGTCTGTTTACCTGTGTGTCAGTTGCTTGGAGTTGTATACAGTGAGAAGTCAAGCAAAAGGACACCTTTTATAAATACTATATCATTATTTGGAACACATGCATTTCATGTGCGTTCTGTGTCTAGAACTTGTAAAGGTTAGCTTTGGTTTTTTTTTTTATTCAGTTTTATCTCTGTTGCGTTCACGCTTCCCCCCCCAATCTGACACTGTTGTTTTCACATAAAGACGCCCTATAACAGAGGTGAACTCAGATGATGATGAGGGTTCTATATCGGAGAAAGAATGCACGTTGCACTTTTGCTGTCGCTGTACTTTGTACATGTACATGGGAATGCTCTGCAGTCTACTTGTGCCTTTACGGTGTAGGAAGACAAGTAAATAAATCAGGGTCTTGTATACAAAGTACAGCGATGGCAGCTTCCACCTGCTGCTATAGACTCTTCAGTACGCGAGCGAATCTCCATGCTAGTGTTTAGATCTGGACGGAGTATATGCCCAAAAAAGAAGTCTGACTGCATTCTCGTACCATTACCATCGTGGCATTACACATGTATTTTTTAAGCATGGCCGTGTTGATCAAATACAGAAAGCTCTTCAGTCTACTTTACGCTGTAGGAAGTAAGTAAGTAAATAAATCAAGGTAAATAACAGTCAATCAGGCTTTTATGTAAGTAACATATAAATGTTTATGTTTTGGGCACATGCACTGTCCAGATCTAAACACTAGCATGGAGAGTCGCTCGCGTACTGAAGAGTATATAGCTGCAGGTGAAAGCTGCCATTAGCAATGCCTTAGATGGAACTGAAGATAGTATCATATATGAAGATAGCGAAGAAAGTGATATCAGTGATTGTGAGCAACTGAGCTTCATAAATTCTGACACTAGCGATGAGGAGTTCTTGGGGTTTCCAGAAAACTAGAAGAGTGCTTGAACCTTAAAGTCTCTCCTCATTTGTTAATGACAGTGATGATGATTCTCAATACCACTGTTCACTTTACATGGTTGAAATATTATTCTGCTATCTCTCAATATATAAAAGAAAATCCTGGAATGTAAAAGATAGGCAACGAGACATGATCTTCTCGGAAGTTCTCGAAAGACATTTAAAGACCCGCAAGACAAAAAAGACTGACAATGGAGCGTCTCGCGGGGCCATGGAACATAAGAACCTTGCAAGACACGCCCTTCTTATCAAATAAGACCACGGACAGCCAGCAAAACATTCAGTCATGTGCCTTTAGCAAAGAAGAAAGAGCAGTGCGGAGAAAAGACATCCAAGGCGCGATACATATGCAGAGAAAGGTACAGAATGTGAAAGCAGTAACAGGCGAAAGTATTGTAGCGTCCCAGCCAAACTGAAGCCTTTTTTGTTTTAAGTGACTGTTAGGTCTGCTCGAGGGAGGGCAAAGTACAGCACGGCATACTGATAGCTGGGTACTGATTGATGCGGTAAGGGGGAGGCAACACCCGTGGGAGGAGGGGTTGGAGAGGGTGCTAGAAAGTTCTGTTTGGTGTTACGCAGTCGGCGATTGTTAAAGTAGAACTTTTGTGACACTTTATTACGTCAGTCGCCACAGTATAAAAAAAAAATAAAAAATAGCACAGATCGCATTGACGTAAACAAAAGGAAATTAGTTTAAGTCAGAGAATTTCATACACGGGGTTTAACTTGCATGCATTTATTGGTTACTTTACAAAAAAAAATATTAACTGCTGATGATATGGATCGTTTTGTCTCGGCTGAAATTCCAAACATAGAAACCTATCCTAAATTATGGTACAAAGTCATTAAACACAAGTCTCACAGACCTCATTTAAAAGATGCAGCATATTGGGACAGGAAAGATTCCAAATATTGGTTTTACAGAAGTTCTGAAATAAAAGTGAAACTAATAAAATAGCAACAACTCAAAGAAAAAAAAAATCTTACAAAAGTGTATCCAAAAAAACAAACACGGGGGTTGGCAAGCGAAGCGAGCAGGGGGCGAAGCCCCTTAGCATTTTATTAAATATATTAGTACACCAATTATTTGAGAATATTTGTTTTCTTGTTTTCCTTCTCTAAACTTAGGTGAGTCTAATGGTCAGGTGCGTCGTATGGAGATAAGAATACAGTATATATTTGCTTTCTTACATTAACACATTATACAAATATATTTCTCAACACCAGATACTTCAACTATCTGATATATAAAGCAAAATATCTTTTTGTTAAGTATCCAAATACACACCATTAAATCTCTCTAAGCCAAATTCTTCATCCCAGAGATGTGTGCTCTACAGTTGAGCATTATTTATAATCAAAAAAGATGAAAAAAAGTCTTCCTTCAGAGGCTTATTACATTGGTCTAGGCCATTATTTCCACATTTTTAGGTATAATTATTAGAACAAAAAGTTAAAAGTAGAGCTGAGCAATATGGACTAAAATTGACATTGGGATGAATTTTTAACCCAAAATACAGTTTTTGACATTTTGGGATACATTCTCATGACACATTAAAGAACACATTAAAGACATTAAAGATTCTGAAATTTTTTTATTTTTAATAAATTTGCAAAAATCTCAAGTAAACTTTTTTCACGTTGTCATTATGGGGTGTTGTGTGTAGAATTCCGAGGAAAAAAATGAATTTAATCCATTTTGGAATAAGGCTGTAACATAACAAAATGTGGAAAAAGTGATGCACTGTGAATACTTTCCAGATGCACTGTAGATATGTAGATACACATCTTCTATAGCGTGGAAGAGCCAGGTATATTTTTTCACAGTAATGACACAAAATATTTTCAGAGGAAATGGGTGTCATTTTGCTAGATTTTTCATTACATCCAGAGGAAACAAAAAATTCAAAATTTAAAAACTTAATAACCAGCTATGCCTCAAAAAATAGCTCAAATAACATTTTTTACAAACCATCTCCTCTACTTATTTGTGACGTTGCATTGTATATGTTGCACTCAATATCTTGCCAGCCTTGATGGCATCTGTGTCTTCCAGTCAGTTTGAATTAATAAACATCACAGTTGTGAAGTAGTGTACTATAGTGATATGTGGTAGCTGTATGGCCACACTATGAGCCATGAAAAACCAAGGGAAATTCACTAATTCACACTGAATACCATGCAAACTCTACAAAGTCACCTTGGAGTTTTAAGGCATCAGTGTTAAGCAATATGCTGATGCAGCTAACAAAATAAACAAACATTATCAAACAAAAGCAACAAGCTTTATCCTCCCAGCTTTGACCCCTTCTTCCGAGTTTAATATCAAGAAATGGAAATAGTGTCCACAAAACTCCATGGCTGATAAAGGCTTGAATATTGTCAACATGATTAAAGAGGAACAGTCACATATTCTGTCTTTTGGAACAGTCACATATTCTGTCTTTTAATAGTCAAAAGTATTCTTTCCATGTCAGAAACTTAAAACAATGACGGTTTGAAACTCCACAGCCATTTTCGTATAAATTGCCAAATGTCACATTGATTCTTGGGATTTTGAAATCTTTCACCGGCTACATACTTGACCATCAGTCTACTCTTCTCCTGGAATTTCAAATGACAATTATACCATTTCATTCCAAAATTTTTGTAAACGCTCCCTCATGAAAAAGTACTTTTTGCCTTTAAAGACAGAACACAAACAGTAACTGAGTTACAAAGTGGGCTTATCCCCAGAAATATTTAGCTTTTCCAGCAGTAGCAAAGGCTCACCTCATTTTTTGCTGTAAAGAGGTTTATCCTCAGTGTGCATTTTACTTTTTCCTCATATGTAGCACCAATCACCAGTTATGCAGAGACCTGCCACTGCTTCAGTCTACCAAAGTTCCTCCTTTTGTCTCTTTTTCTCACATCTTCAATCTATTCTAGCTTCTCATCAGTATATTTTAGCTCATACAAATAGCATTCTGCACCAAAGTTAAATGTTTCCTCATCTTCAAGGCTGAACAAATCAGTAATATAATATATAATATAATACAAGAGTTAACTTTGCAAATTTTTATAAAAATCTAAATTCCATATTATAAAATCCATAGACAGTGTGTCTGAATCTTCTTTAAAAATAGGTATCTTGAGAGCCTCACAAAAACAGATTACACACTTGATAAAAACAAATATAATTACAAACGTTGCCAATGCTTTATTAAACTGCCACAGGAGACACAGTAATCTTTAAAATTTATAAACAGTGCTTTACATAACAACCCAAGTTCTTGGGACAAATAAAGAGAGTGAGTGTGAAAATCACACAGACCTCAGAAATACCAAACTTATACTTTAAACTGAACATGACCTTCCTGAATTCACAAGCACCATTTCACACCACTGCATATCACAAAATTTCAGTATTAGTGAGACTTCTGCTTTGAATGGCATCACATGGAGAAAAAGTAAAAGTGTCTACACATACACCTCTCACTGAGCACCATCAAGTGCGTGACTTTATGCCTCTGGTAGCATAAATGCAGTTACAGTCTACCAAAATTGCATTTTATGATTTCTTGAAGATGTCATAAATATTAAATATTGATGATAGCGTGTGAGTGCACACACATGAAGACACTACAAACATGTTTCACTCTATAAAAACAAAATATACACAAAAATCCCCCTGCTAATCTGATAAATATGTAAACAAAACATTGACTATAAAAATGCCCTGTCTTTCTGGCCTACATTTATTTTTAAAACAAACGACATCACATGGAGGAAAAGTGTCTGCCCCTCCACCACTCACTCTGCACCATCCAGTGTGTGAATTTCTGCCTCTGGAAACCCAAATGTGTGTATTGTCTATCAAAATTTTGACTTACGATTTCTTAAAGATGTTGTAAATATTAAAAGTTGATGATCGTGAAAGAGCACACAAAAAAAAAATGAATACTTTCACTCTATAGAAACAAGCTTGACACAAAAACACTCCTGCTAATCTGATAAACAAGTAAACAAAAAATATCATGCCTTTTATTTTTAACAGTAAAGGTACTTAACACAACTTGCAAAAAGAAATGTGTTGCAATGCCTTAGACAGCAAATGGAACATTAAGGTATTAATAGCCATATGTATTGCCAAACATAAGCACCCAGCAGCAGCATTAGCATGAGGAAACAGAACCCACATCTGTTAACAATGTAAAGTAACAGAACAGTCTCTATGATAGATGTGTGTGTATATGTATATATATATACACACACACATTATATAGATATATATATATATACATAAACATATACACACTGTATATCAGAATCAGGAAACTTTATTAATCCCGAGGGAAATATGAAACATACTCAGTCATAGATGCTAGAAGTATATATAGATAACATATACACAGATATATGTGCAAAATGACAGAGTGAGAGATTACAGATGAGGTGAGAGGGGACTAGTCACGTTTGTGTTCGAATTTATATCAGAAATGCGTTAAATCAATATTCAAAGACTGAAGAAACAATCTTCTAGTAAGTTACATAACTTACAGGAACTCACTGGCCGTGTGGGGATGGGGTAGCCGTGGCAGACAAAAAACGTGGTCACTAACCTCAAGGCGAACTACGGATACACTAGAGCGCTCGAGAACATTTCAGATGAGCACACAATCCCGTCGCTATCTACAGATCCCTCCGTATGTCAACAAGTCGCGCGCCTGCTCTTTAAGGCTTCCCCTCCCCCTAAACTCATGCGCCTTCCCATCCCCCTTCAGCGCGCGCTGAGCACCACTCACATGTCGCCTGTGCTCTACAAGAAGCCACACGGGCAAACGGTTTAAAGAAGAAAAAAAAAACAAAACAGCACACAAATCAGAATAATCATTGCTGAGAATAGGAAGTATTACGAGGAGTGGGATCGGGAATGGAGACGCGCGATTATAACAATAGCCGTGCCTTTATCACTCTCCTTATGTCGACTAGTTTTGTTTGAACACGCCGTCCTCATCCCCGTTAACTCTTTCCTTTAACTAAAGTGACTCTGCTCCGGTCTTTCCACCACTAGACGCGGGTGAGAGCGGCTTTGACACTGTGAGAACATGTCCACCCGCCGCTGGCCTATTTATGCTGGGCGGCTGATACACCAAATTCTGCATTTTGTTTGAAGTTGTCAGTCGGTGTCAAAACAGCGCGGCCCATCCCCCACCACCACCACCACCACTCGCTCGCTCTCTCTCTCTCTCTCTCTCTCTCATACAAACACATACATCCTCCCCCACCTCAGCGTCCAGTCTCCAACAAATCACATTTCCTCCAAACGCGCTTGGGAACTACCCCACTAGCACCTTTAAAACAAGCGGGGGGCGAGGGGGGACTACAATGATATTATTATTATAACGAGGACGATTATTATTGCGCCACTACTGAAAGGGCACAGGAAAGCGCGCATATAAATACACAGAAAGCACACTTACTTGGGTATCCAGAGCACATCGAGGGGGGGCTTTCTGCCACTTCGCCGTCTTGCTGCAATTTCCTTTTATTATCAGTGGTAGTAGTAGTATATATTTTCCTGTACAGAATGTGTTGCCTCCTAGTTGTAAGCCAAGCAGGAGTGTTGTGCTCGATAATTACATCCCCACGTACGCGTCATGAGGTTATTAATGCAATATTATTTAAGGTCTCTTTAAAAAAATAAAAAAATAATCAAAAAAAATGAGGTCTGGAGTCAAATTCGAGGAGATAGTGAGGCTGTTACTAAGAGAAAGAGCCAAACGGTTCAGGAGCAGCCAACGGCTCTCAGACACTCAAACACTGTGGAGGGTGACCTGCCAGGCAGAAATGAGGCAGGCCCGAGCAGCGGTGCAGCTGTGTGTACACACACACACACACATACTCTGCTCTCGCTCTCTCTCTCTCTCTCTCTCTCTCTCTCTCTCTCACACACACACACACACACATTCCGAGGAGGAGAAGGTGCGCATCACATATTAACTAGTCTGCTGCTTTCATTACTGGGGAATGTGCTTACTTTGGAAAGGAGTGGGGGGGAGCACATTCCATGATGAGGAAAAAAAAAAGAAAAGAAAAACATGCAAGATGCGTACCAAAATAAAATACAAAGAAACACACAGCTGTGCTTAATCCTGCTTTCTTGGGGATTATTTTCCCATGATACCCTCCCAATGGTAAAGCATCAGTCACAGAGTTGGCAGTGGTTAATTCTTGCTGTTTAATCTACAGTAAATTGTCTGAGAGGACATTATTTTTATAGTTGTAATTTATTCTAGAAATCATGCAATACATGAATTTATGTATTCCCAGGGAATTTGACAACATACAGCTATTCTTCTAGGACTTTCAAGGATATGTATAAAGTGAAAAACAAATATCCATGTGATTACTCCCTCCTCTGCACCTTGCGCAAGTCAATCTCTACCTCAGTAAGTGTGCACCTGAGTTGAGACAGCAATTTGAAAGGCTTATTTAAGCGCTTGGAGAGGGCCACTACTCACTTGTGCACAGTACTGGCACCTTGTCCAATTTCAACATGGAGTATTGGCAAATTTTCTTAGCGTAATGGCACCCTTTAATTAATTTTCATTAGGGACACCCCCCCACCACCACCACCACCAACAACCTCTGCTCTCCAATCAACTATCATTGTATCACACGTTTGTAACAATGCAATGATCTACATATCACTGTACCAGCACCTTTTCTTAGTGGTACATTTCAGTCAGGGTTCCCCCTACCCATGTCTTAAATGTTGTTTTTATGTCTATTTTGTTATTTTTTACATTTTTACATTTTGTACATTTAGTTTCTACTAGCTATCCCTCGCAGCTCCGCCCACTTAACAATAATACAGGACAGTTTTAAAAATCAATTAACAAACAGGTATCGCTAGCTAAGCATTGGCAAGGTATGCTCCAACACATCGCGAGAGGCAGACAGACTCGAACGGAGGCTGGCATGTGAGTGAGCAGAGCCCTATCCGGCTCCCCACTCCTGAAGTCACACTCCCTCCCCTCGGCCCACAGCCTTTGCCTCGGATTAGAGCGAATAAATTACTCCTGCAAGCAAACTTTGATACTTAGCGTGATAAGAGATGTCGCAACATCGCGAGAGGTAGACCGACTCAAACGGAGACTGGTGTGTGAGTGAGAAGGGCCCTATCCGGCTCCCCACTCCTGAAGTCACACTCCCTCCCCTTGGCTCACAGCCTTTGCCTCGGATTAGAGTGAATAAATCACTCCTGCTAGCGAACTTTGATACTTAGCGTGATAAGAGATGTTGCAACATCGCGAGAGGTAGACCAACTCGAACGGAGGCTGGCATGTGAGTGAGGAGGGCCCTATCCAGCTCCCCACTCCTGAAGTTACACTCCCTCCCCTCGGCCAACAGCCTTTGCCTCGGATTAGAGCAAATAAATCACTCCTGCAAGCAAACTTTGATACTTAGCGTGATAAGAGATGTCGCAAAATCAACCAGAATGTTCAAGCAAATTACAGAAAAAAAAACGCTGTAAATCCGTTAAGTAGTTCTCTCGTGACAAGCAGACAGACATACAGACAGACAGACATTAGATCTTGTATATATAGAGATGGATCTGTGTAGATTGTCCTGTGTAGCATGTGTTTTGCAGGTGATTCCCCATCACCATCAAGGTGACTGCCCTCAGCCCTGTAAAGGCAGGAGCAACCCACAGTCCCTTGCCGGTCATTGAATGGGCTCATTTTGGTGAGTTCTTTAGTATATTATGCTTTTTGATAATTTGTTGTGAATTACTACTTTAAGCTCTGATTTTTTTACTGGATTCGTGATTGGGACTTGTTTGCCTTCAATGGCATTTCCTGCTGTGTTATTTGTGCACTTCCAAGCTTCCCTGTTTAACAGAGCTTTTTTTAAATTAATCCTCTAATTAATCCTCTAATTTTAAAGATTCTGTGTTATTGTCTGTGTTGCTAACTGGGTTTTTGATGGTATTTCCCCCTCTTGTGGGCATTTTGATTATTTTACATGACTTTATACTTTGAGATTTTCAAGTTCTTGACACATAGTGTACCAATGAGTACTGGCACCACTTCAGGAATCTTCTTGGGGCTATTTCGATGAACTTTCATGATAACTGGTGAGTACCAGCACCAGAAACCCTCCCTACTATATCACCATTAATAGAGTAATGCCAGTAATTTCATTCTACTTCAAAATTGATCTTCACCAATGAAGAGCTCAGAACAAAATAAAAACTAGTTACACTTCCTTTGTTACAAAACCAAACAGCCACTTAAACATACATTTACCAAACAAGAGAGTCTTCCAACTCTTCTTAAACACATTGAGGAAGTCAGAATTTCAAATGGAACAGGGTAGTTTGATCCACCAGCTAGGAGCTACACATGAAAAGAGTCTGGATTGAGATTTAATGCCATGCAGGAGTAGCATCACCAGACACCATTTCTTAGCAGACTTGAGTGGGCAAGAATGAGCATAGAGAGGTATCTCTATATATACATAAATGTACTGACCAATTGACTACTCTATAGGTAAGCATCAAGCAGTTCAACTTAATGTGTGCTGCTACATAGAACATTGATGTAGTGATCTGAAATAATGACTGACATGTACATGCTTTGGATGGTTGAACACCAGATGGGCCTCTGCATTTTGTATCATCTGCAGTAGTCTGATAACACATGCCAGTACTCCTGAGAGTTGTAGTAGTGCAGATGTGACAAGGACAAAGCTTGGACCAGAAGTTGTGCTGCTTACTCTGTCAGATACAGTCTAATCTTACAAAGGTTATGTAGAGTGAATCTGCAAGACCAAGAGACCATTGCAGTATGGTGAGTGAAGGACAGCTGACAATCAATTACTACCCCAATGCCGCATACAGACTTGGCAGGTGTTAGCAATAATGATCCTAACAGAGATAGAATACTGAATAGATGAGCTTAGATAACAAGAAGTCTGTTTTTGCCAGGTTCAGCTGGAGATGGTGCTCCTTTATCCATGTTGCGATATACTGTAAGTGAAACATGCAGAGATTCTAGCTGATGTTGTGTGAAACTTTGGAGGGAATGACAGGTGCAGCTGTGCATCATCAACATAGCCCTGATATGGTAAACCATGGGACTGGATGATGGAGCCTAGTGAGGAGTGTATAGAGAGAAGACAGGACACAGCACTTATCCTTGGGGCACCACCATGCTTGCCTGTGCTTGCCTGATGCACTCTTGACTTCTGTAGATAGATAGATAGATAGATAGATAGATAGATAGATAGATAGATAGATAGATAGATAGATAGATAATGATTTATTTGTCCCAAGTCGGAAACTTGAGAAATACACACAAAAAAAAAACTTTTACAATTACTAGAAAACCTCTGATTTGGCTAGATAAGAGAACAGTCACAGTAAAGGATTACAAAGGCATATTGCAGTAAGTATTGTCACACACGTGCGATTGGGAGGCACCTAGAGGGCCTGAATCATAGTAGTACCACACCAGACCTGGGGGTGGCGAGCTGCACTAACTGTCTCTCTCAATCCTCTGCAGACCATCCACGGGAAATCCCGCTAGGTGCTGGCGCCATTGATGACGATCCTTGTGTAAGGCCTATAGTCTCCTAGACATCACAAGAATGTAGAAGAAGAAAGACATCAGGAGGTAACAATGAAGTCATTGATGTGGCTGTGGATCAAGGAAAGCAAACCATGGACACAAGCTACTTGGGTACAAGCTAGTCGTTGACTGCTCCTGGCAAGGTTGCCTGGGAGAGGGTGTCTGATGTTCGAAAGACCCGAAACACCCAATAACCTCAACTAACACCACTTATGAAGTGCCCATGTGCATCATTGGGTGTATCAGAAGCCTATGGTAGGTTATGGGATGGAGCTATGAAAGGGCTCTCTCATATTGTGAGCTACGTGTTTTGCCCATCTGCTCTACCGGTAACTTCTTTTTTTGGAACTTACATTTATTTTTAATGTTACACAAATAATCTGATAAGGATGGAATGGAAGTGGACATTAAAATCAAAAACGATGAAAGGGGGCTTAAAACCACATAAACATTTCTAGGGAGAAATCTCAGTTGTTGAGTTAGTTAAAATATTTCTAAAGAATTTTGCTAGAGGTAAAATGTCTTTTGAATTTGACTGACATGAATTCTCAGCACACCTATGGTACTTTTCAAATTTTGATTGATTCAATCTTACATTTGGGATACTACCCTGAGGTTAAGTATCAACTAAATTATAAAAATATCTCCAAAATTTTACAAAAAATGTGGTCCAAGATCCAATTTTATTGCTCTTGGGAATCAATGTAAACAAAAATATTCCTTAAAAAATATATATGAGTTTCTTAGTAGATGGTAGTTTCTTAAGGGCAATAAAATGTAAACTCTTTAAACATCTATTTACAATTATTGTACTTTCATTTAATTCAAATATGTAATAACATTTGTAGACTTTTTTTCAGGGGTTGCCCAAATCAGAAAAAGTTGGTATGGTATGGAAAATGCAAAAAAAAAAAACACAGTGATTCTTAAATTTACTTTGACTTTTATTTCATTGCAGACGGTATGAACCCAAGATATTTCATGTTTTGTCTGGTCAACTTCATTTAATTTGTTAATATACACACATTCCTGCATTTTCAAGCCATTCCTCAGTAATAATCATTTCCATGTTGAAAGGTAATTCAGAATCATGGAACTGGTGGGGTAAAGCATCTGCTTTCAAATTTTATCTCCCTCTCTATAAGAAACTCAGCCTCCTGATGTAGCAAGATCAATTGACCTGTCTAGAATTCAACCTTCGAGTAGTTTTCCATACATCAGGTTCTTCACATCAATACATATAACTAAGAGGAGTTCAATACTCTCAAGCCAGTGACTCAATTTTTCCAATGCTAATGGCATTGTCACAATTTTCTATTACTAACATCATAATTTTGTTCTGCAGCAGACACTTTCTTGGAAAAATAAGTACATGGGTGGAGCTTTCCCATTGTTATGAGCTAGAGAGTTCCTAAGTAGCAAGTCGCAAAAACTATAGCAAAAAGCCCCAAAAGTGAAAGGAAGTGTCAACTTTCTGCTTGTAAAACATAAAGGGAAGATGAATCTTTATAAAATAAAAGATTTGATTTGAAAAAGAATCTGTAGCACAGGAATCTTCAAAGAGCACAAAAGGCCCAGAAGGAGTTGCCCTAAAACAACAAGGACATTCCAAGGCAAATAAGTTCCAAAAACACAAATTCAGAAATCAATAAGTCAAAAACAGCATTAAGTTAAAAACATCCAATAATTCCACAAAACCTAATTAACAGTCATAGGCAAAACTCACCAACACTAGCACATTCAATGAGATGCAAAGAACTGCTTGTTTCCTTAGCCTTTCCTCAGTTGATTGCAGTGCCTCAAAGGTGATGGGTAGATGGCACCCGCCTCCTGGGGAAACCACCCACAAAATACATGGAAATAACAGAACAAGCATAGATACATAGAAATTAAGCAATATAGAAGATGAAAAAAAACATAATAATGCAAACATTTACATAAGTAAAACTATTAACATAAAGAAAATAATCAAACATTAGCAGAAAAAAGTAATTTGAACATTAGTCAGGGGAAGACCCCTAACTGAAACATAATACCCATGTCATTAAAATATTGTGACAGTATCACCCTTTCTCCCAAACTAGATTCATCTTCTTCCAACCTCAGATGGGAATGAATACTGTAGTCTGCATGTCTTGAGTGGGTGCTGAAGCAAACATTCGTTTTAACTTGCCTCCTGATCTTCTGGAAACCAGCAAATCTTGTGTGTGGATTTTTTTTAGTCAACATTGAAGTGAGAGTCATTATTGAACTAAAGTTCTTAATACAGCTATGATAATAGTTAGCAATGAACTACTGGACTTGCTTTTCAAGTTCTTTCCATTCTCAAAAAAGATTTCATTTTCGTTGGAGTTATACTTAGGCCTGTCTGAGTAACTCAGTCAGTCAGTTATTTTCTAAACTGCTTTGTCCTGAACAGGACCACAGGGGTGCTGGAGCCTATCCCAGCTACCAAAGATGCAAGGCAAAGACAAACCCTGGATGGAGTGCCAGTCAATTGCAGTGTCTGAGTAACTAAGAATCATAACAATAATATTGATGACTTATGAAATGTATCTTTCTCTAACTTGTCTATCATATGATTCTCTGCATTTTTAAAGGATAATCCTAAGGATATAGTATATACGTGGTCTATATATCCAGAAAAATATCATTAAAATGTGGCTGTAAAATAGTTGGGGCACTTTCAAGCCCTTGTAGCATTATAAGTATTCATAATAGTGTTAAAAGCCATTTTACATTCATCCTCTTCACTTATGTGGATTAAATTACATATACTTCTGAGATAAAACTTTACAGAAACTGTTTACCTTGCGACCTGATTAAGCAGTAAAGAAATCAAAGGGAGAGGATCATTATTTTTAATATTGATTTAACACATTGACATCTGTACATAAATCCCTTTCCATTTACCAAACCTTTAATTATTATAGACAGAGCTGGTATAATGGCTAGCACAACAATATTTTACTAACAATTTAATAAATAAAGCTGCCGTGACCAATAGATAAATACCTGGACTGGTCCTGATAATTTTGACTAGAGGAGAATGAATCTCTAAAGGCATATTGTCTTCTAGCTTTGGAAATTCAGTGGTAGCCTGATACTTGACTTTGTATTTTCAGCACAAATGATGTGGTTCTGAAACAAAAAAACATATATAACAATATTAAACACAAATACTAGAAACTTGTAATACAGTACGTAAGACCCTTTTCTGGATATAGTTCAAGCACCTTGATCACCAATACTGGAAATATTGAGATGTTACTGTTTGAAGAGGCAAGCTTTTGTGTTAATCTGCAGATTTATATATACATACATTGTCACACACGTGCGAGTAGGAGGCAGCTAAAGGGCTTGAGTAATTGTAATACCACATCAGACCAGGGGACGGCAGGGTGCGCTGACTGTCTTTCTCAGTTCCTTTTAGACCATTCCCAGGAAATCCCACCATGTTCTGGCACCTTGGAGGATGGCACTTCTGGTCATGCCCCACTGGATGATGTCACTTCCGGTTTGAGCCCCAATGACGTCACTTCGTCTATGGGCCTTTAAAGCCGCCATCTTACCTCCAGTCAGACAGTTCTGTTTTGGACTCGATCTTGTGAACATCTCTCTCTGTTCATTTACTGAAACTTTTGCTGCCAGGATATAATATATAGGTGGCTGCTCCAAACCTTTATGATGCCTGGAGTGAATTACTTGTCAATACATATATATATCTTGTCATGCTTGGGTCACAGAATTGCACAGAAAACACAGGAGATTGTAGAGACAGGAACTTTATTCAAACACTTCAAACAAACATGTCTCTTTCAGAAGTAAAACAAGCTCAGTATGCAGTTAGTTCTCGATTAAAGAATAGACATCATAGGGGAGCACAATGGGAGTGGGACCCAGAAGAGGAGCAGAGGATGACAGGGGAAGGAGAGAGAAAACAAAGCAATCAGCCAATCCAAAACCAACAGGTGCTGTTCAGGCTTTTAAGTATGTGGAGTACCACGCGGAAAGCATATTGCGTGACAGAGCAGCCGCAAGTAAGCCCAACAAGTAAAGGAGCAATGTGAAGGTAGTCTGTCAGCGTTTTTAGGAGGGGTTTCCCGAGGAGCGTCCGTATCCTCTAGGGGTTCGATCAGCCCCCCAGCTCACAATATATATATATATAGCAAAAGAATCAGATGACAACAATAAAGAGTTGGAGTACTAACCTGGTCACCCCGTATAATTAGTTTGCAAAAAATAAAGAAAATACACATAACAATTGCTGAGACATCTTAAGGATGCGAGTTCTGAGCACAACTGTCAAAAATGGTGTAGCTTCCGGTTTTGGGTCCTCCTTGCAGGAAACGGTGGGTCCTGGTGGTCAGACAATGGAAGTCATGTCACAGTTGTTAAAACCATCAATCATCTGATCTGCAGATGGAGGAAGAGAATAAGGCATTAGGATACAGCACCAACCTCTGGAGCGGTTGTAGAATTACAGTCACTAGAGCCCTACAGCTGTGCCCATATGCACACACGCACATGCATGACAATAAATACAATTATTGCCCTGTGACATTGTCAAGATTTTCTTATAGGATATACGGTATAAAACGTTTGTGGTCTCCCCACTTCAGGGTATCAAGATCTTATGACTGCAGACGTCCCCAGATTATTATTCTCCCACACCAATGCTTGGGTATTGACGTGAGGGTCTTGTGGTTGTACATTGTGTTAAGCCTAATTTTCCTCAAACATGGTACAGAGGACATTGTCCCAGAAGACTAACACCTTGCTTACATCAGAGCATACAAAATGGTTTGACAAGAAGAAATATTTCAATACAATGTAGCACGTTAATCTCTGTTCACTTATTCTTTGTTAAAAATTGTCAAAATTGTATTCAATGTTCTCTTTATACCACACTTCTAGTTAACATATACTATGTACTGTATCTGCTTTATTGGTGAAAAAAAAAATCTCACAACTAAATACCATCCTATTAAACTCTAATACCTACTAATGAGTAACACAAGAAGATGATGTCGGTCCTCCTATATAGGCAAATTCCATAAACCAAATTAATGTTTAGACTTTATACACAATTATTTCCAAAATTCAAACAATGCACAATAGATAAGTACAAAATATTTGCTCTATCTGTAATTCAGGGGCTTGAAATCTGCTTAGATCACAATCTATGGGCCTCCTGGTTTTAAATTATAATGATCAATTTATTTATAGAAATCTGATTATGGAATTATGAACACTGTAGTGTTTAGTTTATTAATTGTAACATTTGCACATTCTACATTATTGTAGTTCCCTTTTTTCATACCTTTATTATGCTTGGATTGTTTTGTTTAAGCGTTTTTGCTTTATTTATCAGAGATAATTGTTTATAAGTCCAAGCATTATTTTTGTTTCTGGGATTTACATTAGTTATTTATAGGAATTGCCTCGCAGTCAGGAGACCCGGGTTCTCCCTGCATGGAGTTTGCATGTTCTCCCAGTGTTTGCGTGGGTTTCCTCTGGGTGCTCCAGTTTCCTCCCACAGTCCAAAGACATGCAGGTTAAGTGCATTGGCGATCCTAAATTGTCCCTAATGTGTGCTTGGTGTGTGTGTGTATGTGTGTGTGTGTGTGTGTGTGTGTGTATGTGTGCGTGCCCTGCCTGGGGTTTGTTTCCTGCCTTGCGCCCTGTGTTGGGTGGGATTGGCTCCAGCAGACCCCCGTGACCCTGTAGTTAGGATATAGCGGGTTGGATAATGGATGGATGGATGGATTTTTATAGGAATACCTAGCCCAGTAAAAAATACTTTTTAAAGTGTAAAATGTACCCTTAAATAGCTTCTATCTGTGTTCCTTTATTCCAGTTAAAGTCCTCATGTTAAAATGATACAAGATATTTAGCACGCTAATTACCTTCATAACTTTAAGTTTTGCAAGCCTTAAGTCATGCTGATATGATCTTGTTGGAGAGAAGGAACTTTCTCTTCCTTTCAATGAAAGCCATACTTGCTTAGTCTACTTCTGTTGGTGAAGTCATAAATTGTAAGATTTACCATATTGACAGGAGCCTCTTAATTTCTGGATAAATCTTTTGAATCCAACAGTCTTGAATGTCCTCCCTTTTAAAATAATTATTTAGAAATAAAAACGTTTCTCTTCCACATCCCCCATATTTAGATAAAACCATTTAATTTTGCATTCCTATGAATTCCTTTCCGGTGAATTGGAAACACTTTGGAATTTCACTTTGGAACCAGTAAAACACTAAGTTCTGTGTGGGACACACTGACCATAAGAAGCTTGAATGCAAGTGACCATTGGAAACATTAACAGAGGAACTTCAGGATGTAGGCTTTATTTCTACTAAGATAAAAATGTATTAATTTGGAGTTATTCATTTTTGCCTTTGTTTTCTTGAAAAGCAGCATCTACAGTGATTAACTCAATCGAGTATTGTATTGTTTGTCAGTTGGATGCACAGAGTTTACAACATATCATATTAATGAAGTTAATCTTATTTCAGATATTCAGTTTATTGTATTTAGCTTTAGCAGGTTTACAGCACTTGAAAGCAAAAATGAACGTGACTTAAGAAAAGCAATATAAAATCTCCTCTTGTGTCTTCCCAACTTAGTTACCCTGTTTCCTTCCCACAATCAAATATTTAATAATAACTACATTCTTACATGAATTAGCTTGAGAGGTTCTATTTCCTCACTTCCTTGCACGACTCATTTTACCTCGTCTGCCATGTTGATTTCCCATTAGGGCGCTGTAATATTTGGGCTGAATGTGTTCTTTTGCACACAGCAGATAGGTTTGGCAATTTATTTCTATTATTTATTCTCATTCCCAATCATCCCAGAAAAATAAGGGGTTTGAGAAGGACTAGATTTTGTTTTTGTTGATTGGTTTTGCTTCAAGAAGTGTGAATGCATTTCATAAATAAATCAGAACTTTCTCCTTTTTTAAATTGAAAAATTGAGAACAAAGTCGAAAGAGGAACCTTTGGTAACACTTGAGGGTGGAGTGGTGGCTCTGAGGCTAAGGATCTGCGCTGGTATCCCGAAGGTTGCTGGTTGGAATCCTCATCAATGCCAAAAGAGATCATACTCTGCTGGGCCCTTGAGCAAGGTCCTTAACCTTCAATTGCTCCAGGGGCGCTGTACAATGGCTGACCCTGCGCTCTGACCCCAAGGGGTATGCGAAAACTAACGAATTCCAAATACGAGAAATTGTATAAGGTAAAATAAAGAACAAAAAAAAAAAAAATTAAAACTGCTCCAAATACATAGAACATACAGTATTTCTAATGTTAGCTTTATTATTGAGTCTCTCTTAAAGTAGATCTTTGGTGCTGCTGTCTGTATAATTAATCCCAACTTTATGCTGCACATGCACTAATTCACTAAAATTAAGTAAAAGAAAACAATTAAAACCAAATTGCTGATGTGCTTGCAGGGCCGACTGTCCAGCCATTCCTTCTTTGAAAGTACTTTTAACATTTTAGGATCACAAGATGTCATAGTCCTTCCGGGAAACATCAAACACAAGACAGAAGTTACCCTGGATGGGTCACTGGTCCCACACAGAAATACACTCCTACTATAATAATTTGGAATGAATCTAGCAAACACATCTTTAAGAGGTAGGAGTAAGCTGGATTACCTAGCACTAGGGGAGCGAGCGCTGTAAAACTGAAGTAATAAGTCAGTACCGGAAGAGCTTCAGTCTATATGTTGTTAAAAGTTACTAAGGCCTTCCTTACTGCAGCTAAACATGACTTAATTCCAATTTTTGGCTCATATCTAATTTTTTTGTTTGACTATTCTAATTAACTTTATAAGTGATTTGATCCTGAGATGACTGTGTACAGATGTGCAGTGGCATTGCTAGGGGCAGGCGGATGGGGCGGTCCGACCTGAGTGGCACATTCATTCTTGGGTAGCGGCATTATTGGCCAAAAGGCTCAGTACAATTCGTGTGTAAGCAGCAGAGTTCGGAAAAATATCACTCATGAATGAAAAAAGTAAAATTCTCCGATTTTTATCCACAAATGGTTCCAAAATAATTTTCAGACTTCAGAAGTCTGATGCCTTCTGTGATGGCATCAGACACAGCAGTTGAAATTTATGAGGCAATAACAAAAATAAACATAAACATTACACTGATAATAATTTCTAGGAAGATAAACAACTAATTTACAATTTATAATTTCGTTTCATCATTAATTCAAGTGCGCTCTTGATCTGCGCGGAAAACATACCCACCTATCACTTGTATACTAGGTTCTGGTTTTCGCAGTGTAAAAATATTAAACCAATAATTAGAACATGGCTTATCAGTGTGTCTATACAATATTCTTGTCTAGTTGATGCTTATAAATAATTATATGTGAAAAATTATTGCTGTTTCTCTATATATGAATAAATCTATGCAAAAATTATCTTCATTTTTCTCTATACATCATTTTAATTTTCTGTTTAAATAGGTTAACATATGTAGATATGTTGGAGGGTGGTAAATTGAAACATCGCCCTGCCCCGCCCCGAGCGGCACAAACTCTAGCTACGCCACTGCAGATGTGTACCTCGAATGCACAAACTTAACTAAAACAAATTTGTCAAACTGTTGCAACCTAATAGACAAACATGAGCAAAAACAGCAGGCTGGTTGTTATTCTAGTTTACATAATTTTCAGTGCAAGTTCTCTGAGTTTGTTAGATCATAATGTCAAGGAAGAGAAATAGCAAACAAAAAATTGCAGCTGGTATTTTGAGCACAGTACTCACTGTCTTATATGGGTACATATGGGAGGGAGAAACGAGCAAGGGCAGCTGGGAGTGAGATGTCAAGGAATTTGGCACAAAACAGTGATTTGGCAACTTCAGAATGTTTAGTGAACATTCAATTACCTGTGTCAAGCTCTATAAGCAAGCCTGTCTTGGACAAAATTTGTGCTTGAGGTATATGATTTCCATCAAAAAAAAAAAAAAACCAAGTGGTTGAGCTCTATTTGCACTCTATGAAGCATAAAGCTTTATTCAAAACTACTTGCTAGCCCAACTGCCTTCCCTGAGGTGTGCATATTGTAATGAGAGCGACAAAGAGATCATAGATCTTTGGGGCACCCGATGGCTAACTGCATATAATGAAAACAAAATGCGGGTTCATACATGTTAGGGCAAAAGAAAACATCATATTGAGTCGTGTCTCAAAGTAGACTGATCAAGATGGTGGAGCTTCCGGTCTTATGGGCTACTGGCAGGAAGAGGCGGGTCCAGGCAGACAGACAACAGAAGCGATGTCAGAGATTTTATGGCTGTCAGTTTTCTGGTCTGCAGAGAAAGGAAGAGAAAAGGCATTAGTAAACAGCACCCTCTGGTGTCTCCCCATGCGCAAGCGTGTGACAATGTAAAACACCCCCGACTGATATGTGTTTCTCCAATTGCTTCTCACCACACACTCCCCCCAATCTGGGCAGTGTAAGTTACTGTGTGGAGTGTCTATTATAAAATTCATATAGCACACTACTTTGCGTTTTTGATTGCAGAAGGCCTACAGCCCATAACAGGAATGCCTGTAATATTGTACTGTTCCTTAGTATCAGTTTGTGAGGGAGGGTGAAGGCTCCTTGTTAAATCAGACTGTTAATTTCCTGGCAGTGTGCTTTGGGGTCTGTTCCTGCCTTGCATCATGTGATGAACAGCAGAGGCCTCTGCTCAATCTAACCTTTTGCTAGAATTAAATGCTATGAAATGGATGGATACCTTTTATTCCAGCCTGCAATTTTCTATGCTGTTAGCTAAGTGATGACTCCTTGGAATATGTCAAAGGCTATTTTAATTTTTTTTCTAGACTCGAACAATGTAGGACATAATTATTTCAGGTAAAGATAAAGATAAAAATGATTAATGTTATATGTCCCACCCATTTAATTTACCGTTTGCTTACTTCACTTCAGCCACACAGAAAAAGTCCTTAAAAAATACAGTGCCTCCCATTTCAAAACCGTGGGGATTAATATGCAGTTGCACCAAAGCAGTTTGCAGCTATAACAGCCTCCACTCTTCTGGGAAAGCTTTCCACAAGATTTTTAAGTGTGTCTGTGGGAATTTGAGACCGTTCACCCAAAAGAGCATTTGTGAGGTCAGGTACTGATAGTGGTTGAAAGACTTGGCTTATAATCAGTGTTACAATTCATTCCAAAGGTATTCAATAGAGTTGAGGTCAGGGCTCTGGGCAGTTCCTCCACACCAAACCTGACAAATAGTGTCTCGATGGACCTGGCTTTGTGTACAGGGGTGAAGTCATGCTGGAACTGAAAAGGGATTTCCCCAAACTGTTGCCAAATTGGAAGTGCTCAATTGACTACATTATCCTTGTATGCTGTAGCATTAACAGCACACTTCACTGGAACCAAGGAGCCTAGTTTATACCTTGAAAAACAGCCGCGGACCATTATCCCTAATCTACTAAACTTTACAGTAGGTACTATGCTGGCATTCCCCAAAACCAGATTCACTCATCAGACTGCTAGACAGTGAAATGTGATTGATCATCCTGAGAACATGTTTCCACTGTTCTAGAGTCCAGTGGTGGCATGCTTTACACCACTGCAGCTAACACTTGGCTTTACAGAGAGAGATTTTAGGCTTATGTACAGCTGCATGGAAACCCAATTCATGAAACTCCTGACATAAAGTTCTTGTGCTGATGTTGCTTCCAGAAGCAGTTTGGAAATAGGTTGTGAGTGATGCAATAGAGGACACGCTATGCACTTTAGCATACAGTAGCTGCCCTGCTCTATGACCTTGTGTGGTCAACTACTTTGTTGCTGAGCTGTTGTTGCTCCTAGACACTTCTACTTCACGAGAATAGCACTTACAGTTGACCGGGCAGATCTAGCAGAGTAGATACTAACTAGTAACAAAGGTGGCATCCTATGACAGAGCTACGTTTAAAGTCACTAAGCTCTTCAGAATGACCGGTGTTTGTCAATGGAGATTGCATGACTGTACGAGGTGTGATCAAAAAATACAGTGAATGTTTTAAAAAAGATTGCAGTAAAAGATTAACAACTACTAGTCACCCTCAAAATACTCTCCTCCACTTTGAATACACTTATCCACTTTGCGAAGCAGTTCTGGAAGTTTTCTTTCGAGAGTGTCTTTAGTTGGCCTGTCATGGCTGCCTGGATGTCCTCAATGGGTTGAAATCGTTTGTCTTTCATGGTCATTTTCAATTCAGGGAACAGCCAGAAGCCACACGGTGCCAGATACTGTGAATAAGGTGGATGTGGACACAACGTAATGTTTTTATTTGACAGAAATTGTCATACTAGAATGGATATGTATCAAGGAGCGTTGTCATGATAAAGAATGAAACCGTTTCAACATTTTCCTCGGTTATTGATGTTGAAGGACGTCCTGATTTTTTCTCGTCTTCAACCGAGTCAGATCCATTATGAAATCGATCAAACCACTTGTAAACAGTCTTAATTGTCGGTGCAGTGTCACTATAAACTGATTTTAACATCTGATGGGTTTCCTGAGCTTTCTGCAATTTGAAACAAAATTTCATGTTAATATGTTGCTCGATACCCATTATTAACGACAAACTTGAAAAACACACTTGAACTCAACAGTGGCTCACAAACGACTGACAGGATCAAAGAAGTTGAAACTTGTCACAAAGTAGGCTCTAGGATGGACATGTCAGAACCTGCATTGAATTGTTTTTTCATTGCTCTTACATGGTGCTCTACATCAACATTCACCGTACTTTTTGATCACACCTCGTATGCCAATTTTTTTTCCCCTTGTTAGGAATGGGTGCAGCTGAAAACCTGAACTCAGAAATTTGAAGGGGTGTCCACATACTTTTGTTCATATAATGTATCAATATTTTTGTTCTCAGATCACCCATTATCCTGAGTGATGCTGGAGTCACTCTATATAAGCTGTTGCCATATCTGTCATCTTCAAAGCCGAGGAGCCAAGTTGCTAGCATGCATTCTACATGCACATTAAAGTCAGCTGAGTTTCACAGGGCTGCAGGGTCAGTCTATTGTAGATACGCACAGAATGGCATACAATAGCAAACTATACAGTACAGTGACTTCAGGGAAATCCTAAAAAAGGTTATTCAGGTCTTTCAAATAGGGAACAAAGTTCAGAAATTCAGAAAAGCTGCCTACACAGGCCAACAGTGAATCCATTTATAATCCCACCCACACATTTCTTGAGACAATAAAAGGAAAAGCAAGTGAGCACACTGAGAAATTTCAGCCATCACATAGACTTTGAACACTCAATTCCAAATTCTTTTCCTAACCGCCCACCAATTTTCACATTTGATAATTGTATATCATGTGTCGCACTGGACAAAGTTTATCTCAGCAGCAGTACCCATAAGTCAGGAATAAATCTGGATAGTATACTAGTTCATTACAATGTAGACTCAGTCAGTCATTTTCTAACCCGCTTTGTCCTGAACAGAGTTGTGTGGGGTGCTGGAGCCTGTCCTAGCCAGCATAGGGTGCAAGGCAGGAACAGACCCTTCAAAGGGTGCCAGTCCATCACAGGGCAAACACACACACATGACCACCAACCACACACTAGGGACAACTTAATATCGCCAACCTGCATGTCTTTGAACTGTGGGAGGAAACTAGAGCACCGACAGAAAATGTAGACATGGGGAGAGCATGTAAACTCCACATCGGGAGGACCCAGGATGTGAACCCTGGTCTTCTTACTATAAGGCAGCAGTGCTAACACTGTGCCACCATGCCACCCGACAATATAGGCGCATACTGGGTTGATTTAGACACATCCATTAACCTAATACTGATGTCTCTGGGATGAGGCTGTAAAACTGGGTTACTTGAAAAACATAGAAAGAACATTATTTGTATGGGTCAAGAATCTGTTGATTTTATCTTGGAGAGACCTTTTAACACAACCCACCTCTTTAACTTGTTCCTATGTGATGTCTTTCTCACTCTGTGTCAGTTCTAATGATTTTTGTTCAACAGGCCGAAGTTTATTTTTTTTACTGGAGTTTTTCAATCTTCACTGCAAGAGCAACTCTTCAGTCTCATGGAGATGATGCACTAAGCAATGGTTGTCCAGCTTGGTCGGGTTATCTTAGCATGTTTACAACAGCATTTGTGTTTTTATTTAGCTATTTATGAAGCAAGGCAGCATCTTTAGTGTTTTTCAAGATACTTGATTCCAACTGACTGTGCATGAATTTTTGTTACTGACTTCCACCAAGGCACAGTGGGTAGCGCTGCTGCCTCGCAGTTAGGAGACCCGGGTTCACTTCCCGGGTCTGCCCTGTGTGGAGTTTGCATGTTCTCCCTGTGTCTGCGCGGGTTTCCTCTGGGTACTCCGGTTTCCTCCCACAGTCCAAAGACATGCAGGTTAGGTGCATTGGCGATTCTAAATTGTCCCTATTGTGTGCTTGGCGTGTGTGTGTGTGTGTGTGTACGTGCACGCCCTGTGGTGGGCTGGTGCCCTGCCCGGGGTTTGTTTCCTGCCTTGTGCCCTGTGTTGGCTGGGATTGGCTCCAGCACACCCCCGTGACCCTGTAGTTAGGATACAGCAGGTTGGATAATTGATGGATGAATGGACTTCCACCAATCAGTGGCACATTTGTGTCTTTTCTCATCTTGTCCATTAAGTCTGTCTTTCTGAGACATAACTAAACATAACCCATCAACGGCTCTCTTCGTATTGTTTGTCTAGTCTGCTGACAAATAGTCAGCAGGTTCTATTTTGTGTGTAGAACCAGCCACTGGGTGAGAACACGTTGCTTTGTGAATCCATTGTATGAATAAAATATAAATAAAAATGAAACTTTTTCTTTCCTTTTAAATTCATCTTTGACATATATGTGAGTGGTAGAGGTAAAGCATAAGTGCTATAAAACTTCATTGTCAGATGTTAAAATGATGTTCGTAGCTAACAAGTCATTAAAAAATAACCATTTTTACTAAGAGGTAAAAGCAAACAGTACAAAGTAAAACTGAGGTTCTGCCAGGTGTTTAATCATAAGACATGCAAAGGTCCAATGCAGAAAAACCGTAATGTTTTAGAAAATTAGTGAAACAAACCCGCAACTGTTTATAGGGAAGCGATAAAAAGAACCTAGTGAATTATTTTTATTTACAAATAAATTAAAAATTTCAGGAAATAGTCATTTGACAGTTATTACATTAAATTTGTCTGGTTCCTTAAGTTGATCAAATATTTAATTTAGGAAGAACCCTACCTACTCATGAATACAAATTGGTATAGAATTAACTGGTATTTCTGCTACCCACCTTATTCAACATTTTCCTTGTTATTTTGTAATTTCACTTCAATTAAACAGCAAGAAATCAATCAATTGAATTTTTTGTTTTGCATCCTCACCCACCATAACTTATCATTTATGGGGGAGGAGTGAAAGCTTTAGATTCATCAAAACTAATGTTGACGTTTTAGTGTCCCCTGATATCGAAAACATCGATATTTTAATGATAGGTGTGTCTGTCTGTGTCTGTGTGTGTCTCTGTGTCACAGTTTGTTGAGGACAGTCTAGAGCTAAAACGGCTAGACGGAAAAATACTAAACTCGAAACTTAAGCCTGTTATGAGATGACAATGTGCTGATTAGTTTTTGAGGCAAATCGTGCAACAGAAAGAGGCATTCTAGAGCAGGGGTGTCAAACTCCAGGCCTGGAGGGCAGCAGTGGCTGCAGGTTTTCATTCTAAACCTTTTCCTAATCAGTGACCGGTTTTCACTGTTAATTAACTCCTGTTTCCTTCATTTTAATAGCCGTGTTCTTAAGGATTCATTGCTCTGAATTTATTCCTTTTCTTTATTAAATGGCAGCCAAACAGAAATGAAGCATGAAAGAAGCCAACAGATGACCAGCTAAATTGGGGCTTCAGACTAAACCAACCAGTTTCACAATGAGAAGCAGATTCTTGCTGTTAATTAAACTCATTATTTAATTCCATGGCTTGTTGCTGCTCTCATTCTGCCACAGCAGACATTTCCAGAACTGTTGATTTTTTTGTTTTTTCTAAGACCACCCTCACAATGTGGTGACCTGAGAGATCAACCTTACTGAGACCTCCACCTTTCTTTATTTTCACATATTTTGTGATGGGCACAAGTGAGCTAGTCATATGGATTCTTGTTTTGTGGCTCGTTATTGTTTGGCTGCTAATTAAGAAAAAGGAAACAACTAAGGGGCCTGAGTCAAGGTAATTAAAATTAAGGCAAAAGAAGGTAATTAGCAGCATAAACTGGTCTCAAATTAAGAAGATGGTTAGAATGAAAACCTGCAGCCACTGCGGCCCTCCAGAACCGGAGTTTGACACCCATGCTCTAGAGGAACCCCCAAATGCCATAATTTTGCAGTTAATTATGAATTCTTTTTGTCAATTGCTATAATAATGACCTATTGTATGATCAGAAAGGTCAGCATAAGTGCGGTAAATAACTGCTGAAATGTTACAGAATAGTTTGGGTAACGTCCAAATTTTTTCAAGTTACAACTATACTGCTACATAATTACCTCATATCATAAGTCGCATATCATAACTTGTTTGTAATAGAAAGTTACAATATAAACAAAATGTTACTTACAATGACACATTTAAAACTTTTAAGTTCTGAAAAAGTACACAAATACCATTAATGATATTGAAGTAACATTTTTTGTTAATTTATTGTACTTACAGCAAAATAAACACTTTCTTATTTTTAAACAATTTAGATAAGTATGTATGCTGTCAGGTGTTCAGGGATTGGGTAAACTGTTTTGAAAGACATGCAGGTTAACTATATTTACAATGTTAAATTGGACATTGATGTTTGTGTGTGTGAGTGCAGTGTGTGTTCAACCTACGATGATTTGGTGTCCTGTTCAGAGATTGTTCCTGCCTTGCATTTGATGAGCTTCCCAGTGTCCCTGCTATGGATAAGTGGGTTTAGAAAATGGATATTTCAAAAATTTTCATTGGAAAGTTGAAAAAATTTAAATTTTTTATTTACTTCATGAGAGACATTTTTAACTAATTTGTCTCAGAGTGGTGTGTGTGTGTTGTGTGACTGAGGTTTGCTCAGACTGCTGCAGCGCTGTTTGTACAGGTGGTATATTCAAGTATAAGATGTGGATACACAGACAGGGGCACGCAACTTTGTTGTCATTTAAATAGCTGTTTGAGGATTTATCTTGCTGACAGAAGCAGCTGTCTGAAATGCAAAAGAGAAAAATATTGTATGGAAAATATACAAGTTGAAGTCACCTCTCTCTCAAGCTGAACTTGAAACAATAAACTAATCCGTAATTCATGTAGTGCAGAATGTTTCTCAGTTTGTTTTAAGGACAAGCAACCTGCAAGTGAGAATTGCCTAGGTAGAATGGATTTAATTATCATATTCATTGATGTTCAACATATTTAATTCAGCTGCGGCACTAAAATATAGAAGAATAAGCTTTTATTATGAAAAAACACTTCTTTATTGGAGATTTATTTTAGTAACATAGTGCAGTTGGCCCTGCGGTGGGCTGGCCTGGGGTTTGTTCCTGCCTTGTGCCCCGTGTTGGCAGGGATTGGCTCCAGCAGGCCCCCGTGACCCTGTAGTTAGGATATAGCGAGTTGGATAATGGATGGATGGATAGTACAGTTGTAGGGAGGGCCATGCAATCCCAATGCCTTCAATACTGTATGTGTAAAGTGCACCTTTCCTTCCACTTGCTTTTCCAAATTCTTGATCATGGCAACTTGTTATCGCTTGTACAGAAAAGATTGTGCGACCAGAAGATGAAACATTGACGAGAGCCCAGCCTAGATTCTTTTTTTTTTTTTTTTAATTTATTTTTTATTAATTTTATTACAATCCATACAAAGCAATCAAGTTTTTACAAAGAGAAAAATTAAGAACAGATCGATCCCCACCCCTGAGAGAGAGAGCAAGCCAAACGGCGTTAAATTTAAGGCTTGTAAACATACCTAAATTAATAAATTCTCTGTGCTTTATGAACTTATTTTAAAATATTACTGATTAGATCCTGCCATGTTTTGAAAAAAGTCTGTACGGATCCTCTAACTGAGTATTTGATTTTTTCCAACTTCAAATAATATAACACATCGGTTTCCCACTGACTTAAAAGAGGAGAGTTTGGGTTCTTCCAGTTTATGAGAATAAGTCTGCGTGCCAAAAGTGTAGTGAATGCAATCACAATTTGTTTGTCTTTCTCCGCTTTAAACCCATCTGGAAGAACACCAAACACAGCTGTTAATGGGTTTGGAGGGATTGTGAGTCCAAGGCTATCTGAAAGGTAATTAAAAATGTTTGTCCAGAATAATGTTAATTTGGTGCAGGACCAGAACATGTGACCTAGTGAGGCTGGGACTTGGTTGCAACGTTCGCAGGTTGGATCATGCCCTGGAAACATTTTGGAGAGTTTTATTCGAGACAGATGTGCTCGATATATAATTTTGAGTTGTATAATTGTATGCTTTGCGCATATGGAGCTCGAGTGAATTCTCTGCATTGCTACTTTCCACTCCTTTTCTGATATATTAATTGAAAGATCTTTTTCCCAGTGTCTTCTTGGATCTTTGAAAGGGAGGGATTGTAAAATGATTTTATATATTGTAGAAATGGAGTCTAAGTCCTTGAGATTGAGCAATATTTTTTCCAGCATGGATGAGGGTGCAAGATGAGGAAAATCTGGAAGGTTTTGTTTAACAAAGTTTCTGATTTGAAGATAATGAAAGAAATGTGTAGCTGGAATGTTAAATTTGGAATGTAATTGTTCATAGGATGCAAAGACGTTGTCTATATAAAGATCTCTAAGCAAGTTAATTCCAAATTTTTTCCAGATATTAAAAACTGCATATGTTTGTGAAGGTTGAAAGAGGTGGTTCTCCTGCAGGGGTGCCACAGATAGAAGCTTCTCCGTCTTAAAATGCTTTCTACATTGGATTCCAGATTCTAAGTGAGTGGAGCACAATTGGGTTATTAGTGTATTGCAGATAACGTGTGTTTATTGGAGCACAGAGCAAGGAATACAAAGAAGTACTGCAGGATTTTACTTCTATTGCGGACCAATCCTGTGGATGTTCTTCTATTTGTGTCCAGGTTCTTATCGCCTGTATATTTGCTGCCCAGTAATAAAACTGGAAGTTAGGTAGAGCCATGCCGCCTTCTGCCTTTTGTCTTTGTAAGGTCGCTCTTTTGATGAATGGATGTTTTGAATTCCAAATAAATGAGGTTATTGTCGAATCTAATTGCCTAAAAAATGATTTATTAATGTATATTGGGATGTTTTGAAATAAAAAAAGGAATTTAGGAAGAATATTCATCTTAACAGTGTTAATTCTTCCAGCTAGTGTGAGATGAAGGGTTGACCATCTATGCAAGTCTTGTTTAATTTTTTCCATGCAAACGGCGAAATTTTGTTGATATAGAGCTTTATGTTTACTTGTGATGTTTACCCCTAGGTATTTAAACTGTTCTGCAATGATAAAAGGTAGGGTATCTAATCTAATATTATATGCTTGAGAGTTCACTGGAAAGAGTACACTTTTATTCAGATTAATTCTGGGACCAGAGATCTTTTGAAATTCTGTGAGTGCTGCTAAGACTGCCGGCACAGAATTTTCTGGGTCTGATATATACAGTACCATGTCATCTGCATATAATGAGATTTTCTGTTCCAGTCCTTCTCTGCTAATCCCCTTTATCTGATCAGTATTTTGACAATGTATTGCCAGTGGTTCAATGGCAATCGCAAACAGCAGCGGTGACAAGGGCCATCCTTGTCTAGTGCCACGTTCTAGTTTAAAGTAGTCTGAGCAAATGTTGTTGATGCAAACTGAAGCTTCTGGGTTAGTATACAGTAATTTAATCCATGCACAAATGTTTGGGCCAAACCCAAACTTCTCCAATATAGTAAAAAGGTATTTCCATTCAATCATGTCGAATGCTTTTTCTGCATCCAATGATAATAATATTTCTGGGGTGTTTGATTTAGTTGGTGAGTATATTACATTAAACAGGCGTCGAAGATTTGAAGATAAGTGCCGGCCCCTAATAAATCCAGTTTGGTCTTGTGATATTACCGAGGGGAGCACTTTCTCCATCCTTCTGGCTAAGATTTTAGAGAGTATTTTAACGTCGTTATTCAGAAGTGAAATTGGTCTGTATAATGCACATTGTAATAAGTCCTTATTTTGTTTTGGAAAGACAGTGATTAGTGCTTGGCGTAGCCTAGATTCTTTAACCAAAAGCCTGTCCTATCTTACACCAAAAATGAGAGTCAGGAATAACAATCAAAGTCATAGTGAGAACAAGTTAAGGATTCTTTTAAACCAGATAATCAAACAAGAAAGTGCACACCAAGGAAAAGATTGCTTTCCAGTCATGGACACCAGGAAGTGCACAGAGTTGATCTTTATGCCCTTCACTCCCAATGACACATGCAGCACATAGCAACTCCATATCAACCATTAAAACAATGGCACACAAATTGGCAGCATCTATGAGAAGAAAAAATGGTGTTGCAGGAAGTGAAAACATATTTTTAGGGACTTAAACTTAATAGCTGAAATAAACTCAGCAGATAACAAATCCTGTAGCAGAAAAAGAGATCAAAAATAAATTAAAATAAAGCCAAAAAAAAATTTAAATGAAATCAGCTCATGACAGTGACATATCAAATGTGGATGAGACATGTAAGTAAGAATTTCATCGTAAACATGACAATAAATTTGGACTTTTATACAAAGCAGTGTCTATGATATTGTATGTTGCTTGTGGCTAATCAACATGTGACCTGCAACATATTAATGTGAAGCAACATGAGCAACAAAATGTGTACAGTAAAAGAAGGGAAGTAAAATAATTCAAAAATAGACTCACAGACATCTAAATCTTGAAAAAGTCCATTTTGTCCTACAAGAAAACAAAAGTCAAAAATTAAACTTGCATATTGTCAGTCATAGAAAACTCCCCATAGTCAGTTTTAAATTGGCGGACTTAGTCTAGCCGGCTAATCGATTTTAAAATTAAAACATAGGGTGCGTTAGCCTTTTTTAAAGGAAGTTTAAAAAGCTAATTTAAATAATCTGTAGCTAGGTTAGTGGCTAATGTGGAAACCCATTTTAATTTATTTTGTATTTTGTGTTAGTTCTCCACTAATGGTCTCAGTCAAATTATCTGAAATTACTCTAATGGAAAATATGCCAAAAAGATGTGGAGAAATGTAAATGACTGTTTCAAATCATGAATTTATAAAAGTGGTCTGTGTGGTGCCCCCGTTTGTTCTCCCTTTGCCTACACATTTTTGTTTTTTTGTCCATTGAAGCACATATTAGGTCAGCTGATGTGTCACCCTAAATGTCCGAGTGAGTATCTGGTCTGCTCCTTGTCCGGGTTCATCACATACCTCACTCCTCATGCTGCTTGGGTTGGCTCAATCCTTTTCCATAATCCTCTTTTAAAATAAGCAGATTTGTAAAACAAATAAAGAACATAATAAAACTCAGTCAGCCCCTAAATGTTTATTTGTAACCAGTGCTGAAAAAACAGGGACTTGATTCTGTCTTTTTTGATTGTTTGGTAAGAATGGGAAAGCCATCTTCTCAAGTCCTCTAATGCATGACTTTCATCTATGAAGTGGATTTGATTTTAACAATTTGTATTTTATGCAGTATTGTAGATTGAATTTATGAGAGCTCCAAAAATTAGTGCATTCTAAATCATATTCATTCAGCAGTGGATGTGCATGCTCTACATTGTGTATCACTTACTGGAGTTCTAGGAGGTTTTACAAAGACCTCTGTTGACTCCATAAAAAACTAAAGGACATAACATATCAAACATGTGCAACACTGTTTACCCTCTGAGTGCTAGCCAACCAAGTACAGTACATCATACCATGAGTAAAATAATGCTGTACAGAGGACAAATCCAATATAAAAATCACATCAAGGACCACAGGAATCGGATAAACATAAGGCAAGAAGTAATTGGAATGATGCAAAAATAATTCAAGTTCTCACCCTTTATGGCAAGCCAAATTCACATTTAGATACAGCATATCTCACAATAAAATTCAAATATTTTAAAATGCAGTTCACTTTTAAAGATATCTGAAATCATTTCCAGATATCTCAAAATATGTTTAAGATGTCTGCAATATATTTTGAGATATCTTTAAATGTTATTTCAGCTTGCCATAAGCAAGTCCTATTTAAAATATAGGTAATTTTGCAGATATCTTGAATTGCATTTTGGATATCTCAGAATCTCAAGACTATTTTTAAGACATCTTGCAACTATATGAGATCTCTCAAAAATGTCAAGGAATTTATTTTAAGATATCTTGAACTGTATTTTAGAGATCTTAAAATTGGGCAGCACAGTGGCACAGTGGTAGCACTGCTGCCTTGCAGGTTTTGTGTCCTGAGTCCTCTCTGCTTGGAGCTTGCATGTTCTCCCTGTGTCTGCCTGGTCTGCATGGTAATTGGGTGTTACTGGTTTTCCTCCAGCTGCCTGGATAAAAGACATGCAGGTTAGGTGAATTGGAGAAGCTAAATTGGCTTTAGTGTGTATTTTTGGTGTGTGTGTTTGCTAAGCGATGGACTGGCATCCGGTCATGGGTTTGTTCCTGCCTTGTGTCCGAGGCTAACTGGGATAGGCTCCAGCCTGTGACGATGCTGTTCGCTCCATACTACCATCTTGCTTCTGGGAGCCCTTGAACCCTACACTGTCGGTAATGTCACAATGAGCTTGGCCGTGAGGCACAACAAAGCAAGGGTAAGATGCAAAAGTGTAAAGTGCTTTTATTAAACTAACAACAACAATCAAAAACAAAGTGTCCAAATCAAGTGCAGTGCATCAAAACCTTTTAAATAAATAATCCAGTAAAAACAAGGTGAAATCATGGAGGTTAAAATTCAGTAAATAGAAAAAAAAATCTTTCCTTTAAAAATCATGACGAGGTTAAAATAACGGCTGGAAGCAGTCTCTTTAAGAGCAAAGCCTGGTGCCTTCTTTTACCTGGCAGCTCCCTTGCTTCTCCCATCAGGCTTCTCAACAGGGGAGTCACTCTTCCTGCAACTGACCTTCTCTCCACTAAACTGGTCTGGACGCTTCCCAATCCCTGGCTTCGGTTCAGCACTCTCCAGACCGAGACTTAGGTTCCCCCCCAACGGCCAGGATGCTCACATTGGGGAGTACATCTCCCAAGCCTCCCGACAACTGCTGCCTTCTCTGCCTTATGCGGCCAACCATCCTTCTTCTGGTCACTCCCGCTCCTCCAAAATGGTCAGCGGGAGCGACCATTACCAACTGACCTAGGTGTTGGCCAAACACCCCGCTAGGGCTCTCAGTCCAGCTGCATGCGAGCCTTCGCTCGCTCACTTTCTTTGTCTCACGCACGCACCGGCTTTCTCCTCGCTACTTCCTACCACCTTCTTCTCCTGCTACCTATGTCTCTCTCTTCTTTTTGTTTCCTCTCTCTACTAGCCTCCTCACACTTCTATATATCATGGGGACATGGTTCAGTTGTGACAATCAGCAGCTCCCGGGAACAATTACGGACGCGGATGACTCCTCACCTGTGCACTTAAGTGAGAAACGCCCGCATCATGAATCCCCCGGGAACTGCTCAGCCACACTACCACGCCCCCTTTCTAAGCCGCGAGTGCGCCGATTATTTATTTTTAAAGCTGGCCCTTGACATGAGCTGTGGACCTGCTATACCACACAGCCCCTCCCACATGACCCTGGTCTGGAGCTTAGAAAATTACATAACAAACTTTAAAATTAATTTAAGATATTCTTAAATAAATGTATATTCAGATATGTGAAATTCTTTTTAAGATATGTCTCGATGCATGCTCAATAATCCAGGTAAGGAAATTCTAGAAAGTTGATTCTTGCATATCATTGATCACATGGCCCATTGTTAGTCAATGGTGCTAGTTCGGTCATTAGGCCAAGGTACTGTTTATAAGGTTGGAGAAACCTCCAGTCAGCTGAGACTGAGGAGGTCACTTGGATGAGTGATGAAACGTATCAGAAACAAACTATGTCCAGATGAACAGAATCAACTTTCAAGAATCTTTTTAAGATACCTTACTTGCATTTCCAGATATTTTAAAATGGATGTTGAGATATAATGAATATTTTTTTGGCTTAATATACAACCCTAGCAATTGATCTTCAAGGGTGTGCATGTGTATCCTGAATGAGTTAGCTTCCATCGGTCAAAGTCCTCACGTTATGCCTTTAGTCTATTTCTTCTCTCTCTTGCATTTAATTCTTTTACGGCTGACTCTTTTGCACCTTCCTACTATGCTGTCACTCATTTCTTATTGGCACTTCATTCCTACACACATTGACTTGACTGATTTATAATTTGATCTAATACCAAGATATTCCTGAGCACTTCCAATAGTCTTACTTATAATTTGTCCATTAATTTTTTTGAACTTGCTTTCTTGGTTCATGGATGGGAGAAATGGTGTCAATCTGAACAGCATTGGACACAAACTGGAATCAAATCCTGGATGGAATGCAGATATCTTTTGTACTGTGTGCAAAATGTCCAGAGATATTGAAGGACTCCTATTAGCACTCCATTGTTGGCTGAACACAGCAGTTTTACTGTGGTAATACACAGTGGAGTGTATAGAGGATATACAGAGTGTGTTTTGCCCCAAGGGAATCCAAGAATATCCAAATGTACTGTATAGTTGCTGTCTATTAAGAGGCAAAACAGCAACTACCTCCTTAGTGCTAGAGCAATGAAAACAGTGATGGTAAAAATGAGTTGAAGGGTCCATGCTGCATGTATTTGAACTTTGTGTTGCTGCAACCTACTAAGGCTACATTAATGCATCCGTTAAAATGACTCAGTTATGATTTTTGCCACATAACTGTTTGTTTAACTGTTCAAATAATTTTTGCTAGCAATTCTAACCAATATGGTTTTGTACCAATATTTGCAACATAAATACAACTTAATTCATCAGGCAACAGCAACCTAATAGACAACCAACAACATACTAATAGGTTACTGCTGAATTAAAATTGTTTACAGTATGGATGTCTGCAAATTAATCATCTTGCAAGGCTGAGGACACGTGAGAGAAGCTAGAAATAGTAGAAACAAAATGTGGAAGGATTTAATGGAAAAGAGTGGTTTGAAAATTTCAGAAAGTTTAGGGGGGAATTCAAATATAACAATTTTTGATTGCAAGACTCAGTCAGAAAAATACCTCAATGAGATATGACATTTCAGAAATCACAGAGCAATTGGCATCTATTGATAGACTTTATTTGTTTTGTGTTGTGATTTTACATTTCTGTAAAACCATTGATCTGTGTTGCATGAGTGAAAACAAAGATTTCTATTTAACAGATGTATACAAAGAACTGTTGTTTATAGCTCTCTATTTAGGTCTCCAGCCTAAAAGGTAGCTTACAGTGATGGTGACAGCATAATTACAAAGTTATCCCAGCAACCCCATACATGATAAAAAGAAATCAATTACATTTAAGTCTCTGAAATAAACTGACTACTCTAATATAATTCCAAAATTCATTGAAATCATTGTAGAATGATTATCTTTATAGATTTTCTATGATGCCTGTTCACTGATCCTCGTCACCAAGTCAAGTCAAGTCAAGTCAAGCTGGGGAGCATGTACTGGTACAGTGTATTGCCGCACCTACTACATGATGAATCAATTCGGGATTCTGATTGGCATCCCCCCCAGGCAGACACACGGTCCAGTCCCACCCTCCGGAAATGGCCCTTTATCCTGATCCAGCCACTCGGGTCCACAACAATGAGGATCTTACGAGCCGGATCACCCTCAGGGAAACGCACCACTTGGCCGTAGTGCCGTAACTGACGCTCAATCACAATGCAGGTAATGTGCCTCATTCAAACCAGCGGTACCCAAGGATTTTACAGAGAGACACAGTACCAAAGGAGTCCAGTCTTCGTCTCAGGTCACTGGATAGCGTCCATGTCTCGCAACCATATAACAAAACAGGAAGCAGACTCTAAAGACTTAGACCTTCATCCTTTTGCATAGATATCGGGAGTGCCACACACCCCTTTCCAGCGACCTCATGAACCCCCATGCTCTCCCAATTCGTCTACTGTCTTCATAGGAAGAGTCACTGCCAAGGTAAGGAAACCCCTCAACAAGGTCAGCAAACAGACACACTGCTGATGGCTGTGGCCAAGAGGTCATTAAAGGCCTGAATCTTGGTTTTTATCCAGGATACTCACAAGCCCAGACACTCAGACTCCTCACTCAGTCTCTCGAGTGTCCCGATCAGAGCCTCCATTGACTCCGCGAAGATCACAGCATTGTTAGCAAAGTCAAGATCCATGAATCTTTCTTCACCAACAGATGCCCCACAGCCGCTGGACCCCACGACTTTGCCCAACACCCAGTCCATACAAGCATTGAACAGAGTAGGAGCAAGAACACACCCCTGACGAACCCCAGAATCAACTGGGAAAAACACAGAGGTTCTGCCTCCACTCTGCACAGCACTCACAGTACCAATGTACAAGCCGGCCATGATACCCAGCAACCTCGAGGGGATCCCACGAACCTTCCTTGTCACTGTGAGAAGATAATGCAATGTGATAAAAAATGGAAGAAGACATTGTGTGGAGTTTTAACGCAAGTTTTACTGCATGCCTGTTTGAGATACGCTTATACTTTGAATGCATTCAATGCATAGAGTTGTAGCCATGTTGCCATAATGATCATTTAAGTTAATTTTGCCGCATCTGTGTTTCCTATGCTATGCCATTTTGAGGGTTATTGTTGTTGTTTTTATTATTGCATTATAGTCTCTATTATAAGTTGTAATTTTTTGCACCCACCTTAACCCCCATGTTTATCTGAAGTCAGCGGCTATGACCATTTTTGACTCCTATGAATAGTTTGTTTTATGAAATGCATGTAGAGTGGGGGCCCAAAAAGAAATCTTGCATACCCATTGAAAACTGCTTGTTGTTCCCCTGGTTAAATAGAATATAAAATAAATTGCTACATTATGGAGAAAGCTATCACTTAGAATATGCATATCTTAACTAGATGAATCATATCATACATAGATACACAGCACCACATAAACAGCTGTTTTTCATAACACATATACTTTGGTTGCTACGTGTGCAATATTAAAATGCTATTTCTTCCTGGAGATTCTATTTTGCCAACCCTGCCACAAACCAGCACTGCAGTTATAGTTAGTTAGGGTCACAGAAGGTACAGTTTGTCATTCTGAGGGTGAAGTAGAGTTCCCTGACCAAAGGAACACTGTTGGCAACATGGCATACTCTGTCACTTTCTGGTATTCACTGTCACACTCTGCATCACTGTGACCAAAGCAAAAACTAACTGACATGAGACTCCTTGTTATTAATTTTTTGTGAAAATATATGCCCCACATCTCAAATATTTGAGGCTTTATCAATGGATGCACTTCCTTCCCTGCCAGATGGACTGACAACCCTCAAGCATTTAAGCCTGTCACTCATAGATACAGTAGCTCCCTTTCAATCAGCCTGTGAAAAGCTGTGCACTGGCTGCTACAATTATTTTTAATGTGTGACTTTGTTATAAAAATTTGCTTTCAGGGACCCTGCATCATTTCATTTTTTAGGCTATCAGGGGTCCAAATGATTTACTTGGGATGCTGGAAATACCATATCTACACTTTGCGTTCATCTGATGTTGTGATTTGTTATCTTAGATTCCTTTGGCCTGTATTATTGTACTTTTCAAAGTGTACTTTGGTTGTGAAAGAAGCTATATATGTAAAATAAATATTGGTTTATTAATGGTGGTGCACTTAGAGCCGCTGTCTCGCAGATCTCGGAAACAAGGCTCATTGAATGGTGGGTATATAATTTGTCTCCCACATCCCAATGATGTGCTAATGGCATATCCAGGTGAGTGTGGGAGTTTGTATGAGCATGCCCTCTGAAAAAATGACCTCTCATTTAGGGTCAGGTCCTGTCTTGTGCCTGCTAATGCTCCACTCCTGCTGAGTGTAATCTTGCTTTGGTTGTGTATTATCACCATTAAGTTGCCATGCCTGCCACTTTCTGATATAATTTACTGGTAAGAGCTGTGGTGGGGCGCAGTAACAACAGCACCCCCAAAAGGAAAGCTTGGGGTGTCATCCTATTTAATGTTTACAGTCCAACAAAGACAAACACCCTTGGGCATACTAGCACTCCAAATCTCTGGGCAAAATAAACTTAAACATATTGGCTGGTTAGCCAGTGATGCTCAGGTCAGTTTCTCAGGAGCTCTTGTCAAAAATGACCCCTACTCATAGGAATCCCAAGCTTTTATGAACCGGAAGGGGCAGAGTCAGTTGCCCTGACTGGGAGGTTTCTCAGCACTGTGGAAAAAGAATGAGATAAGAATGTTAACAATAGTATAGTGCCCATTCTCATCTCATACCTCAACAGAGTCTGCAAGGAGATCTACTAACATGCATGCATAACACCATTTAAGGAAGGTGTAATGCTCCATTCCTTGTCCAAGATTCAGGGTAAAATCAAGTACAAATGAAATTGTAGTGAATTAGAGAAAAATTCTGAGACAGTCAGGATTTTTCCTTTGCTTTCCTGATTCCTGATTTTTGTTTTGTGCATTGTATTTTGTTGCAGTGCCTGTTTGACCAGCTCCTATTTTCATGACCGCTTTTGGATTTTGTCCTCAGAGTGTTTTCGTTTCCTGGTCCTTGCACCATTTCCCATTCTGGTGAGTTCTTCTGTCACAACAATTAGATTGAATCACAGTGCTGCACTGTCTGTTCTCCATCTTACATGAGAAGATCATATAATCAAATAAGCATTTGTAAATTAGCCACTCTTGCGTCTGTTCATGAGGCTCATTACGGATTACAGTCAAGATTTTCCCAAATCCATTCTATGTTGAGTGCTGGCCTGGATAATGTATGTGAATACTTCATGTAGTATAAAATTACATGACCTTGGATTAAAATGTTTACAGTTTTGAAGTATTTACTATACAGTAATATTGAACATTATAAGTCGCAGATGAACAATACAAACCAAAGTTCTTTATAAGTGTATGCAAAAGCACAGGAATGTTTTGTAACATGTTCAGTGTCACATAGCCTTTGGATTTAAGTGTATTTGACCTTGACAAACTGTGTATCTCAATCTTACCAATGCAGGCATACTTTTATGATTATTTTGATTTCATTGTACTATACCATTTGTTCTTCAGCCAAGGTTCTAGGCTGTATAAAGTAAATAAATTTGTACCACTAATAGACCACGACAACAGACTAAATGAACAATAATGCAATGTCATGTTGTGTGACTTCTAGTCATGAAATAGTTCAGACTTGCCAAAAGCAGTCACTGATTTTGTCACTGAACCATATGAATTTACATGACTGGAAATCGTTGGCCGTTTTAAATTTAGTGATTGTGTACTGACTTTCCAGCACAGTCAAGCTTTGCTGATGGAGCCCGTGCTGTACGAAGAGTTCACAAGTAAGGTGAGTTTTTCCACAATCTCGGCCCTTTTTTCTTTTTTCTATTCTGCTGAGGTATGTAAAACATGAGACATCAGACAGACGAGCTTCCTTTCTGTTCATTAGGTCCAAAACACCAGCGTTACCTTTTCTTTGTTGCTGCATTATATGCATTGTACTTCCTAATGAGTGCTCATTGGTTATCTGCTCTCATACACACATAGCCTTTCCTGATAATTAAAGGCAAAATCAAACCTATAGGAGAGTCGTGGACTAGTTAGAATGAGTTGCTGGGTAGTCATACTAAAAGACTGATCTTCGCAGGAGTGCGCCACTGACTCCCTGTGACTTGCTAAATCATGTGAATGAAGGCTATGGCTAAAAATCACTCAAAAAGTTATTTAACGTGACGTAGCCTTATGCTAACAAGACTGTGAACTCCAAAAAAGATCTCTGATATGCTACTCTGTCTCTGTTGTAACAAATCTATATATATAAAAGCCAAATACCACTGAGTCACTCATCATGAAATCTCCCGAACCATGAGGACTTGGGACTTGAAATTTGGAATGTAGGTTACCCTTGGCCCATAGGTGCTCGCTAAGAAACGTTTTTAAAAATTTCGTGGTGCAAGCGCATTTTGTCTGTATGTCTGTCCGCTTTTAATGAGAGAATTACTTAACAGATTTAGATCTGGTTGTTTTCTATAATTTGCTTGAACTTTCCGGTTGATTTTGCGACTTCTCTCATCACGCTAAGTACCATAGTTCGCTTGCGGTACCAATGTATTTATACAACTCCAAGAGAGTGGCTGTAGGCTGAGAGCAGGGGGGGCGGGGCCTTCCTCATTCACTCGCCAGCCTCTGTTCGAGTTACTCTACATCTCACCATGTGTTGGAGTTCACCTTGCCTCCGCTTAACTAGCGATACGTGTTTGTTCAACAGACATTATCAGATTGTTAAGGAGTAATATTCGATGTTTTTGAGAGATAGATCAGAGCTCCATGTGTTTTAGAGGGTAGCTGCTGATTGCCAGAGATATCACGGCCACGTGCTTTTCTCCCCATCCGGGGAACGCTCTCCTGTCAGAGCTAAACATGATCAGATATAATGCCAACGTCTATTGATTTTTAAAGTCTGTCCTGTTTCATTACAATGTGGGCGCAGCCACGGGGTACAGCTAGTATCATATAAAATAAAGCGATCTGTAATTGTAATGGAGGCTAAATTTTATTTTCAGGCATCAAGTAGCCAGCAGAAGCCTTATAAAGCCTAATTCTTTTAGAAATAATACTTTGCAGTACTATCAAAATTCCCATCCTCTACAGTGATGGTAAACACAAAATCCAGAAATAGTACATTGTTAAGAATTTCCAATAGTGGATTGAAGTGACTCATATCTGACTGAGAGAGCCTGCTGCAGAACACTTCAATGAGATTTACTCCCACAAAGAAATCTGGTGATGTTCTCTGCAGTAGGGTGACAAAGAATTAACCATTTGAGAGATAAAAATTAATTAAAAATATATGGAAGGTGTGGTGTGGTGCGGAGGCGATGTGCAGCACAGTGGGGGCTGAGTGAGAGACAGAGCTCAGCAGATATCACCAAGAAGTGTTCTACTTGCAGTGTTCAGAAGCAGTATCTGCTCAGCCCAAGATTTAGGAGCCTCCTGTAGTTCAGGCTGATAGCAAATTGCTTCTGAGAGGCATTGTAGTCCAGATGTTGTGGGTTAGCAGCTGGCCACCGGGTGTTACCATAGTTTAAATCTTTGAACTGAGATGGCTTGTGGTGCTAGTCCATAACAAACGCAAAGTAGCAATAAAATGCTTTGTGGAATGCTACCTCATTGAGTAACAACTGCTTTATTCAAATAACTCATTTTCTATATTGAACATCGCCTCCAAAGCACTTTACAAGAACAGACCTATCAAACATTTTCCAAAATGCATCATAAAGAACAACAAAATAGACAAAATGAAAATAAAACCTTGCAGATCTGCCTGGTCAACCTATACACATCATGCTTGGCTACTTACCCTCCTACCAATACAAGAAATCAGACAAATGAGAAGAGAACACTTGCTCCATCAAGCTTGTTTGTTTAGCTAATAGCTAAGCAGTCCCTATTATGCCAGAGTGCCATCCCTCTCACATCTCTCCTGGAGCTCAGTCTTAAAAGGGTAATAAGACACCCTTTCTCCCAACTTAGAATCATGAAAATTAACCATAGATGACCTAAAAAGCTGTATGCACTTTGAGTGTTGCGTTTAGGACAAGACCCTCCATTTCTTTGAGTGGTCATGGATGACAACTTTGAAAGCCATCAGAGCCAGGACTGCTGAACAATTTGCCAAGGACTTCCCTTGGTTGTTGATAGTCAGACTGTTCTCAGTAAAGGCATGCCTACCCTGTGAAAGAAGCGGGGTAGGGCATTGAGGAGAGGGACATTTGCCACAAAGTTTATGAGATTAGGGTGTGAGCACTTCCTAAACAGTACATCCATATTCCTATTTACTTGTGGTTGGACCACAGGTAGGTTAAGAGACTTACTCAGTGGCATACAGTGCCCTGCAGCCCATCAACTTTACCACTAGACCACACTGGCTATCTATTAAGAGAAGCCAAAATAGATACAGCGCCTTTTTTCTCAGTGACCACACCTCAACCAGGGTGTGCAAATAGATTATTGTGGGCTATGAAACTAATACCTCTCAAGCAATCAGTATTTGTTTCATGTAACACCTTTCACAAACAAAGGTGTGCCTAGTTGAAACTCAGACTTGGTAGGTTATACTGCCATGGTGAGCATTTTGTAGGGATTATTGTGAGGACACAAGGGGACAGAGAAAAAAAAATTCAACCACCGATAACTTCTTCTGTAGAAAAACAGAGAGAAGACGCTTGATGATGTAGCTGTCATGTGTCGTGTGATTTATTCTGGCCATTTTAATCTGTCAAGATATAAAGCCGATGCCAATCAAAAGGTGGAAGTCACTTGATGTGCCACCTTCAAGGAGAAATCATTTGCCGCCAAGGCATTAGTGAATTTTGCAGCATAAAATTACTTTATTAAAATAAATGGGGTCTCACACTGCAGCCCAAAATCTTTGAAGCTATCTCGTTTGAATCTTTTACTGTATAAGAAGCTTTACTATGCCTCTGATCCAGAAGGGAAAAAAATACCATGCCATGCCATGGTAAGAATGATGCTCAACTCAAAGTGCAGACTTTGAGTAAAGTTTCTCCAGGAGGCTCAAAAGTATAAACTCAGAGGACCCACACCAGATTGTCTGCACACGTGCCACATTTAGGAGTCCTAGATAAACCATATTTTATCTCAGACAACTTCTGTAACACTGCATCTCTCAAATGGATCCATTGAGCCTGTAAGTCATGCTTTAGGGAACTAAAAAAGTGTTTTATATTTTGTTCTTTTAATGTCTGGTGATCATCAAATGGAGAATGGCCTCTCTACCTGACTTTGCTATGTCTGTTTCCAAAGGCTTTTCAGAAACACTAAAGCCCTTTCCTGAAACAAGGTAAGCAATGCATGATATCATAGAGAGTAATCACACAGACACATATATAAACACACATACATTCTTCATATACATCAAATATACAGTGCACACCATCTTAGTAGTTTTTATATGAATAATGTACTTATCTGTGAGAGATGGAGTGTCTATCAGTAGCATTGGGTTGTTCATTTTCCTTCTTTAGTCATACTGTATATCCATCCATTTATTAATCTCTTGGTTCTTTTTTAAACATGATCAATCCTATCCCAGCAAAAACTGGCTCAGGGTAGGAACAAACCCTTGACAGGATGCTAGTCAGTGCTGTACATGAACTAGTTCAAAAAAGCGTGTCCATTGAACAAGCTCATTTTTCTAAGAACAGTGAACTTAACGTAATGTATTTGCAAGTGAAGAACTTGAACGTGCGCTAGTTCAGTTTTATGTGACATTCTGGATCTGGTTTAGGTCCAGATTAAACATTTTGCCTTACCCTGTAATGCAGGGGTGTAGATGAATCCGAATACAGTATTTGGATAAGCACAAATAGTGGATTTTTACGAATATTTATTTCGTACAAATTTTTTGCCATTTATTTGTATTTGGAAAAAATAACGTAAAATCAAAAAGGCACTGTCTGTGTCTGCCTGGTTGTGCTTAAGCTCCACCCCCACTGACACAAGCACACGGTGAAGCTCCGGCTTTCGCTTTTAGGAAAATGTGGTACTTTGCGAGGCCACTTTATATTATTCCCCATTAGACATGCAATATGTGACGCAAATTTTGACCGGCAGCGTAACAGGTTAGCTTACTGACACGCTGGTTCCACAGTCACCATTTGTGTGACATGGTTGGAAATAGAGTAGTAATTTATATGTATACTATGCATCTATTTAATTTCTCTTTCGACTGGAAGGATATTAGTATTTATGGTTATACGTTGTGGCTCCACCAGGGGGCGTACCGCCACCCTAACCCAGACACAGACAGGCAGGACGCAGGTTCATCTCACCACCCGTGTTTATTTATAATAAAAGTGCACAACCACCAGCACTATGACACAACACTAACACACCACCACAGTCCCTTTTCACCGACAGTCCATCTGCCTCCACTCCCCCTCAGGCTTTGTCTTCTTCCTCCTGACTCTGGCCGCTGAATGGTGGGACTGGCCCCTTTTTATAGGGCAACTGAAAGGACTCCAGGTGCCTAATGAGCTTCTTCCAGCCACACTTCTGGTTGTGGCCAAATAAGGCCCTGGAAAGGTCCATGTTCATGACCCATGGCCCTGCTGGAAACCAGGGGGGCTGCCCTCTGTTGGTTCGGGGGAGAAACTATCCCAAAAATACTCTCTCCCCCATTCCTTCCACACTCTTAGCGTCCCGGGCTGGGCAAGAGTTTCAGCTGCCTGACACAGTGTGTTTGTTGCTGGGTATATCTCAATAAAGTGTATTTAAATAAAAAAGTCTTCATAATTATTGAATTTTATTTAAGAACAGTGTAATAGCCTAATATAAGGCATGCAAAATTGAAAAAAGTAAACTCATGGGTCATTTATTCTCACCCCTTAAAAAATACAAACTGAACTGAACATGAACTAGTTCAAAATTGAAATGGTGAACTTTGAACGTGAATTTGTTGATTTTAATCTGTATGAACTGAACTTTAAGGTAGTTCTTGTGTGGTGTGAACTTGCACCACACTGATGCTATTCCATTTTGGGGCATACTCACAATGACAAGGGCCAACTTTGAATCACCAGGATAACTCAACCAGCACAAATTTTACATATGTAGAGAAAAACAGGAGACATAGGAGAACATAAAGACACAAAGAATTATCAGTCTAGGGTTCAAGCTCAGTCTCTTGCATCTGTGAAGCCAGAACAGCACTAAGTAGCCCCTGATCTGCCACTCAAGCATACAAATCTCTTTATTTTATATTTAATGAGAGGGTGTCTCCTGGCAGTATCGGCACACCTTCCAATTTTATCAAGTAACCCACGAGTGATAAACATGGGATGAAATTCATAAGAACCAAGCATCAGTCCCAGGAAATTTGTGTCATTACTTTCTGCGACAAACTTATTTTTATGATTTCTATCAAATTTTGTGTTTACTGTAGGTAATAAAAGGACTCTAAAAAGCTTCCAGATAAACAAGGTCCATGTAGTTTTTGGTGGTTGCCAATGACACTTTAGCACCTTAAGGGCAGCAGGATTTCGACCATCATAGATGACATGGTACCCACTCCGCCCACCGCATGTTATCTATTTACACTTAGAATCTAGTGCAGAAGGGACAAAAACACAAGGGAAAACCTGAAGTGCCAAAATATCAGAAGAAAAATAAAAATACTGCTGACCCTCTGCAGCTGATACACAGGTCTTGAACCTCTGTCTACCAGGTAGCATGGCTCGACCAAGTGTGCACCTCTCCAGTAAACACTAAAGGTTTTCTCCTTTTCAGCTCCTGCCTCTTTCATTGGCCCTGGTCTCTTCTTCTTGCCAATGAGTATATGCCCCCAAACTCTGGCATTAGGTGGCATCAAATCCCTACTATGTTCACTTTAGGCTAGCATTCTCATGCCTTTGAGCTTTAAGTACCCTTTAAAGTGCCTTGACACCATGTCAGCCTTTTAGCCATCATTTAACCTTCTGCCATTTTTCATTGACCTCTCCCTTAAATTTGCTGCCACCTGTTGTCGAGGAGGTCTTTCTGTTCTTTTAATTTCCTCACTGTTTGTCTAAATATAAGGTCACTGGCATCTACAAAGTCACCTTGATCTTAAATATCTTAGGACATAATAACATGCTTTGAGTCAGGCTGTCATTCTGTCTCTTTTTTACATTTGTATACCACCCCCAGATGCCCACACTACCCACAATGACATTGCTCTCTCTAGTATGGGCTTCATCTCATGTGAAGATTTACTGAGGGCTTTTCCTTGCCCCCTGGCACTCCTGCGGATGCTCACTCCCCAGGCCACCTCCTGACAGCCAGACACCTGTTTACAGTGCAGAAATATGACATACAGGGTACTGCATGGATTTTGTGCATTTACATTATATTTTTGCTGACTTAGCTTTAAAAATTTAAGAGAAAATCTAAGAATGATCTTTCCTTTAAAACCAGGATGAAATATATTACAAAGACCCAGACTATTCACTAACTCACTGCTGCACAACAAAGATAAATATCAAGCAATATTAGGTCGTCTGTCATAAACAATACTGGCTTACAGAGCCGCAGTGTCAGCTTTGCATCATCATCAGTTGCTGAGCTCTAGGGCAAATAACTAAGAGCTCCTACTCAAAACTCTGTACACATATTTTAGAGATCAATCAATTTTCAGTCAGCCTGTCTACTGCTTATGGCAAGCTTACAAATGTTCACTTCACTTATCCCTGTACTATGAAAACCCATCCATGGTGGACAATATTGTAACAAGTCCACTCTCGTATACCATCAAGGAGGTGTTTATTATCAGACCAATGTCAGAGAATGTGAACTCTGACCTACACTCTTAAAAATACTAGTTCTTTAAATGGCACTTTACTAGGTTGTGTTGTTCCTCATAGGACCATTGCATGACAAAAAAACCTTTTCATTCTAGGAAGGGCTTTGGGCTTTAGAAAACTCCCTAATATGTGGACATATGTTTTTAAAGTATAGTAGGCTACCTAGAATGATACTGATGGATCAAGACCTGCTGAGCTTAGCCTGAGTTATTGTATACAGCAAGAGTCCTTTTAAAATCAGAGATATATGGGTATTTCACAAATCTGTTGTCATTTATTCATTCGGAACCTTCATATGGATGGTTCTTTAGGGAAACAAAAATAGTTGCCATATGACATTGCTCTGTATTGAACCACTCTGGCACTTTTATTTTCAAGAGTGTATCGTGTTCAATCTTGAGCTCCGCACAACAGCTCAGCTTGCATGCATTATTTTAACTCAGAAGGCAACCAAACACTTACTAGAGATACTTGTGTTAAAAAGACTTTACATACCACCCTATATTTGCTGCAATTTACAAATAAAACAAGACCCCATCTTCTGCAGCTTGCAGGACCACTTTAGGAATATTTCCCAAATTGACTTATACTTGGAATTTTCAGTATTCTGGACATAAAAATGAAACTATACTGTGTGGACTATGGCCGGCAGCTTATCCCGGCCAATACCCCCAAGCCGCCAGGTGGAGCCCTTCCTGCAGCGTGGAGATGTCCTGAATTCCAGCAGGGCATCATGGACCTTGGAGTTTTCCTTCACAGCCCTGCTGGATACCATGGGGGCCACCAGAGGACACTGAAGGGAGGCTCAAGGACGTGTATTATCCGTATAGCCCGGAAGTATTTCCCTGTCAAGAGGACGGAAGAAATTAAGTACTTCCGGGCTGAAGAAGAAGAAGAGTTTTTACCTGACCCAGAAGTGCTGGGTAATCACATGGACTGAGGGATCAGAAGCACTTCCAGGTCAAGGACTATAAAAGACTGTGGGAAACATCAGAGCGTTGAGCTGAGTTGGGAGGAACAACGCGTCTGGGAGTGGAGGATTTAATTATTGATTGCTATTGGTGTTTATTTATGAGTATTGTGGAGTGGAGGGTGCTTTGTGCACTTGATTATAATAAAAAGTCAACAGTTTGGACTTTTATCTGGGGTCTGGCATCTGATCTGAGGGTTCAAGGGGATGACAGCGCCCCCTATCTGTCACAACTGTAAAGAAGAACATGCGATCTTATTGGAAAATATTGCATGTTCAATTTTAAACTCAAAATGTTGGACTGGTAAATCTGCTTGGTGCTGTTTATTTAACTCACATATAGTCAACTGCTCGACCTGAAGACTGCATTATGTTAGCATCTACACCAGTGGAATCGTTGGAGGGGATGCTTCCGCGGCTTTAGCCCCTGATTTTGGAGAGACCCTTCACTCCTTGTCTTATGATCAGTTGAGTCCAGCCTCTGATCTTGAAGAGCTCAACCCCGATCCCCCGTCATTAATCCCTCTGACATGCATGGATCATTTGTGCGAAGTTATATGGGGGACCCTGTGCTCTTCAACTGCTGAAAAATTCAAAGGGGACACAAGTGCCCCCCTGCTCTTTGACTACTTGCACTAAAAGAGGCGGGCTAAGCCCCTAATAGGTGCTAAAGCTAGCAATGCCCCTGACCTACCTAGCCAATCAAGATGCACTGCAAATTCAGTGTTACTGCCCATTCTGTGGCCAAGTTACTTGTGTTGCCTGGATTTTATTGTACATGCTACTCATACTGTTTCATTTAATGCTGGTTTATATTTATTGATAATCGTTATTCCTACTGTTCATTGACATTGCTTTGTTTAGTGCTCTGTGTTGGCTGCACCATATAATTACACACTTTGCTGTGTTGACAAAGCATTTCATATTTCTGCACCATAACAGCTTGCAAGAAATGCTTTAATTGTTTTGTGACAACTTAAAAATAAACAATGGGTCTTCACAAAGGTGGAGGAGTCATAAAACTGAGAAAAATTAGCTAGTGAGTAAATCAGGCCAGAGAAACCAGAAAATCAAAATGATCATTTAGAAATTGCTAAAATGGAAACCATAAATCAGTTGTCTAAAACAGCTTCCTAGGAATAAAGGCCCTAACCAAATTCTTATCTTCTAGAAGAGAAGGCCTTCTTGAGCATACCCAAAGCATGGATACCCATCAAAGTCCACCGTTATCTTGTATAGATGAGCAACAATGACACAGTTCCTCATATGTCCTCCATGTCACATAATCAGCAACATAAACAATGTCTTTGGCCATCAAATTAGCAGTGGTCAACACAATATAAATGGAAAAAGTAATAACAAAGTGAAAAACAAAATAATACTGCCAAATCTCAATTGAGAAATAATGCTGTGTTCCATTAGAAGTGGGAAACCAAAACTTCTAATTTCCAAGTCGAAATTTTCAAATGGAGCTCCCCCTTAAATCAAATTTCCAACTCAGAAACTCTGGGCTGGTCTGTCAAGTCTGACTTCAGATCATGACGTCAATCCGAAATGGCAAGATACACCGCAAACTTTGGCGAAAGCTGTAGTATTACACTATTTATTAGCACTGTGTCATTCACACAGTACTGACCAACCTCTGCCTGTGGACATGTTGCTATGGTGTTGGATATACAAAATAGTGTGGAATGTGCTATCAGTCGAAAGGGAAGCATAGCAAAGGTTTTACTGGACATGCCCATATTGGTTTTGCTAATGTTTTTCTGGAACGTGGGCAAATCAAGTGTGACGTATTTCCCAGCATCCAACTTCCGAGGTAAATGGAAAGTAGCATAAGAACATGCAGAAATATTAAGAAAATGGCACATTCTGCTGTAAAGAGATAGATAGATAGATAGATAGATAGATAGATAGATAGATAGATAGATAGATACTTTATTAATCCCAAGGGGAAATTGTGTAACAAGAAACTGAATTGTACTGAAGTAAAATGATTTGATGATGATTATTTCTAGAAAAGGCCTGTCTTCCTGAGTTGGAGTACAAATGAATAGATTCATTCAGCAATTTAGTAATAGTATGTGAGAAAATCAGAAACAAAAATAAACTATTGGGCACCCACAGACAAACCCCATACAAATGAAAACAAAACACAAAGTATAAATGCGTTAAGAAATAAAGAAACATCTGCACAGACGCAAGTCTCAAGAGTGACATTTTCAGTTAAGTACAGGCCAGGCAGGAAGAGGTGGGACCAGGGGGATGGACATCGGAAATGACGTCAGTGGTGGTAAGGCTGTCAATCATCCAGTCTGTAGAGGGGGGTGGGCTAAGAGAAGACGCATTAGTATGCAGCGACACCCTGCGATTCAGCGAGGAATTACCACCACTAGAGCCTTTAAGCTGTCCCCAATGTCTGACAAGAGATTAAGAATGAAATGATACAAAAATAATGTCTTTATATTTTTAGTAACAAAATAAAAACTATTGGTATAATGAAGACATTGCATACATATACTGAGCAAATATTACAAAATTACACTTATATGGATTTAAGTGTGAATGTGAAGATGTTCACGAGTGGGTACTGGCACCATGTCACCTGTTTCCTTTGTTATCAGTGTTGCCTGGATAGGCTTTAGCCCACCAGTGACCCTGAATTAGATTTAAGCAGATTTGAGACTTTTAGCTAATTGAGCTGTATGGACTAAATTAAACTATACCATGAAGGAGTACAATTTTTGATTTTGTGCTTGAGAGCGTGAATAATCCAAAGCAAAAAAAAAGCAACCACACATCCTCATGATTTGCTACAAAGGCTCCCAACTGGAATCTTACAACTATTCACAATGACATATCCAGTGGATGAAACGAAAAACAGAATGGGCAGTACCCCCTGTGTAATCAGAATATAAGTTTGATGTCACTGTGCTCTGTGCAAATATTATAAATCTGCTTCTTCTCACATGTACAGCTAAAGGCCAGATTTAGCACACAGGGGCTCATCATTTAGAACTGCTAGGCAAGCATTAAAAGACAAGATGGGGACAACTACGAAAATGGGCATTGTACTATTTCTGTGCGTTAGAGTCAGCATGACATTGGATCCTCTCTTTGCTTTGTTTGGAATGGCATGATTTACCTAAGTAAGGGCCTGCACATGGAGAAAGAGTATAAAGTCTTGGAACATTACCCGGCACACCTTTGAAGCCAGTGGACGGATGGGAAATAATGTCATCCGATTCTGAAAATCCTTCTGACGAAAATGACAGACTCTACACAAAGGTCTTGTCATAGCTTCCCGTCTGTTATACCGCGTAAATTGTCATTAAAGAAAGCTAAGTTATTTACTCTTATGTGATTTCTTACTGCCGTATCACTAAGGGAGGGATATTGCCTCTTTATAATATATCTATTTAGGTTCAGGTTACTTAAGACGCTGCAATTACAAAAGAACTTATTCCAACCAGGGAGTTAGTGCCCCCTGCTGGATAGACCCTGTTGTTTTGGCTTCTTCAATCTCCTGCTACATATATAATGCTGCAAAGGCAATGTCAATATTATAATTTCTTCGGAGAGGGAGGAGTTGGTGGGGTCCCCCTTGGAGGATCTGAAAGCACACTGATGTACAGAGTGTGGTGGTCTGACTCAGAAGTACAAAAGAAAGGTGAAAGGGCACAGTTTTTCTAAATATGGATTAGTAGTGCGGCAAAGTACTTGTATGCATACATTGAAGGTCAGTACTCTTAAGGGCAGAATGAGGTGCCGGTGAGTGGCAGAACGGGGGAACGGTGAATGGCAGAATGGGGAATCAATGAGTACCATCTCACATGAAGCGCTGGGTATATCTGATTCTGTACACAATTACATTAAAGGGTAACAGAAAAGGAGTTAAAGCTCTTTAAAATTAAATTTTTAATGAATAGACCCCAATGTATCATTTTCTCTCTGCAAGATCTAAGTGGGGTTAATTGAAAAGAACATTAAATAATCCTTTGAGTATGTGGTTACAACAAAAAGGCAAAAATAAAAAAAATACACTTTAAACATGAGGAATGTTAAACAATCACCACCACTCTCCGATACACAACATACAGAACAACAAACAACAAAATGCTTGAAAAGCATTAATTTGTGAGTACCTGTTTATGCTGAAAGATGAATAGATTTACTGGTGTAATGCAGATGGCAAACTGAAATAAAGCATATCACATGATTTATTGAGTACAGCCTACAGCAAACATGACCAACGTCCACTGTCTGTAGCAGTTTCTGAGGAGTCCTGGGAGTTCAGCCTCTGCACTCTCCCATTTATTTTGTAGACTTTTTGATGTCAGTCTAATGTTTTCATCTTTTAAAACAGCTAATCATCCAGCATATACTGTATGTTATATTGATCCTGCCACATTCATGGCCAGTGACAAGCAGATTTGCCTCACGATCTGCCATTACTGGTGCTGGGTCATTTGGTGATCCCACCTTCACTAGGTGTCAGGACCACAGGTTTGAGGTACTGCTAGTCTAATGTATCTACACATGCACATGAGGCCAATAGACAGAATATTCTACAGAGCAGATACCTATTTGTGAAATGCAGTAAATTATGAATACATTTAAACTGCTGGATTTTTTTTAAAGTTGTCACTGCTGTACGCATGTGGCCACTAAGCAATGGCCCCTTCCATTTCTATAAAAACAATTGTATGATTAGTGGCAGACATTTAGTCTTTGGTCCTTTCCATCACCAGAAATCAAATGAAGGAGCCTTTCAGCACCGACTCCATCTTCTGAAATGTAGTAATCTCATTAATCAAAGTAAATAAAGGTAAGATTCCATTACAATGAACTGCCAGGGACCTAAAAAAATATTTCATTGTAATGACAATTTTGTAGTAATGAGATTCTATATTTGTTGCTATAGTGCTTTCTTTAACTTGTGTCCAGGCATTTGCAATCATTTCAATAGCTTCTTTCGCATTAATTTCAGTCTTCTCCTGTCTACAAGTTATGCTGATGAGAATTTTTCTCAGCATTTCCTTGCCATAATAAACTTTCAGGGTGCGAATGATGCCCAAACCCAATGGCTGAAGCACTCCGTGCAATTGGGTGGGAGGAATTCAATGCGAACATTATCTAAATGTGAAAGCATGTTGCGGGCAGCACAGTTATCAATCAGAAGCCGAATCATCCTTTTCTTCATATTGTGAGGTTTCTGAACTCTTTTGGGATCCCCCCCACTCCCCACCCAATGGGAACGACATGCTGAAGTGCGACCCAAAGCGCAATTGCCACGTCTGTGGAAAACTTTTTGTCTGTTGCCGGGATCGGGCAACAGCAGGCTCACATCGCTGCAGTGAAGCACCACAGAAGTGAATGATAAAAGATCGTGGTCGTGCTATAAGTCCTTGTCTTGCACCCCAAAACATGAGGCTGAGTCTAAGTACTTTAGCAAAATCAGCTTTATTCAGCTTGAAACAGGAACAGCAGAGTTATTTATTGTAGCGTGATCTGCCACTCTGCTATACTCAGACACAGCAGTCAGGCAGGGTTGTGGATAGGTTAGTGGCCAAGTAATCCTGTTCCCTGCATTTACAATGTACCTTGCATCACTCATCAAGATCTTTTCTGTTTGCTTCGGTGAAGAGCTGCGAGCCTGCTGTTGCCCCAGCAACAGATAAACAGTCTTCCACAGACACGGTGATCGCACTTCGGGATACTGTTTGCCGTGTCGTCCCGTTGGGGGAGGTCTCAAGAGAGTTTAGAAACCTCACCTTTTCTTGAATGAGTGCCTCATTAATTGGAATGTTTTTTGAATGAGCATCACTGAACCACATAAAAACTGCTTTTTCGACGTCTTCAAATGCAGCAGTTCACATACGTTTGCAACCCAAGATTTTTCTTCTTTTTTGCTCAGTCTTTCAAGAAAGTTGACGGTGTCGATGGCAAAATTCTGAATTCACTGGCAATTTCTTTTTTTATTTTTGCTGCAATAGAGAGCTGCAAAGATTTAAAGTTTTTTTTCTAATATAAACTGTTACCATTTTTTTGTGTCTACCGTTTCTATAGGAGGGTGACAATGAGTTAAATTCCAATGGATGTTTTTCAAATGTTGATGAGCAATAAGCAAAAGGTATCACTGAAAACCACAGAAAACAAAAATAGTATGAAGAAAAAAAAAATGACATTGTTTCTGTTTGGGGGATCGTTGTGCACAACTGAGCTGTGGCCACAAAACTAACTGCTCTGTGGATGATTCATTCAGGCATTTCAAGGTCTTTTGGGCACTTCATTGTAATGAAAGTATCTGCTCAATGTATTTCGTAATAATGAGATTTCTAGAGACTTGCGTCATATGGGGAAACTGTCGGAACCGTAAAAATACTTCGTTGTAATGAAAATTTAATTGTAAAGATATTCGTTGTAACGGAATTTTACCTGCAATTTGCATCCTGCTCATGGAGAGTAGATCTTCTTAAGATTAAGTTCTAGAAAGTGACGTTCATGCCAAATCATTGCATTGGTAACTCTCCGTATGTTTAAGATCCACATTTAGGTAAAACGCAGATGAACTGTCTCTCAGATGTTCATGAATCTAACCCATGAAAAATGTCTTTATCTGAAGTTATCAGTGCCAAATAATAAACTGCCATTTCAGTTTAAAATGGATTACCGATATTTCTATGACTGAGACTCCCTCTATTAATTAATCATTCTTTTTTGCAAGAAGACAATTATTTTTTCGTTCAAAATTCTACATCCACAACTTTGTTTTTCCTTACTGTTTCTTCTAGAAAGTTAACACTTATTTCAGTGTCTCATCTCACTGTTTCAACAATTAAATTGTAAGACCCCAATTCGGCCTAGTATTACCAGAATACTGCACTATTGTACTTAAACGTGACAAAAGCAGGTCTGCAGAGGTCACCACACTCCAAAGGACCATCGCACCACCACAGGACCATTTTCCCCAGAAGTGTTCTCAGCTGGAGATTTTGTTTTGTCCAGGTCTTCCTTTTAGTGTAATTTCTTTTTCAATAATTCTATTTTTGGTCTATTATTCTTCTTGACTTATGTTCATTTCTGCAAGAAGTTGGATGAAAGTCTACAGATCCTTTTAGTGCTCTGTTACTGCACTTTTAAACCAATCTGTGAGCCCATTTTTCTGAATGTTGAATAGTTTTGAGCTTTTCTTTTACCATTTTATGCTTTTCAAGTCTGTTTATGCACACTGAGCCTTTCTTCAGAACAGACAGCTATAAAAGAACAAATTGATTTATATTGATTTTAATTTGAACATTTTGCTTTCCAAGGGCAATCAGTTATGGGTGATAAGTGAGTCATTCTAGCAGATAATGTGTATCTCCTCTTATTGAATTACTTCTTGGTGGCAAAGAGCACTGTGATGTGTTCAAATGTATTTGAGGTAGATTTTGATAAAGTGCGTCTTTTCTGTTCGAGTCTGTGAGCTACTGTGCTAAATCCAGGCTTGCCTCCAATTTCAGGGCATTTTTACTTGTGATGTTCCTGCAGGCACCTTTCAAAATAATAATTGGTTTATTAATCCTTCTGAACAGATTTAATTTAGACAAATAACAGTCACAAAGAAAGAACTAATTGTCAAACTACAGAAGATGACCCAAACAACTTTCTCTTCAGTATTAACCTGATTTACATAAAAAGCAAAGCAAAGCAAGAGCAAATTGACATTTGGTGCAAAAGAACAAAGTATACATTTGTAAACCAGAAAGAATTTCAGGGCACTATTTAATGAATTTATAGGAACAGTAAAATGCTTACCACCCTTTTAAAGCCTTATATTAAAATTTGTATATATATATATACAGTACAGGCCAAAAGTTTGGACACACCTCCTCATTCAATGTGTTTTCTTTATTTTCA
>JANRMT010062854.1:91966567-91988329 GCA_026402145.1 Polypterus bichir lapradei | reverse complement strand
ATGCTTAACTAATGCTTCATAGTGTGCAGTTATTATAAAGTGTTACCGTATGTATGTATGTTGTATTCAAGATGCTTACCTCTGTTCCTTGTTTTTTGTTTAGGTTGAACCCATCAAGGCTGGGCCACCACTCTGTCACTCCATAGGGACAGCAATCACTCTTTACATTTCAGGCTGGGGAGCAGGTACCGCACACTCTTGATTTTTGGTTCACTGGATTTTTTATTATAGTTCTTGGTCTCTGCAGATCTGGAGTTTTTTAGTCTGAGTCTACCTTTTTAGTCATGTCTATTTTGCCCTCGTGTGGTGCCGAGGTGTCACCCATTGCATGGCTGCGCTCGGGAATAATTTGGGATCCCGAGGTTGTTTGTTGTTTGATAGATACAGCAAAACGCTATATCACTGCATGGTTCCAACCTCCTCCACTTCCTATTTTCCCTATTTGTGCTATCTTTCCTGTTTTATCATTTTGTGCTTCTTTTTGTCAATATAAATAAATCCTTAAAGATTCATCACTTGCCTTGCCTTCTCAAGCCGCAGCTTTTACAGCTTACCTTCAGAGCATTTTTGTGTATTCTAACGTAAGAAGTGACTCTACTCTGTTGAGCCCTTAACCTGCAATTGCTTCATCTTGGGTAGGACGTTAATTTGCTTCCAGTCCTGCAAGCAGGTCCTCCAACTTGTAGGGAAAACCTGGGGTTTGAGGGCAGGATTGGCACTCCAGCTACGGTAAAAAAAACTCACATTGTTCAGTGTGGTGCTGAGATATCACCCATTTTATGGCTGTTCTCATATCCCGATCCAGTGGTTCGTTGTGGTAGGTGTGGTAGTGAGCTGTAATCAGTGCATGCTCCCAACCTAAGCATTAAAAGCATTAATAAACTTTTAAAGCCGGTGCCCATTTTGTGTCTGATCAGGTCTGGAACCCTGCTTCTTGAGTTTGCGGTCTGACTGCCTGTGGTGAGGTCTATTTTCAGGGCAGAACAGTGAGGTCTTGGGCTTGCCATTTTGTGTATTGTGTGGCCTGCACCTTCTCTTGCCATTTGGTGTGCTACTAAATCACAACACAACCTCTTCACACTGCTTGCTAGTGTCTAATGTACCTTACATAAGTGAAATGCCACTTGCTTTTTTCAGTTTGTAGATAACATTTAACCTACTTTAAAACCACTGAAAGAAAAATGACATAACCAAAGTTGTACAAGTTCTTCAACTTCCTGTAACGTAACTACAGTATGTCACTTCAGGGAAGCAATCAATCAGAAATGCAAAAAATAGAACGACGCTTCATTCAAGGCCCCCTAACGGCACTTGGCACACATACACCAAATATACTACATGTGTGGACACCTAAAACAAAAATATAAAATATGATAAAGACCAGGATGTCTAAATGAGCAGTACAATTATTCCCTTCACGATTTAATGATGGAAATGAACCAGTGGAATGGATACTAAGTGTGCAGTTTGATTTTTTAACATACCATTATTCATTTTCTGAATTCAAATGACTCAGCTCCTGTTCCATAAATAACAGGAAAATAATAAAACGGATACTTCAGTCATATGGTTTTAAAATGTGTTTAATGGGGTCTGTTATTTAGTTGATACATATTGTAGCAGCAGGAGTATACTCTGCTCCAGACAGACCACTTAATCAATTGCATTACACAAAACAGCTAAGCCAGCCAGACAGGCCGCCTCAGAGAAAGCCTGTCACTTATGGCCCTTACCGGCTTGATGTCACAACTATCTCTTTTACACACTTCCATTTCCTTTGATAAGACCCTAGAATTATCCTGTCTTACTGCCTTTAGGGTACATTTTTAGCAGTTTTCTCATTCAGTAACCATTCAATGGTAGAAGAATTATGAGGGATGTGTTTATTGTTACCCTCAGTGCTTAATCAGTAGCAGTAGTTATAGTAATAGTAGTAATGGTAATACTGTCTTCTTACTTCAATATCTAACCAACATGCAAAAACTCACTCTCTGGCTACATGATAAATATGAAAGTATAAAAATACAGAATTTCATTTCAGTTTATCTGAAAACACAAATTAGCCTACCTGATTTTTCTACTTGTTCAGCTCCAGGTAACCTTGTAGAAAAACACAAAACTCCAGTATAGTTATTGCTATCTCATTTCATAATCTTTAATCTTTACGACATCTATAATCTTGCAGCAACTGCAATTTTACTGTGAAACAATATTATTTTAAATAACAATAGAAAAGGATACACAAAAACACCTATAAACACGAGCATAAATATATATCCTTAATTATGTTTAACTACAATTATTGTGAAACTCTGTTCAAATCGTGTTGTTCAATGCTCATTTCATTCCTCCAAGGTTTTTTGTGAAAGCTTCATTTCCAGGATGCAGGCAGATGCCAAAGCTTAACAGGCTTACGGCTTGACTGCTTTAGAATAAAAGCAAAATGCTGAGTCAGAATTTTCCAGTCATGTTTCTTTTGTAAGCTTAGGCCGTATCACTTTCATCTTGATGAGATCGGCTGCCGTGAACTATTTTGTGCTCTTGCTGTCAGTAGCACTGCTTTACTTATTTAAATTTCCATTAATTATTCCAAGTAATTGTAGTTTATTAGCCTACCTACACACCCGTTTGTGAAAGTTAAAATGGTTAAACAGTTGCAAATGTACAACAACTTGATGAAAATATACAGATACATTTCCATTAATTATTCCAAGTAATTGTAGTTTATTAGGCTACCTACACACCAGTTTGTGAAGGCTGAAATGGTTAAACAGTTGCAAATGTACAACAACTTTATGAAAATATACAGAGTGTGAATCCAATGTTGTTATACATTACAATTGAACCTCAACAGTGTAATAGAATATTGCATACAAATGTATTATTTGCATACCAGTAACGGCAGACTGCTATTGTGCAGTGAATACACTTGCCTTATAGTTTTCATCCTCTTTCTCTGTACGTTTACCATTCGTTTGCTCAGAAGTTGATGCGCTTGCTGCTTCCTGAGCAGCTCTTCTTTTCTCCATCCTAGCGGCCCGCTTCTTCTCTTCTTTTGTCGGCATCTTTTCGTGTTAAAACTGATTAAGTCAGTGTTTGTGTTGCAATTACTCAGTATGTTTTTCTTAATTTTTCACTTAAGCTGGCACTTAAGTCTTCAATCTGCCTCAAGAATGATTTAAGATATGAAGAGGTAGGGGAAAGTGACGGTGAAAGTGGTAGGGATGAGAATGGTGCCCGTATGCATGTGCAGCATGGCCACCCTGCCAATAAAATAAAATAAAAAGAGTAATAAAAATCATCACCCTGAAAGCGGATAATAGACGTCACGTAGTGTATGTGTACCAAATTTCAGGTTAATAGTTCAAACAGTTTGAGAGCTAAAGGTGATCTAAAATCCTGGACAGACAAGTGGACAGCCACAGCAGCGTATTATATAAGAAGACATTTATTTTAACCGTACCCTTTTATCTGAACATGTAAGTTAAGGCACAGATGTTTTTTACTTTTTAATTCTAGTTCCAGTTTTGATAATTGGTAGAAAGATCCATCGATTATTTGACATTAGGCAGTCTGGCATTTATAGAATTGATCGTTAAAGTTCACAGATGCAAGCTGAATTCCTAGTTACTTTTCATCTAAATGTAACTACTGTACAGTATATGCATTTGATCTAAAATGGCAACTCTAAATCATCCCAGTATAAAACAGTGTGGATACATACTATATGTGAATCGTAGAGCGTATGAAAATATGAGAGCAACCATTAAGAAGGATATCAGGGAGGCTAAAAGACAGTTGGAGAGGAATATAGCAGATAAGGCGAAAGAAGACCCCAAGAGATTCTTTCAGTATTTTAGTAGTAAAAGAACAGTCAAGGAGGAGGTCAAGTTCATCAGGAATAGTAAAGGGGAATTAAAAGATACAGACAATGAAATAGCAGATGCCCTAAACTTACATTTTTCGGAGGTGTTTACAAGTGAGCGAGTGGATAACCTCCCAGAGGTAAACGCAACTACTAAGGAGGTACTGAGGGATTTGGAAATTGAAGAGGGAGAAGTGCTTCTCAGATTAAATAAGCTGAAATCAAACAGATCACCAGGCCCAGATAATATTTATCCTCGTGTTCTTAAGGAGGCTAGTGAGTACATATATAAACCCTTGACACATATTTTTAGGAAGTCACTGAGCACTGGAGAGATTCCGAAGGACTGGAAAATGGCAAATATCATTCCATTATATAAAAAGGGTGACAGGGCAGATCCAAGCAACTATAGGCCAGTAAGCTTAACATGCATCACAGGAAAATTAATGGAAGGAATTATTAAGGATAAGATTGAGCAACACATGGCAAGGACAGGAGTTATTCTGACCAGTCAGCATGGGTTCAGAAGAGGGAGGTCGTGCTTTACTAACATGTTGGAATTCTATGAGGTTGCAACAAAAGCATACGATCAAAGTGGAGCATATGATGTTATTTATCTGGACTTTCAGAAAGCATTTGATAAGGTGCCACATGAGAGGTTGGGCATCAAGTTAAAAGAAGTGGGAGTTCAGGGTGATGTTTTTAGATGGGTACAGAATTGGCTCAGACACAGGAAGCAGAGGGTGATGGTGCGAGGAACCTCATCAGAACTGGCCGATGTTAAGAGTGGTGTTCCACAGGGGTCAGTGCTAGGGCCGCTGCTATTTTTAATATATATAAATGATTTAGATAGGAATACAAGTAACAAGCTGGTTAAGTTTGCAGATGATACCAAGATAGGTGGATTAGCAGATAATTTGGAATCTGTTATATCATTACAGAAGGACTTGGATAGCATACAGGCTTGGGCAGATTTGTGGCAGATGAAATTTAATGTCAGTAAATGTAAAGTATTACACATAGGAAGTAAAAATATTGGGTTTGAATACACAATGGGCGGTCGGAAAATCGAGAGTACACCTTATGAGAAGGATTTAGGAGTCATAGTGGATTCTAAGCTATCAACTTCCCGACAGTGTTCAGAAGCCATTAAGAAGGCTAACAGAATGTTAGGATATATAGCACGATGTGTGGAGTACAAGTCCAAGGAGGTTATGCTCAACCTTTATAATGCACTGGTGAGGCCTCATCTTGAGTACTGTGTGCAGTTTTGGTCTCCAGGCTACAAAAAGGACATAGCAGCACTAGAAAAGGTCCAGAGAAGAGCGACTAGGCTGATTCCAGGACTACAGGGGTTGAATTATGAGGAAAGATTAAAAGAGCTGAGCCTTTACAGTTTAAGCAAAAGAAGATTAAGAGGTGACATGATTGAAGTGTTTAAAATTATGAAGGGAATTAGTACAGTGGATCGAGACTTGTATTTTAAAATGAGTTCATCAAGAACACGGGGACACAGTTGGAAACTTGTTAAGGGTAAATTTCGCACAAACATTAGGAAGTTTTTCTTTACACAAAGAACGATAGACACTTGGAATAAGCTACCAAGTAGTGTGGTAGACAGTAAGACGTTAGGGACTTTCAAAACTCGACTTGATGTTTTCTTGGAGGAAACAAGTGGATAGGACTGGCGAGCTTTGTTGGGCTGAATGGCCTGTTCTCGTCTGGAATGTTCTAATGTTCTAATGTTCTAATGTCCCAGCGCCCTGCAGAGGCCTGGAACCACTTACTGAGTTAGGGCTTAGTGCTTGGTGGCATGGTGGCACACTGGCAAGCACTGCTGCCTGGAAGCTCCAGGAGAACAACTCTGAATCCCACCCCGAGTCACTGTCTCCCATAGTGGGATTTTCTCCTGGTATGCTGATGTGCTTTTTAATGGAGAATAAAGCAGGGTTCTCTGCCTGTCATGTACACGTGATTTATAGGTAGAAGATTGTTTAATTCAAACCCCACACTTGCTGGAATTTGCAAATTCATAACAGTTTTATGAATAAAGGATACAAAGGCTACTGGCTCCTGGTCACCATTAAAAAGACGCAATGGGTATGGCAAAACTAAGAAAGTGGAAACCCTTTAAATACTTGCACTGCTTGGTGTGCATTATTCACTTTTTTATCTTGCCTCAATGTACATAGTCACGTAGAGTGAACCCTGTACAAGCAAATGCATTATACATGAGCATGCATCGAAGTGAACGTCAGTGTGGAAAAATGAATTTGCATTAAGTCATCTTGGTTGCTGCTGGTAATAAGCGCAGCTCACAACAATCAGTTAATAGTCAGCATTAATCACACCAATGCAACAAATTCTGGAAGAAGCAATAGTTTTTATAAAATAACACCACCGCTACATTGGGTCCACGTCCCCTACCTGGGGTAATTTTTTGGAGTTATCTGACGTCTCTGCAATCTTTGACTGCAGAATCGGCGCACTTTAAGCATTCTAGGGCTTTGACTATTGTGGAATGTATGTGCTGTGTGTGCATTTTGATGATGTAGGTGTCCTGGTTGGCAGGAAACAAATAGCTCATTTTTTGAGTTGAACCGGGAGATGCATGCAAAAGTCAAAACAAAACAAATAAAATATAAATGAAGCAACTGACACCCAGATGAGAGACAACAAGCAAGAAGTCAAAAATTAGGCAAAACAAGAGAGGGTTTGTTTAAAAGTGAAAAGGATTTATCTGCAGATTGGATAAAGCTTGGTGCAAACACTGACCTTTTATTCTGTCAACTTGAGGTCACAACCCCAGAGACCACGCCCCTAGAAATGCAGGATGCGACACTAATGGCAGTTGCGCAAAATGGTGTCTAATATAGAAAAAGGCCATCCAAACCCGATCAGGACAGTACAGTAGATAAGACATAACCATGAAAGTCCCACATATTTTTTCTGCTGATGCTCTTTGATTTTATATATTTAAGAAGTAGGAATCATTCCTTCATATAGTAAGAACTTTAATCAGATTGTTAAAATCTTTATTTCCTCACTGCACTGCTCACCATGCGATTCATCTGACATGCTTGTTTTAATGATGCAAAAATATGATGTAATCAAGCTGCATCCTTGAGCAAAAATCTGATCCGACTATGCAAATGCAGAAAGGATGTGGGCAATTGGAACTGATTTAGACTTCAATACTAAATATGAATGATCCAATCTCAAAAAATTAGATAGCATGTGGTTTTGGATGCTTACACCAAAATCTACCAGATATGCAGTGGCGTAGCTTGAGTTCATACCACTCGGGGTGGAGTGGTGCTTCAATTTGCTGCCCTCCAACATATCTGAAAATGTTAACCTATTTAAATAGAAAATTAAAATGACATATAGACAAAAATTAAGATGCATTTTGCATAGATTTACTCATATATAGAGAAACAGCACTGCGGTGGGGTTTGTTACCTGCCTTGCGCCCTGAGTTGGATGGGATTGGCTCCAGCAGACCCCCGTGAACCTGTAGTTAGGATACAGTGGGCTGGATAATGGATGGATGGATAGAGAAACAGCAATATTTTTCACATATAATTATTTATAAGCATCAACTAGACAAGAATATAGTACAGACACACTGATAAGCCGTGTTCTAATTATTAGTTTAATATAATTACGCTGTGAAATCCAGAAGCAGTGTAGTGTACAAGTGATAGGTGGGGATGTTTTCTGCGCAGAGCAAGAACGCATTTGGATTGATAACGAAACAAAATTATAAATTGTACATTAGTTGTTTATCTTCTTAGAAATTATCATCGGTGTAATGTTTATGTTTATTTTTGTTATTGGCTCATAAATTTCAACTGCTTAGTCTGATGCCAGTCTGAAAATTATTTTTGAAGCATTTGTGGATAAAAATCAGAGAACTTTACTTTTTTCATTCATGAGTGATATTTTTCCAAACCCTGCTGCTTACACACGAATTGTACTGAGCCTTTTGGCCAATAATGCCGCACCCAAAAATGTGACGCCCGGGGCAGAACTCCCCCTCCGCCCACCCCTAGCATTAGAGTAGTAGCATAAACGCAGCGTCTATCTCAAATGCTATTCTAGATTCTTCCATAAGTGTTCAGTGAGGCTCAAATGTCTTACTGAGAGGGCTGTGATATATGGATAAATGAGTGCTTATGCTCATCAGACCGTGCTTTGTGGATGAGAACATTATGCTCATGGAAAGCACTTCTCTTGAAATTATTGGGATCACTTGTAATCACTGTGAAGTGATGAGCGTTGACCTTATCACCAGAATGCACTCTGGATCATTACCAGAATCATTCCTTGTTGAAGTCATGTACTCAAACCCCGTAGGCCCCTTTTAGTATGTCCCTATGTAGATAAATTCTACCCAAACACATTTATTCATGGCTCAGTATCCTGTGACCTCATTTTTCTTACAGAAACGTTTTCCTACTTGAAATGAGAGATGTGCACCCTGCAGTCTGACTATGGTACTGGGCTTCATTTCATAATAGCCTCTTCTTCATGAAATTGCCTGCTTGAAAATCAAATGTGAAATATTTACTTAACTGATCTAGAGTCACTCATTTCTTTAGTCTTGCATCTTATATCAGTGCATAGACACATCAATCTCCAGGAGTGTACACTTTTGATCCCCTTATCCTTTGTTCATTATGTCCTCTTCATGCCATCCTCAGATAATTTCCCTAATGAAACATCAGTGAAGCCCCAGCTAAATATGCCATATCAGTCATTTAATGTCACCATACTTAACATAATTCTAGGCAACAAGGCCTGCACGACATTACTAAAAATTACCTCAAGCATCCTGAAACATTAATTTCTTTATTCATTCAGAGGCCACACCTTGTTTTAATTTACATGTCGGTTTTTGCCAAGTGCCTGTGAATGTAAAGTGCCCCAATACATTTTTTCAGTGCTTTTCAGGCACCCAGTAGCCTTGTTTTAGTGTACATGTCTCATCTTATCTCCACCCATCAAAATTTCAGAAGATATCCACTGGTCCCTGCTCTGGTTGCCATTACTACTGACCTGATTTTGACCCTTGACTCACATGCAGCAAGCCCTTGGCATTATCCTGGATTAAATGTTACTTATCTCACCATAGCAAACAGGGTCTTGACTTTGAATTTGGGTCAGATTGTCTTGTAGTGACCTGAAAACCAGAGGGAGAGGCTAAGCATTTCCAGTCTTACATAGCAGATGGCTTTGCTTTCATCTCAATGTGGAATCTGATGACTGCAAGCTCATTACCTCAATACTTGGAGTCATTCTCCTGTAAATGAGGAAGCTCACTGACCCAGTTCTTTATCTTAAGATCTGGCATGTTTATCCAAATCTCCTAAAAAATCCTTAAAGGTGTTGTATAAACCAGGGGTGCCCAAGACGTTGATCGCAATCGACTGGTAGATCGCAAAGGTACTGCAGGTAGATAGTGTTGCACTCAAAAAAATTTTTTTTAAATGTTAGTCTATCATATATCCTCCCTATGGCATTTGCCACTTGATTGACATACAGGGCGGCCAGTCTGAGATCCCTTTTCTTCTCACACACTGGTCATCCAGCACGCACAATCAAACGCATGAGCTATTGCAAAACTCCGGCTGTGATCTAGTTAGCCTTCCAATTTATATCGACTAAAGAAGGGATTTAAAAAAAAAATTGTTTGGGGAGGGTACGGGCTGGATATGGAATTGGAAGAGGATTTCTTTTCTCACAATGTCACAATCAAAGTGTGTTTGTCTGATCTGTCAATCTATCATTGCTATTCCAAAGAAGGAAAATGTGGAAAGGCACTTTCGAACTGTTCATAAAAACTACGAAACTGACTTCCTTCCGAAAAGCGATCTGAGAAAGAGAAAGGAGAGGAAACTAAAATCGCAGTTAATCGGACAGCCGTCATTTTTCAATCGGCTGAATTCAAAAGCAAAGACAGACACACCAAAGCATCGTTCCGGGTGAGTCACTCGATCATTAAGCATAAGAAGTCCTTCCAAGAGCTACCTCCTTGACTGCATTATTCGGCTCTACTTATTTATGTGAGACAGCCTTTTCCCACATGACAATTATTAAATCCAAATACTGCAGTGACCATAAATGTATTCAATTGTTATTGTGCTATAAAGGTTATTCAGTTAAGCAAGGAATGACAACATATATTTTATGTATAAAGTATACTCAGTATGTGTGTGTGTGTGTGTATATGTATATGTATATGTGTATATATATATATATATTTTTTTTTTTTTTGAAGTAGGTAGATCATTTCAACCTGCTCATTTTAAAAGTAGCTCACCAGCCGAAAAAGTGTGGGCACCCCGGTATAAACAGTTATTTGGGCTTTACACCTTTTTCTGTATAAATCAGGGGGCTTTGCATTGTAATTATAAATGTTTAACATCTAAAAAGGACAAAAAAGGAGTCTTGGTGTTTGATTTGTTTAAGCACCTCCTTATGTTAATCTTTGATGCTAACTTGGCGTGCTTCACTCTTCTGTTCCTCTATTGTTCTTTGTCTGCTGTATCTCTGGCTAAAAATGCAGAATAGCCTGTATTTAAAGTGAAAGCAATTAGATCAGTGACTAGTGACACACTTGCCATACCTATTCTTGTTAGATCACAATGAAAGTTTCCAGCTGAAGAGCTTCAGGTTAACCAGGGTGAAGAAAACTCATTCAAATCGAGACTGAACAATGTTCATAATCTTGCATGTTTTGTAACAAATGATCCAGAAAACAGAAAGCAGCTACATCATCTTCTGTTCCTATTCTTGACATATGAATGAGTCATGCTATTTTTCCTTTCATAAAAGAGAGATGCCATGAAACATTGTTCAAAATTTACTTCTCATGTCTTAAACATATGTGTTGTTTCTCTTAACAGTTTATGGAAGGGCTAATACAACTGACAATAAGCAAAGGCGGTTTGAGCATTGTGCCTTCCGGGAAAGATTTGAACCTGCCAAATGCTTTATTTAGTTAGCATGCATGGCCTGGTGTGTTACCCTGACCATGTCACTTACAGTGGAAATAAATTACATTGCACTTGTAAAGCAATTTATGTTCACCATAAAGGTTGCTGTAAAGCTGAGTAATTGAGATGTGTTTTCACGCTCCATGAACTCATGAACTATCAACATAATCACTGTGACGTTCTTGTTTGTTGTCTCATGCAGAGCTGGCTAAATTCCACGTTAGTGCCAGATAGTGGGGTCTTTATCGATTGGTTGACCTTCCCATTGCCTTTCATTCACATGGACATAAAACGGAATACTAGGTGCAATTTAAAGTGATTTGCGATACTATCTGAAGAAGACCCAAATGAGAGAAAGTACCGAATGTTCAGGGATTGACCACAACGGTGTTTGGAATAGGTCAGCAAAGAACAGTGAAAATGGCAAAGCAAGAATTAACCACGGGAAACAGAATTATAGGCACATGCTGGGCTAGAATTTACAAAGAAATAACAGAAGATCGTAACAGAAAATGAAACTTGTAGATGGGTGAATAATTGCAGGTAGAGTCCAAAAAGTATGCCCCTTTAAAGTCTGCAATTATACAAATCAAAACTCAGTGCTTGCTGGCACAAAATAGAAACAAAATACGCAGCCTTCTTGGCTTCGAGAAAAGATTTCAGCTTTTGAGAGAACGTCTGTACAGGGAGTTCTGTCCTTCCACCAGATTCGGGTCCAAATGAGACCCTGACATCAGTAGACATCGGACCTTTATAGACCTGAGACTGGATAAGTCAGATGGAGAGGAGGAGACAAAAGACAACGCTGTTAGTGACAGCACCCCCTCTCACCCCAACAGGGTATTGCATGCCTGTGATGAGCTGGGAAAGTGTTCATCTGATGCACACGTGTGACAAAGTTTATGGTTATGTGTAAATACTGTAGTACAGCAAAATTCTTACTTGTATGTCTCCTTGGAACAGTGATAATAATGTAATACCAACAAAAGATACAGATGCACTGTTATATACAATACATGCAATGTTTATTTTTGTATAAAATTATGAAAAATATCATTAGCAATCAGGAGCTAAATCTAATAAAAAAAACAGTTGCCTCAATGTAATATAATCACTTTAAAAAGTAAAATTTTTGCCCTTTTGGATTTTGCACTTCCTTGACCATGTAATAAGGAATTATGGGTGGTACTGGTAATATGAGACACAGCAGACCAAGGCCATTATGAAATGTAAACATCCATAGAAAAACTGGAAAATAAAATTACACATTAAGGCCTAAAAATGACCATAATTTACTGGGCACCATCAGAAAGGGTAAGAAGAAGGGTGTATATGGAGTTGTTTCACTTATTGAAATATTATTTACAACAATTGCCAAATAAGATGATAAAAAGGCTGCTGCTACCACTCTCCATCACTGCTCTCCATTTTTCACACTGTTTTAACACGTGAGTGCTGTCTTATTGGTAGTCATCAAGCCATCCAGCCTTTTGCCATTTCTTGTTTTATGGGTTAATGCCAGTTTAATACGCAGACACTAGTTCTGTCTGTTTCCCTAGGGTGGGTGACCACTGAGGTCACTTCCTGTGGTTGTGAGACCCTGCCCCTTCTTAACCAAAGTCAACAACAGAAGTCGGCATTTGTTGCCGGACCACAGAGCTTGGAAATTGCCTTCTTTTTATACAATGCTGTTACCCTGGACCTGGTTAGGCACGTTTGTGCTGTCAGCCATCCAAATTAAATGGGACATCTTCTGGGACCTGCGGTGGGCTGGCGCCCTGCCCGGGGTTTGTTTCCTGCCTTGCGCCCTGTGTTGGCTGGGATTGGCTCCAGCAGACCCCCGTGACCCTGTAGTTAGGATATAGCGGGTTGGATAATGGACGGATAGATGGATCTTCTGGGACCCCAACCCTCTTTATCTTGTCCTTTGCTTACTTTTACACTCTAAACCAAGCCACCTAGACATCGTGGGAGTGACAAAACCTCTCATTCAAATTGTGCCCATGCTGCTGTTCTACAAGACATTCTTGTTTCATGATGTTAATGTGGAACCTTCACATTCGCTAGTTTCCACAAGGTGAATCAGCATTAAAAGTGCTTGTTTTCACTGATGTTTGGGTGTTTTGAGGTGTGTGTTTGAGCATTTTTGGGCTAACATAAGGTTTGAACTAAAGAGTCTAGTTAATAGGAATGCCGCATTCCCTGAAAAATAGAAATTTAATTGCCAAAAATACGATAAAACACTATGAAAGCATTAAAGTTTTATAAAGTTTGTTGAAAGACCCCTAGCAATAAGGCTGGAGGATGTGTGAAATATCTGAAATCTGGGAACTTTACATGTAACTTTGCAAACTGGTGACATTTTGCTTGCAAACTCTGTTTTTTATACTATTTCTCAGTAGCATTTCTACAATACAATAATATTATTAATGGAATTTTTAGAAAAAAAAGAAATAGCTGCAGTCACAGAACCTCAACAATGAAAAATATATGAACTCCTGAGCTTAAATCCAAATGTACATGCTTACAGGTATTTTACTGCTACAGCTATATCTGCCTGTCTTTGCACGCAGAATTTAGTTTTGTGTATTTGTTTAGTGTTTGTACATCTGTCCATTTTAGATGAAAGGTTCAAATTTGGTGTGAATTTTATTAACGTTTAAACAATGATATACATTGCCGATAAGAAGTGTGGGAAAGGGCGGCATGGTGGTGCAGTGGTAGCGCTGCTGCCTCGCAGTTAGGAGACCCAGGTTTACTTCCCGGGTCCTCCCTGCGTGGAGTTTGCACGTTCTCCCCGTGTCTGCGTGGGTTTCCTCCGGGCGCTCCGGTTTCCTCCCACAGTCCAAAGACATGCAGGTTAGGTGGATTGGCGATTCTAAATTGGGCTTGGTGTGTTTGTGTGTGTCCTGCAGTGGGTTGGCACCCTGCCCAGGATTGGTTCCTGTGTTGGCTGGGATTGGCTCCCATGACCCTGTGTTCGGATTCAGCGGGTTGGAAAATGGATGGAAGTCTGGGAAATGTCATTGTTATACAACATTGAATCACAGTGGATTTAATTTGGCTTTTTTCACACTGATCAGCAGAAAAAGACTCTTTAAAGTCAAAATGAAAACAGATCTCTGCAAAGTGGTCTAAATTAATTACAAATAATTGATCACTTAAGTATTTCGTCCCCTTTATTATGACACCCCAAATCATCACTGGTGCAGCCAATTGATTTTAAACGTCGCAACATTAGTTCAATGTTGATCACCTGTGGGGATTTAAATTAATGGTAGTATAAATGCACCTGTAACTGGAGTCTCCAACTTGTGGTGTGTCAGCATGGTGGACTAAACTACACAATGAAGACAAAAGAGCACACCAAACAACTCAATGAAAAAGTGATTGAAAAGCACAAGTCTGGGGATGGATTTAAGTCACTGAATATCCCTTGGAGCCCAGTTCAATCAGTCATTAAAAAGTAGAAAGAGTACGGCACAGCTGTACATTTGCCTAGAGCAGGCTGTCTATAAAAACTTCATAGTTGTGCAAGAAGAAGGGAGGCCACCAAGAGACCTATAAGAATTCTGAAGGAGTTATAAGGGATTTGATATAACAACTGTTGCCTGGGTGCTTCACTGCTCTCAGCTTCATGGGAAAGGGGCAAAGAGAAAGGCTCTGTTGAATAAAAAAACAAATATGACATCTTGGCTACAGTTTGCTAGAAGGTTCTGTATTCCGATTAGAACAAAACAGAGCTTTCTGGCCATCAGACAAAATGATGTGCTTGAACACTACACATAATTGAAAATACACCATCCCCATTGTGAAGCTTGGTGGTGGCTGCGTCATGCTGTGGGTGGAAGGCTAACGAGAGTAGAAGGTAAAACAAAGAAAGGAAAATACCTGAAATTTCTAGAGGAAAATCTGATGCTGTCTGAAAGAAACCCATGGCTTGGTAGAAGATTTATTTTCCTGCAAGATAATGACCCAAGCATAAAGTCAAAGCTATGATGTAATCACTTTCAAACAGCAATGTTAATGTTCTGGAGTGGTTGACATCAGAGAGTTTTTGGCCAGACTCGAAAAAGGCTGTTCACTCACAATCCCCACACAATCTGACAGAACTAGAGTGGTTTAGAAAGAAGAATGAAGGAAAAACCTGTAGTGTCCAGATGTGCAAAACTGACAAAGACCTAAACACACAGATTCAAGGTTGTCATGGCTGATAAAGGCACATCTCCTAAATACTCACTTAATACTTATGTGATCCATTATTTGGTGTATTTTATTTGTAATTACCGTATTTTTCACTCCATAAGACGCACCTGACCATAAGATGCACCTAGGTTTACAGGAGGAAAACAAGAAACAAATATTCTGAACCAAATTGAATACTAATATATTTAATAAAATATAGCAGAATAATATTTCAACTGTGTAAAGTCAACAGCGGTATTGAGAACCATCATTACTGTCATTAACAAATGAGATGAGACTTTAAGGTTCAAACACTCTTCTAGTTTTCTGGAAACCCCAAGAACTCCTCATCGCTAGTGTCAGAATTTATGAAGCTCATTTGCTCACAATCACTGATCTGCTGCAAACATACTGTTATGGGGGACACGTTTAAGGTTTCACTTTTATAGGGGAAATTTTATAAAGAGGGCGCTTTCTTAGGCACTATTCATACGACTGTATTTTGTTTCCACAGTCAATGGGTCTGCAAAAAAATGGCCGCAACACGGACATTATCAATGTTTAAACAGATAAAGTTATGTGAATAGACCTTAGAGGGACACTTTTTTAAAAGACACTGGGTACATGAGCACTGTAGTCTGCAGGTGGGAAATCACTCATGCACAGCAAGCAGGTACTGGCCTTTTAGGGGTAGCTAAACATGACTCGCTCCAACATGCATCGACTGTCTCACTGTCCTACACATGTCCATCCCCTCAGTGCCTGTGTTACTACTAGAATAGTGACCCCACCATAACTCCCTTCATATACTGCAAACTACAGCATTTATGGCTGCTCACCCAGTTACTGCTGGCCTCCTCACACTGAAATCTGGTGTGCACTGAAACAGTATGGAGGTAGACGAGATTGGAGGCGATTCTACTGCACAGACCCCACCCAGTCTCAAAGACAATTGACAGTTGGCAAAGTACACCCATACCTGTTATTAGCCTCAGCTGATTCGACAAGTCAGCGGTTGTAGCTGGGAGTGTCAGTGGCTCTCTGCACTCTCCCAGGTCCTGGTGATGGGCAGAGGTGTACGGCAACTGACTAGACGCCCTAAGATTCAGCAGTAAAGTGGGACATTTAAGCATCTTGAGGGGTTTCTCGTGCGCCTACCACTTCCTCTTCTAACAGCTGTCGCTACCGCCGACAGGTCAGGTAATACACATCACGGTCTGTGATGCAATATTCGCTCCATAAGACGCGCAGACATTTCCACCCACTTTTGGGGAAAAAAAATTGCGTCTTATGGAGCGAAAAATACGGTAATTTAGACTACTTTGCAAAGATCTGTTTTCACTTTGACATTAAGGAATCTTTCTCTGTTGAGTGCCAAAAAAGGGAGATTAAATCCACTGTGATTCAATGTTGTGTAACAACAACACTTTCACGAGGCATTGTATGATATGTGGTAAAGTACTTTATTTAAAATATTTATTATCTATTATATTAAAAATTTCAGTCTAATGAGAAAGATACTCAGATCAAACACATCATGAAATCATATAATAATGGACTTTCATTTAAACTTTACTGTATTTTGATAATACCGCGGTGGGCTGGCGCCCTGCCTGGGGTTTGTTTCCTGCCTTGTGCAGAGGTTGGAAATTGCCTTTTTTTATACAATGCTGTTACCCTGGACCTGGTTAGGCACGTTTGTGCTGTCAGCCATCCAAATTAAATGGGACATCTTCTGGGACCTGCGGTGGGCTGGCGCCCTGCCCAGGGTTTGTTTTCTGCCTTGTGCCCTGTGTTGGCTGGGATTGGCTCCAGCAGACCCTTGTGACCCTGTAGTTAGGATATAGCTGGTTGGATAATGGATGGATGGATGGATGGATTTTGATATTATTTAAGATTTGTCAATGTACTGTAGTACAGGATTACCTTGCACTGTTCAAAATCAAATCCCTTTGCGTTCACCCTTGGTGCTGATAAGCCGTCTTGTTACTACATGCTGCAGAACTGATGAGTTGCCTTCTCAGTGAATTCACAGTGAAACAGAACTGACAAGCACTTTGCTTGTGTCTTTTAATCATCGTTTCAGTCTAGTTATATGCCCCATTCACACCCAAACCATTCGAATTTATGGTGAAATGCCAGCACTTGAGAGTTTCATTAGTTTTGTCTTCTTACAGCACACAGATTTTTCTTACATTGGTCAGTTCGATGGGCAGCATGATCTAAGCAGCTGCACTTTCTGTGAATCTGTCCTTTAACTAAAAACCTTGAATTGTATGAATACATTATCACTTTACGTACTGTATGTCAAAGTAATCAGAAATGATTTTCATCCTGAGTGACCTTCCCTGTTGGCTGTTTTGGCTGTGAAAACATTCCAATGTTAAATTTCAGGCAACATGAACTTAAAAGTCAAATTAAATGTCAAAAGAGACACAGGTCCACATTACCAAATGATGTGCACATATTTATTCATAAAGGTTTAACCACACCCTGTAGCTTGTTTACAGGTAAAAAGGGAATTACATGTTAAAATCAAACTAATGACACCTGCCACGTAATGCATAAACAATTTTCGGGCCTAAAGAGGCCTACAGGAGAGCATTTGTAATTCAGCTGATAGCTCTTGTTGAGAGTATCTAGAAGAAAGAATGGACAACTTGAATGTTTCCATTAAATTAATTTTATTCACTCTGTTGGAGGAGCAGCAATGATGGCATTGCAATGTGAAGAAAATGAAGTTATTTAGCAATACAATATACATGTGAGATGTAAAAATACTTAATATTTAGGCAAACAATGCAGACTGTGAATTGGGCACTTACACAAAGAACTTTCATGCCCATCATCCACGCACTGAGATCAAAAGTAATATCTAAACTGAATTAGGAAGGAAATTAACAGCAATTGTGTGCTTCTAATAAGTCAAATGTGAAAAAAGGGAGCAGTCACAAGAGGGAACAAGTGAGTACACATAACCGAGTGTATTACGTGAACAATTAGTTGAATACTTCAGCCAAGCCAGAAGGAAGATAGTCTTGGAGACAAGGTGAGCATAGCTGTAACTACAAGGGTGCTGGTCTTTATTGCATATGGCTAAAGACTGAATCAGATTTTAAATCAGCATGAAGACTAACGTGATGGATACATAAGCATAGCCTGCAGGGAGCCTTTTGGAGATTTGTTAGGGAAAAATGTTGATCTTCAATTCATATCAACACTCAGACACAAAAAGGTGTTTACACTCCAGCAATGTATAAGCATAAGAAATTTATTAAACAAAGATACTTTTGGAGCAGACTGTATAAGAAGTCATTTATATATAAATGTCTACACATGGAAGTGTGTGTGTCTGTCTGGCCCGGAGGTGAGAGGTGGATTCGGGGTAAGGGCTCAACCTCCCATGAAACAGAAAACTCGCTTAGCTGCTAATAACACAAGTGGGGCCAGCACGTCAGCAAAACAAAACCTCCGAAGAAAGATAAAGTCGCTTAGCCACTAACATTGGCAAACGGTGTCCCTTTTACTTTTCCTCCCGCCGCTAATGTACAAACTAGGCGAGCACATCAGCAAAACGAAACCTCTGAAGAAAGACAAAGTCGCTTAGCCACTAATACACAAACGATGCAAGCACGTCGGCAAAACAAAACCACCTAGGAGAGAGATGCCCAGAGTAGTTCCTTTAAATTACCTGACATCTTTTTTTCTGACGATTTCAATAGTTTCTAGGATCCTGGGCTTTTTACAGCACAGCTTACAAAACTAGTACATTATAATCACATTTGAGCTAATGATCCCTTGTTCAGACACAGCCTATATATTTATGAATATGCAAGAGCATCCTTAGCATATAGCTGATGACATTCTAATGTAAGATAATAGATTCATATATGGGACATTTGATCATCCTGTTTTGAGATTCATGAAAAGATATACACTTGACTTTGAGGTTGGATGCTTCCTTGGGGTCTACATTACAGAATGATTCATCTTCAGCAGCTTTAACAAAAGGCAGCATAACTGAAAACTTGTTATGAGCGAACCGTGCAGAGTCCGCATCACCTTAATTTTGGCAAAATCAGGGAAATGTTCAGGAACTTTGCTAAACTCCTCAAAATGAATTGGGGAAGGAAGAGGTGAACTAGTTTTGAATGGCTTATAGTACTGCAATGTTGTTTAATTGTCCCTGACAGTTAAGGGAGCGTCTACTAATTATTCCAGGCTGATTATTCTGGCCAAAAATGTGACCTAAAGTTTGAGGAAACAATGCAAACAACAGCGCAGCCATACCTCAGACAAGAAAAGACACAAACAGAAAGATAACCACAAACAAAACACACCAAATGACCGCAAATTAGCAATAGGTAAAAAAATTAATATTTCTCAATACGCTCACAGAGTTCCAATCTGGGGGCACACATTAGCCGTGTGACGGAGTGGCAGTGTGAGTCTGGCTCCTTTATTTAAGTCGCGGCACCAGGCGCAGCAGGAACGTCTTTTGGTTTCTGATCTGTCTGTGCAGATGCTTTGCACTTTTCCCTTCCCTGAAGAAGACAGAAACACCTTGTAAACAGCAATAAATCTTTTGTTATTATTAGTATTATTGTGCAGATTCTCATGTGTTTTTTTTTCTTGGGGGGGGGGTGTTTTGGATTGTAGCTCCAGCATATGGCTAATTATGCATGCAAATTAGGATGCAGCACCGAGTGGCTGGGGATTAGTGTTGTATTTCCAGTGGCAGTACTCATAATATTCTCATTATGGTCATTGACTAATGTACCCCTCAAATGAAAAGTTGTTTTTTTTTTAAACGTATGCAAGGATGAAAGTCTGAAGATCTGATTGGGCGTGACATCATGCATGCCCGAAGCAGCTCCACAATGATCTTACTGTATGCACGCTGTGATGTCACACTGGCCTCGCAAAGCGTTTTGGAATGCTGGGAAAAATATTCGTCTAAGCCATTGGTAAAGCAAATATACAGGAAAATATTCGTTGAACAAGGTCAGCAACGAATACAGCATATTCACTGCAAAAAATGCTACTGACAAGCTTGAAAGTGTTACAAAAAGGCTTTCTGGTACAGTTTGGACCCCTCTGAAATATATTTTATGAGAGTTCCAACTAATTGATTACAGAAGAAATTATGATTTATTTAACCCATCCCCAAGCCCAAAATTAACCCTTGGCTATACCACTAGATGAATGTTTCCATTCTCTTGGATACTATAAAATGCTTATATAATAAGCTTACCAGAAATTATGGGTTTTTAAAACATCCCCATGTTCCCTTGTATGTACAAGACTGTGGAATAGTATGCTGTATCCCGTTCGGCTTACTCCTGTCCAGTAGAATCTGTGTCCTCTTACAGCATTTGGGTATTGTTTTATCTTAGGTTACTAAATGTTTATTACCTTTTTGTTATTCACAGCAGTGCCTATGTTCTGCCTTATGCCTTTTACAGCACTGTTTCTTTGATGGTTTGCTCCAGTTGTCTGGTTTCCTTCCCACATTTCAATGGCCTTGTTTTAGGATGACTAACAATTCCAAACTGGACTATGTGGGAAATTTTGTAGAATTAGCGGCTGGTGTCACATCTGGGATTGGTTTCTGCCTTATGCCTTATGCAGCACTTGGGTATTGTTTTATCTTAGGTTCCTAAATGTTTAATACCTTTTTGTTATTCACAGCAGTGCCTGTTTTTAATTGTTGCATACTTAATTAATATGGAAAGCCAAAGCAGCTTATATTAGCACACACATAACAATAAAGTGATGGCAGTCGAGAGTTCTTCTCCCTGATCTGGAGTCATCAGCGCATCCAGTTTAGAGAAATTACCAGCATACATATCTTGAATTTTAGATGTTTGCGCAAGGCTAATACAAAAACTCACAAATAAGCTGGTTACTGTTTATATATGTGGTGTGACTGCTGCCAATAAATAGAAAAATTTGTATCTATTGGTTTCAAAGGATACTTTATACATACTGTAGGAAAACCTAATGGCAATACTAGGAAATACTAATTAATGCAGTAGACCATAATCTTAACAGCATGCCTCTAGAAAGTTTCAAATCCACAGTTAGGTCACCCTAATTGCAGTTAGTGATTCAATTGTGTAAAAGTATTCTGATCGTTTTGCTTTTTATGTTCCATCCGTATACTAATCTTGCCAGTTGTCAGTGGCTCTGTCTTCCATCTTAGGTATTTAAATTTTTACTTAAACAAGAGCACTTTCTATCATGTCTTATTTATTACAAGGCATGTTGGTGTATCCTACTGAAAAGATTTCACTAGACAGTGGAGGAAGGTTAAAGAAGTCTCTTTAGACACAAAAGCTGAGCGTAGCTGTAGCTGTTAACTAAGGTCATTTTAGCTCAGATATTTTTTCAGGAAATTATGAAAACATTATTTCAGGTAGAAAACAAAAAGAGAAGTCTGAATGTTTGAGTACTGGCCTCTCACAAGTTTTCCTTTACAAATAAAGTAATAACACTGTGAGATACAAGGAGTGACCTTTTATATCAGGGCCACTGTAAATTCACACATCACATAACTCATGTGTCACCTGCCTAGCAATCAAGTAGCATTATTAAAGCAGAGTGTCATAAAACCAAATGCACAAAATGGCAGCACCAATAGGAAAAAAAGGGAATGAAATATTAGATAGATAGATAGATAGATAGATAGATAGATAGATAGATAGATAG
>JANRMT010062854.1:91922897-91956107 GCA_026402145.1 Polypterus bichir lapradei | reverse complement strand
ATAGATAGATAGATAGATAGATAGATAGATAGATAGATAGATAGATAGATAGATAGATAGATAATGTCCATGTACAGTGTGTATGTTATAACTGGCAAGGCTGAAGTTGTGCATGATGGATGCAGGCATTATATAAGCTAATATCCATGAGTTCCATGAGTGGAAAGAATGGGCAGCTTTATTCATGATGGCCTCTAGTTTTGCATCCTCCTTTCCACCATTGCTATCATCTAGTCCCGGGTCAGTTTTGTAATGTAGCAGATCTTAAAGCTCAGTTCATTTATGTGCTTGGCATCCTTGGGGCTGGTGTTACTCCTCAGACCATAGCGCAGAACATGAAGCACAACTGGCTGCATCTCTGTTCCATTTTGTACAACGGGTGTGTGTTGTCCATCACATTAAATCTACTGTTCAGACAGACCCCGTGCATTTTATAATTCTGCACAATTCTGCACAACCTCCTCGTTCACCCCATTATAGTGACTGACCTCACAGCTCCCTGACAAGCCTTTCATTCTTTTCTAGCCCTTTTAATCCTAACTGTACTTCTATTTCTGTAATCTACAAATTATATAGTATTTTATTAGATTTTCTGAAGAGAATAAAAGGTTTTTGACATTTTCATAGGAGAAAATGTCAGAAAAATATGAACTGAAAGCATTTGCAGTTTCCTTTTTTATATATTTTATTTCCTGCTTACTATTCTTAGTACATTTTACATCATGTTTAATAGCTCTCTTGCTCTAAAATAAAGACTGTCCTTTTATATGGAATTTAAAAAATATTTTAAAAAGTATTAACTCTGCTTAATTTTTCCTCTCTTTCTTTAAAGAGCCAAAGAGGTTCCTCCCTCTTATCCGATAGTAAACGGCTGTTTTATGCTTAGACATGACTGAGTAAAAAGTCAAACTTCCTCTGAGATTCCAGTTCAGCATCAAGTCTTGAGGAATTAAAGGAATAGTGTTTCTGGGTAATTATTTTTGCCAAAAACTAGAAGGAGGTTTCCGCCGGGAATAGAGCATTGGAAAAACAAAAATTAGGCCTTTCTTTTTATTTCTCAGCTATAGCTGGAAAATCTTGGCAGCTGAGGCACTATATAAGACGGGCCAAGCAGACCAAATGAAACCACACCACGGATTTTAATTTTAATAAGTACAGCCATACTGGTGGATTTCTTTAATCTTAGCCTTTTATAGTTAGACATCAAGGCTGCCATTCACCCAGTTCTAAAAAGGTCTCATAAGGTTTTTTTTATTTAATTCTATTTAAATAGAAAAGATTATAACAAAATACAGCTCTGTCAAAAAATGAATGTAAGGCATGCTTCATAAACGATCCGAAAAGAACTTTACATTCAATCCCCACCCAGCAAGACAGCAGTATAAATAAGGAGACTCATCTATAACAAATCCTTGTGCATTGTGAAACAGCCAATGGAGTTAAAAGTCTGTTATTAATGAGTTCTTGCCAAGTCCTCAAGACATTCTGAGGCTGAGTCTTGCCCTGGTTACATTTGACAGTTATGAACGAGATATATGTGACTGATGAAAACTTTTTAGCTGAATTATGGCATGCTTGATGCAAGTTGAGATAGAATGGATTTTATGGATGGCTGAATTCTTTTTGTATTCTAAAGTTTTAACTGATCTACTTCCCATTGTTTCTTACAATCAGTAAAGGGTAAGGATCTCATAATTTTTTAATGTGTTTTGGAGATGCTGTTATGAATCTTCATGCTCACTAGCCAGTATTGCCTGAGGAACAGAAAGCAGCTAAAGGTGCAGGAAATGTGGTACTTTTTTATTTCTGAAGAAAACTTTTAATTTGCATGTCATGAAGTTATTTCTGACACATTTGTAACACCAGCTACTGAGGCCAGAGTTATGGTAAGTTTTTCCTACCTGACGAGTACCAACTTTTACATTTACACTTCTCTGGAGCATAATTACTTTGTCACAGGACCGTCACAAAATAGTCAGAAAGAGAGAGCGAGAGACAAAGAGCTGCTTCCATGGCTGGAAGAGTCTGGTCTTACTAAAAACTTTGTTTGAATGGAGAGGACAAAGCTAATAACCCTAAATTTGGACTAAAAGGGCCAATGCTATTTTATGCATAAACAATGCAGGTTACTTGAAAGTAAAATGAGACAGAATCATCTGGAAATTACCATTGTTAATTTTCCTCGAGTGGATTCCCCAGTACTGTCTTTATAAATCTGAATTTCCGCATTCCACAGAGCGAATCATATTGTGCAATTGTGGAACTGCCTAGAAATAACAACATTCTAGAATGCAGTCATTTTTCTGAAATATCTGAGACATTTCAGCCAGCAACAGCCTTACTAGCAGATTGAACAGAAATCACATGCACTCTAGAGAAGTCAAGCCAGTGCTGAAGCTGCTTCGCTGCTGCTGCTTAGTCAACCTGTTAAGCCGTACGCATACTACACAACTTCTAGTCAGAAAGAATTTTAAACTTGAACACTGTAGTTGCTGATCTTATTGTCTTGAGGATGCTACATTACACAACTAGAAATCGCAAGGGATGGCAAATTATATGATTCCGTCATTTTTTTAGCACAGTTTCAAATTTCCAAAATATCATAAGCTTACCACATGCTGCCAGCCAATTATTGTTCCTGCCTGAAAGCACCAGTGCCGTACTAATGCTTTTCAGGTATGGCAAGCTCAGATGCAATCTCGGCCCTTTGATTTATCTTTTTTCTATTCTGTTGTGATATGACAGACATGGGACATCAGTGAGATGAGCCTTTCTTCTGTTTGCACAGTCCAAAAACACACGTTCCTTAATCGTTGTGGCTGTGCTCTTTGCCTTGTACTTATGGATGAGTGCTCATTGATTGTTAGCTCTCAAACAAACACAAACCTGCTCCTATAACTCAAGGTAAAATCAAACCTGTTTGATATAGTCAGGGTGAATCTGAGACTGGTCCTACTGAAACACTGGGGATTTCAAAATATGTGACTGGAGGTCATGGGAGTGGGCCGCAACTGCCCCCAACTCATTAATGTTATGCAGATAAAGTCTGAGACTAAAACGTCACAGGAAAAATTGTGTTGTGTGAAGGGGCTTTTAGGTGGAACTTCACATTTTACAGCGAATGCAAATATAGGTCCATTTAAATGAGGTGGGACCTAAAAGTTACAGGAATCACTCAATTGCAGGGTGTAGTTATCAAATATGCTGCTACAGTCTGGTTAATCAGTCTGATGATGGCATCTTGTTGAGTATGTTTGGTGTTAATATCACAATCATGCACATAATTTCGGCGATTTTTATTTTCCAAGCCACTGTGGCGGATTTTCAGGAGACAACAATGACTGTGTTTTTCAACAGTGATGCAATCTGTTCCTAGAGAACATGCTGTTAATCAATAACATTACATTAAACTGCTGAGACTCTATGGGAACACAGAAGTGGTATACCCTAAACTGGATTTTGCACAATGGCAACACACCTGCATTGCATATGACTTATTTTTGTTTCCGAAATTTAAAATCATGACAGAAGGGAAGAAGATTTACTATTTTGAAGAAATCCAGCAATACAGGTATAGGCAATGTTTCCAAGAAGAGAAAAAAGCTGGGACAAGTGTATTGAATCTCAAGAATATGTTTTGAAGGTGACTAAAATGGAATTTCTAAAAGTTTATAATGAAGGTTTTTTCGTAACGATTCCTGGAATTTTTGATGCCCCCCACCCCCCCAGTAGACATCAATGTTTTTTTTTTTCTAAAATTAGGATACAAAATAAGGGCTGATAATGCAAACTGCATTAGTGTAACTATTCAGCACAATTCAAATCATGTGCCTTCTGAAAAAAAATCCAAAACAGACAAAAACACTTCTTCCTTCTTCAGGCTACTCAAAATGAAGCAAGGACTATCTAAATCGAGACAATAAAACAAAAAAACACAAAAATAATCCCAGTCCTTTTCCATTCTCCCTTTTCCAGGCTGTTCAGGGGAACAAAGGACTAAATCAAGTTAATTTAAAGTCCACACTCTCTTAATTTTCCCCACTTCTCAATTCTCTAAGACAGGGCTTCTTAAACATTATTTTTTGTCACAACACAATCTTTCCTTTTTTAGTATCTTTGAGACCCATTCCTTCTTGAATGCCTTGATGACTATCTATGCAGGAGTGAGTGGGGGGGTCCACCTTTAAAAACCCTTTAAAAATCATTGTCAATCATCAGAGCGGAGGCCCCCCCTTGGAGCATCATGGATGATCGTCAGAGACTTGGGCTTAAGGTAAATTGTCAGATTATCTCCATGAATTATCTGAGGGATAATCAATAAGTAACATTCATCTCCTCCTATCATTATTTTTGTCTCTTAGAAGTACTATGGTGCTCACTCCGCTAATGATGCACTCACTTCAGTCTATAAAGGTGAACTTTAACAACCATCTTCTCATTTTATATACCATTCTCCATCGGACCCTTCATTCAGCCCCTTCTAATTACCTAGGGTTCCTTCAAGTAGTTTGTTCTATATGCAGGAACCCTTCTGGATTACAGTGCCTGCATGTACAGCCACAGCCATTCCAACTTCCATCACTCTCGGTAAGTAATGTCTCTTTTCTCTCTTAGGCCCTTTAATTCACACTGGAAATGGTTTTGATAACTTCTCTTCTATTTCTCACAGCTTAGTATTTCTCACCAGGATGCCTCCTGTCATCCAGGTTTGAATGAGCTGTGTAGCACTTTACCACTCGGCCCCCACACTACCCTTGCATTCCCTTCACCAGAGCTCTCATTGGCTCCACCTTCAAAATCATAAAGGTAAGCGCCCCTCGTAACTATTTAAACAAAATGAAAAGGCTATAAATAGTTATACTCACACAAAATAACACCAACGCTGTATAGTGTGACTCGTCACAGTTACGCTTATTTGTAAGTTCTGTGATTCCTGCAGGTAACTGAGCAGTTGAAGAATTTTTACAAATAATCTGCTAGAGTTGGCGGAGGCCTTCACACTACTAACATGAGCACAAATGATAGGGATTGCCAAACTGAGTTTAGACTTGAACACAATTGCCCATACTTGTGCTTTCATGAATCTCTTAAATTTTGACATGTCACGGCTGTAATTAGCAAACCCGTTTTCTTATCTCTATATATATAAAATCCAATGTATGTCTGTCTGTCTGTTTGTCTGTATGTTTGTCCGCTTTTCACGAGAGAACTACTTAATGGATTTAGATTTGTTTTTTTTCTATAATTTGCTTGAACATTCCAGTTGATTTTGTGACTTTTCTCATTGCACTAAGTATCATAGTTCCACTTGCAGGAGCCATATATTTGTGCTAATCTGAGACAGAGCCTGCGGGTCGAGTGGAGGTGGAAGGGTGACGTCAGGAGTGGAGAGCCGTGCAGGGCCCTCCTCACTCACGCACCATGTCCGTTCAAATTGGTGTATCTCTGGCCACGTTTTGGAGGGTATCTTGACTCCGCTTAGCTAGCAATACTTGTTTGTTTATTGATTTTTAAAATTTGCCCTGGTTTACTACTACGTGGGCAGAGCCGCGAAGGATAGCTAGTACTTTATATAAGACAAGAAGCAGACACGAAAAATGTTTGTGGCACGTCTGTGATCCCGTAGAATGAAAATATTTTTACAAAGACGGGAGTTTAATGCAGAACTAACTCAAAAATGTCCACTCTTCCGGTCATACGGGATCAAGGCAGGAAGTGGTGGGTCAAGGAGGGCAGACAACAGAAGTGACACCAGCGGTTGAATGGATGTTAATTCTGTTCTGAGGAGGGAGGAAGAGTGAATGCATCAGTACACAGGGTGCCAACCTCTGGTTTGACTAGTAATTACCATCACCAGTGCTCTTAAGCTGCCTTCCAAGCACACACGCATCACAATACTAAGGCTTGACCACCTTATATTATCACCTTGTTTTTCTTGTAGGCTGTATCACATCTATGCAGCATATCTTTGAAGGTTTAATGGCATTTTTGGCAGCCATTTTTGATACTTCCTGAAGTGTCCCATCTGAAGTTGAGGAATGCCAATTAAGTACTGGTGTTAAATATTTTTTTTTCATCTGGATACTCTGGATTTCCTACCACATCTCAAAGAAGTGCATGGTGACTCAGTGTGAACGACAGAGTGTGGGTGAGCGTGTACGTGAATGTGCTCAGCAAAGGACGGTCACCCTGTCCAGACTAATTTTACCTCATGTCCAGCACCCATGAGGTAGGCTCTGCTTCCTGTGACCCTGAACTGGATAAGTGGATTAGAAGATGTCAGCATGAATGGATAAAGTTTCTTTGTGTGCTGACGATAACATGTATTAACGATCTCAGTGCTTCAATGCTTGTTTTCCACCATGTCATGTGAAAAATGTCAAGCGCATGCCAGAGGTACCGACAAGGTATTTCTCGGGACGGGGGTCCACCAGTTAAGTGAGCAGGGGTAGAGCTACAACTTGGGATATTGGAGGCTTTGAGGTGGTGGGTGCAGAGACAGCAGCTATGAGAAGGGAAGGAAGCCTGAGTGGTGCAAGTCGGCAATGAGAATGGATGGAAGGATTGTGAATTAGTCACTAAATGAACAATAAAACGAGATCAGAGGGCCACTTCTGTCCCACATCCAATTATATTTGAGACTCATACAGTTATTTAGCTGGAATGTACAAAGGATCATTTTTTTATATATACAGTATGTGTGTAACATTTTTAAGATTAATACCGTACTATAAGCCTCCCTATCTGATCTTTTTTCTTCTTTTATTGTGGCTAAACAATGCATTGTGAAATGGCTTCCTGGGGAAATTCCAAGTTTCATATCAGCCGGTGAATCTGATATACATAAGAAATGGCAAGGGGTGATTAGGGTGGCCTCAGCACTTTTCTACTTTCTACAATATGCCCTGGGATTGTGTTTTCACGGCCCAAGAGGAAGCCATCCAACAGGATTGCGTTACATAATCTGCAATCAAGTGCACATTTGTTCTGTTTCTTGTCTCCACACACACACACACACCCCATATACTGGAGTCATTTTGAAGAAGAAAAAAAAAATCCAGAGGCTCGCTCTTTTCATTTAGTATCTCAGCATGCTGTAAATATAAAATGGAGAACCAAAAGTCACTGATGTGCTAAATGTCATAGACTTTTTTTTTATATATAAACGATTGTCTTGTGTGGCGAATAAGAAAAAAAAAAAAAACACCGAGTTTTTCCTGAGCAGCTCTCCCCTTCCCCCAACTACAGACAGCTCGGCTCATTTTTGCCTGGCCGGGCACAGCCTGCAATAGATTGATTCCACCCCACCCCCTATCCTTTGCTCAGTCATTCAGACTTGGAAAGTCAATAACAAGCTGACATCATCATTGCTTTGTATATTACACTGCTACTTTCCAACTACCCACCATCTTCGAAGAGAGGAGCACTCCATTTTTTTGTGTGTGTGTGTTTTATTATTTTTTTTGTAATAGCAGCGGGAGAAAGGTGGAGGAGGGGATCGTCAGCAGAAGATGCATCATCTTGCTTGTGTTAGGTTACTGCAAATACGAAAAGGGCAGAGACGTTCTGTCAAAATACAGAAAAGCCCTCTTTTGTGTCAGGTGAGTAAAATCTTAAGAAGTATGAATCATAAGATAATGACTGACACAACCGTGTATGAAATTAGCTGGGTTACAAAAACGGACAGATGGGAAAATGTTTGGTTATATATGCGTAGAGACAGAGAGTCTGGAGATCTGAGGTACTTGAGCTTAAATTTCCAATTCTGTGTCCTTATGGATGATTAGAATGTCATCCAGTCTCCACCTTCTCATCTTTATTTTTATATTTGGGAACATTCATCCCACCTGCATCCAGCGCCAGCCAGAAAACCTGCTCACTGCCATTTCATTGTAGGGCCCATTCACCTATACTGAGTCAATGTAGATCCACTAATTAACCTAAAAGGTCAAAATTTACAAGTAAATCACATACGGATGATGAATATGGAGCATGTGGTATGCCAGGAATGGCCTTTTTACACAAAAACTCTACATGCTTGGACAAACTGTAATTTTTTTCTGTCCATTGTTATTATTGCCTTTGTCCAAGGTAATTGACAACATCTGAGGTACAATTGGTTACATTTGTTTTGAAGTGACATGTGCATGGTCACAGAGTCAGCAGCAGGATCTGAAGTCCAAAGCCTTAATCACTACGACACACCATTATTATGATGGAAGCCGGTGGTGCACTGATAGCACTGCAGCCTTGCAGTAAGGATATTGGGATTCATATCTTGGGCACAACGAGCACTGGCTGGGGGTCCAGGAGCATAGGAGCCCACAAGGTTTCTGATGCCTATGTATGTTTCTGTTTTGCTATTAAAACAGCAGCCCCAGCACACTACTTTGCCCGGGTGCCTATGATGCTTTTAAGACAGCCCTGATCCCGGGGTCTTCCTCCATGGAATCTGCTTGTTCTCCCTGTGTCTGTGTAGCAAAGTGTATTCTGTCTTTTGCAATTTTTTTTGCTTTCAGTTAGGAACTTCCCCAAAATCAATTGTTCCTGTATATGGTTAGTAGCATACCAATTGTATGTTGTAGTGTGTCTGCAGGGTATAATTAATGTTACACCCCGCAGACCAAGTGATCCAGGCTTCTCTGTTAAGCTGCCAGACGCATGGGGGATGCTGTAGGGGTCAGTCATATTTTCAGATCTCTCCAAGCCATTCTAATCTTATTTTATTTGTCATGTATATTATGTGGAAAGGCTTAAGTGTATAATAAGGTATGTGTTTCTTTGAGTTCTTTAATGAAGTTTTTGTATGAGTTATGATTGAAGTTTTATTAAAAAAAAGTTAATGTTTATTCTTTTAGCATGGTGCCACTGCATTTTAATGTAATTCAGAGTGATGTGCAATATAGCAATGTGTATATTTCAGGTTTTAATTTTAACTAGGCTGACCCGCCTTTTAAGGCGACCGACTTTTAAATTGACCACTTCTTAAGGCAATTCAATATGCAGATCAATTTGATATTTTATACAAACTCATTAATTTGGTTATATTGCATTTGAGCGGTATTACTTTAATACTCGTAGTTTCTGTTATTTTTGTGATGAAATTTAAACTTTTTTTCTATGTTGAGGTCGCCGTTTTGAACCCCCCTGATATTTACTACGCGGTGAGGCATTTGTACTCCATCAACATTAATTATTTCCAGAGACATAATTTTGTCTATTTTTCCAGCGCATGGCTCACAAAAGCAAGGGAACGATGGGAGCACCAGAACTCTGCTCACATCATGTCGCTTCGTACCGCAAGCTGCAAGTAGTAAGTCTGTGATAAGTGGAATACCACTACGCTTTCCACTCACGGGACGGAAGGACAATCCCAACCGCTTTTATAGAGTAATAAAGAAGAAGAAGATATCGCACAGTCTGGAGTAGAAAATCTTCTTTTACCTGGAAAAACATAACTACAAATCCCATCGTGCATTGCAAAATGGACGGGGCGTGTGTGAAACTCCGCGCCTGAGTAGCACTCACGGGACGGAAGGACAATCCCGACCGCTTTTATATAGAAGGATTTGAAAATGTATTTTATTCATTTTGTATTAACAGTTTATGTTTGTAATAATTAGCAATCAATGTTAATTAGTAGCTAGGGGGCTTTGCCCCCTGCTCGCTTTGCTCGCCAGCCCCAAAACCCCCGGCCTGCGCTATGCGCCAGCCACTTTGTGTCACTGCTGCTCGCGCTGTGAAGAGGGGGGCTGAACGCACCCAAAGGAGATGCGGATGCTCCCCCAAAACCCCCTCTTAAACGGTGATACAATGAGAGACACATACAGTTTTTTTTTTTTACCTCCTCTTTGCTCAATCAGCTGTTGGCTTACTGCTGCTGCTGTGCGGCGTGATCTGCATCTCGCGCGGTGCACTTCTGTCATATCACCTACGTCCATATAGTTGATCTCTTTTCACTTTTACCTTTTCATCAATATTGCATTGAATTTTGATTCAATTACATCATGACAACAAAACGTATAACTGCCCGTGAGTGAGTATCATTTCTTTCTCTCTACACGAACTGTGTATGACAATAGCATTCACACAACTAAGAAATGATTGAACCGTGGGCGTAGTTATGTGGGCAGGACTTCTCCAAATCGTGGTTACATCACTTGGCACGAAGACTCGTCTTGTGGGACATGAAAGTGTCTGAGACAATCACGTCTCGTCTCCTTCCAAGATTTTTTTTTGTTATATTAGAGAGATGAATTTGATTTATTATTTAATAGACTTTGGCGAAAAGCTGTATGTATGATGCTCTGTTCTTTTGTCTGTTTTTGTTTCTGGAAAGGTATGCTATTTTATTTTTTTGTTAAGATTATATAAGATTATAAAGTTAAAATATTTTTATTATGCAGGGTTTTGTATTTTTTAAATAGTTTTTTTTTAGTGAACTATGTATAATATATTGTAAATAGTTCCAAATAATATGTATGTTATGTTATGAAATAAAAAAGAGGCCAGACGTATGGTGGATGCTGTAGGGAGACTGACGAGAAGCTGTTTATATGTAGCCCTGTTCTTTTTTTTTGTTTCTGGAAAGGAAATGAAAATAAACTTCGCTTTCGCCTCTACAAGTCTCTTGGTTTACTTCTTTCTGACACAGTGTGGAGTAGGATGGATTCCAATTGGGTTTCCTTCAGGTGCTCCAGTTCCTCCCACAGTCCAAAGAGATACAGGGCCCAGTGATTTGGCTTTGCTAAATTGTTCCTAGTGTGTGTGTGTGTGTGTGTGTGTGTTGGTTTGTGTGTGTGTTTGTGTGTTTAGCCAGCCATGGACTGGTGATCTGTCCTGGGATTGTTTCTCCCTTGTGCCATATAATTGCTGTGATGGGCTCCAGCTGCCCTGTGACCCTGCCCTGGATAAGTGGGTTAGGGAGGTGGATGATGGAAGACTCTGAATAGAACTTTTTGAAAATATGGAGAGAAACTTGCTTGTGGGATGTTGTATATCTCTGGCATGTGTATACATTAATTATCCAACCCACTATATCCTAACTACAGGGTCATGGGGGTCTGCTGGAGCCAATCCCAGCCAACACAGGGTGCAAGGCAGGAAACAAATCCTGGGCAGGGCCCCAGCCCACTGCAGGGCACACACCCACACACCAAGCACACACTAGGGACAATTTAGGATCGCCAATCCACCTAACCTGCATGTCTTTGTACTGTGGGAGGAAACCGGAGCACCCTGAGGAAACCCACGCAGACACGGGGAGAACAAGCAAACTCCATGCAGGGAGGACCTGGGAAGCGAACCCAGGTCTCCTTACTGTAAGGCATGTTTATACATTCATAAGGTTTTTATTGCCAGCACAGCCCCACCTATAATGTTGTTAGATAGATAGATAGATAGATAGATAGATAGATAGATAGATAGATAGATAGATAGATAGATAGATAGATAGATACTTTATTAATCCCAAGGGGAAATTCACATAATCCAGCAGCAGTATACTGATACAAAAAACAATATTAAATTAAATAGTAATAAAAATGCACGTAAAAGCAGACAATAACTTTGAGTAATGCTAGCATTTACTCCCCCGGGTGGAATTGAAGAGTCGCATAGTGTCGGGGAGGAACGATCTCCTCAGTCTGTCAGTGGAGCAAGACAGTGACAAAAGTCTGTCACTGAAGCTACTCCTCTGCCTGGAAATGACACTGTTCAGTGGATGCAGTGGATTCTTCATGATTGACAGGAGTTTGCTTAATGCCCGTCGCTCTGCTACAGATGTTAAACTGTCCAACTTTACTCCTACAATAAAGCCTGCCTTTTTAACAAGTTTGTCCAGGCGTCAGACGTCCTTCATCTTTATGCTGCCTAGCCAGTACACCACCGTGTAAAAGAGGGCACTTGCAACAACCGTCTGGTAGAACATCTGCAGCATCTTATTGCAGATGTTGAAGGACGCCAACCTTCTAAGAAAGTATAATCGGCTCTGACCTTTCTTACAGAGAGCATCAGTATTGGCAGTCCTGTTGAATTTGTCATCCAGCTGCACTCCCAGGTATTTATAGTTCTGCACCCTCTGCACACAGTCTCCTCTGATGATCACAGGGTCCATGAGGGGCCTGGGCCTCCTAAAATCCACCACCAGCTCCTTGGTCTTGCTGGTGTTCAGGTGTTAGATGATGGCATCCTCCGCTCCCACCTTCTCCTGGTATGCGAACTGCAGAGGGTCGAGGGTGTGGCGGACCTGTGGCCTCAGGTGGTGAAGCAGCAGCCGCTCCATGGTCTTCATCAGATGTGACGTCAGAGCAACAGGCCGGAAGTCATTCAGCTCACTAGGACGTGATACCTTTGGGACTGGGGTGATACAAGATGTTTTCCAAAGCCTCGGGACTTTCCCCTGTTCCAGGCTCAGGTTGAAGATGCGCTGTAGAGGACTCCCCAGTTCCAACGCACAGGCCTTCAGCAGTCGTGGCAATACACCATCTGGACCCGCTGCTTTGCTGGCACAAAGTCTTCTCAGCTCTCCGCTCACATGGGCTGCTGTAATTGTGGGTGGGGATGTCTCACCTATGCTGGTATCAACAGAAGGATGGTTGGAGGATGCAGTACTCTGAGGTGAGAGTGGGTTAGGGTGATCAAACCTATTAAAGAAGTTGTTCATTTGGTTTGCTCTCTCCACGTCTCTCTTGATGGTGGCACCCCTCTTTGAGCTGCAGCCAGTGATAATCTTCATCCCATCCCACACTTCCTTCATGCTGTTATTCTGCAACTTCTGCTCCAACTTTCTCCTGTACTGCTCTTTCGCCGCCCTGAGCTGGACTCGGAGTTCCTTCTGCACGCGCTTGAGCTCATGCTGATCACCGTCTTTAAAAGCCCTTTTCTTCTGGTTCAAAAGGCCTTTGATGTCACTTGTAATCCATGGCTTGTTGTTAGCACTGTTCTTACTGGAACTACAATATCCATACAGAAGTTGATGTAATCAGTTGTGCAGTCAACAGCCTCTTCAATGTTCTCACTATGTGACCCCTGCAGTAGTCTCTCAGAGCCTGCTCTGCCTTAAGAGGACCACTTCCTGAATGATTGAATTATTAACTGAATGGTTGTAGGTAGCACCTTCACTCTTGGTTTATAGTGAGGCTGAAGCAGAACCAGATTATGATCTGCTTTCCCAAGCGCAGGCAGCGGGGTGGCACTGTATGCGTCTTTAACGTTTGCATACAGTAGGTCGATAGTCCTATTTCCCTGGGTGTTACAGTCCACATACTGGAAGAAGGCAGGTAATGTTTTATCCAGCGTTACATGGTTAAAGTCTCCAGAGATTTGCACAAGTGCCTCAGGGTGCTGCGTTTGTAACTTAGCAACTGTGCAATGAATAACGTCACTCGCTATCTCCGCCGTTCGCTTGAGGGGGGATGTAAACAATAACAATAATCACATGTCCAAACTCTCTTGGCAAGTAATAGGGATGCACACTTATGGCCAACAGTTCGATGTCCCTGCAGCAATTGGAGATTTTAACGTTTACATGTCCTGAGTTGCACCACTTTGTATTGACATAGAGAGCGAGTCCTCCTCCTTTCTTCTTCCCGCTGGTATTTGCGTCTCTGTCTGCTCTAACTGTGCTAAACCCGGGTAGCTCCACAATGGCATCTGGGATGGTAGTTGTTAGCCACGTTTCACTAAAACACAGCAAGCTGCATACTCTGTAGGTTCTGACATTTTTCACCAGCACAGCCAGTTCGTTGATCTTATTTGGTAGTGAGTTCACATTTCCCAGGATCACAGAAGGCACCGACGGTTTATAACGCCATTTTCTCTCAAGCTGCTTGGCTTTTATCTTATCTTTTATCTTTGCGCCGGCTCGGCTGCCCTGATATCGTCTTCTTACCTCGTCAGGTAAATAGAGAACCACACCGGCGTGAGCATTTCTTCTCAGTGCTTTAAGTTGACTACTTGAATAGGCGAGTCTCGGAATGTAAAAATCCATGTCAAGTAGTAAAAATAGTAAAAAGTGTCCAGCGAGCGATTCAAGATGAAAGAAAGTGGTAGAAGTGATCAGTGAAATAGAGAAAAAAATAGAAAAAAGGTAAAAAGATAAAGTCATAAGCAGAGCTGCTGGAATGGCTGCCACTTACATGCGGCGCCGGAAATACAGATTACATAATATACAGATAATTTACAGATTACATAATATACACACATAAGAATTCAGGTCAGGTTAAAATACAGTAAAATATAACACATTCAGACTTATTAAATGAGATGGATTATAACAACATTTAGTATGCTGATTAATATTATCATTGCATTATGGCCAGATGATAGTAAAAGAGTGGGAAACATCAACTCCAGGCAGTGTCAGTTTTGTATATAAGGTATTAAAGAGTGACTGATGAAAGTATATCTCCATTCCTCCATTGAGGAAGACTGGCAGTACTTACAGTATTGTTTGTTCTCATGGTGCAGAATTTATTTTTGTTTTGAAGGTTAATATTCTTCTTTGTTCACTTGCTGGTAGGTGTACCCAACTGTGTTCGTTTTGTGGTTTGTGTTGCACACACATTTTGCATTGACGAAAAAGCAAAAAGCCATTTGCCGAACGTTACATCTGACCCAGGAAGTGATTCTAGCAAGTGAATGAGTAGCCTTTTAAAAACCACTAATTGCCTCATATGTAATGATAAGCTGGACTGTCAACACCAACACCATGAAAAAGAACAAGAAAATGTATTTTAGATTTGGGAGAGTGAGTTTGGACATGCTTTCAACTGACAGTGAGAAAAAGTGTCATACACTTGGAGGAAACAGAAATGGGTAGAGAAGGGAAGTATTTGGGAAACAGATGGGTGGAGAAGTCATCCCAACTAGACAGATGGGGACAGACAATGGTATATTCTTGGCAATGAAATTAGTTTTTTTGTGATTTTTTAAAAATATTTTTAAATGCCTTTTCTTCATTTTTGCAATGCCTTTTATTTGGTATGATGAAAAAGAACTATTCTGCTCCATTCTGTATTGGAGAAGGCGCATGGAGGTACCCCTTGTATATACAGTTAGGTATATAAATATTTGGACAGAGACAACTTTTTTCTAATTTTGGTTCTGTATATTACCACAATTAATTTTAAATGAAACAACTCAGATGCAGTTGAAGTGCAAACTTTCAGCTTTAAATCAGTGGGTTGAACAAAAAGATTGCATAAAAATGTGAGGCAACTAAAGCATTTTTTTAACACAATCCCTTCATTTCAGGGGCTCAAAAGTAATTGGACAATTGACTCAAAGGCTATTTCATGGGCAGGTGTGGGCAAGTCTGTCGTTATGTCATTATCAATTAAGCAGATGAAAGGCCTGGAGTTGATTTGAGGTGTGGTGCTTGCATGTGGAAGATTTTGCTCTGAACAGAGAACATGCAGTCAAAGGAGATCTCCATGCAGGTGAAAGAAGCCATCCTTAAGCTGCGAAAACAGAAAAAACCCATCCAAGAAATTGCTACAATATTATGAGTGGCAAAATCTACAGTTTGGTACATCCTGAGAAAGAAAGCAAGCACTGGTGAACTCAGCAATGCAAAAAGACCTGGACGTCCATGGAAGACCACAGTGATGGATAATCGCAGAATCATTTCCATGGTGAAGAGAAACCCCTTTACAACAGCAAACCAAGTGAACAACAGTCTCCAGGGGGTAGGCGTATCGATATCCAAGTCTACCATAAAGAGAAGACTGCATGAAAGTAAATACAGAGGGTGCACTGCAAGGTGCAAGCCACTCCTAAGCCTCAAGAATAGAAAGGCTAGATTGTACTTTGCTAAAGAACAGTTCTGGAAAAACATTCTTTGGACAGATGAAACCAAGATCAACCTCTACCAGAATGATGGCAAGAAAAAAGTATGGAGAAGGCGTGGAACAGCTAATTATTCAAAGCATATCACATCATCTGTAAAACACGGTGGCGGCAGTGTGCTGGCTTGGGCGTGCATGGCTGCCAGTGGCACTGGGACACTAGTGTTTATTGATGATGTGACACAGGACAGAAGCAGCCGAATGAATTCTGAGGTGTTCAGAGACATACTGTCTTCTCAAATCCAGCTAAATGCGATCAAATTGATTGGGCGGCGTTTCATGATACAGATGGACAATGACCCAAAACATACAGCCAAAGCAACCCAGGAGTTTATTACAGCAAAGAAGTGGAAAATTCTTGAATGGCCAAGTCAGTCACCTGATCTTAACCCAATTGAGCATGCATTTCACTTGTTGAAGACTAAACTTCGGACAGAAAGGCCCATAAACAAACAGCAATTGAAAGCTGCTGCAGTAAAGGCCTGGCAGAGCATTAAAAAGGAGGAAACCCAGCATCTGGTGATGTCCATGAGTTCAAGACTTCAGGCTGTCATTGCCAGCAAGGGGCTTTCAACCAAATATTAGAAATGAACATTTTATTTCCAGTTATTTAATTTGTCCAATTACTTTTGAGCCCCTGAAATAAAGGGATTGTGTTAGAAAAATGCTTTAGTTGCCTCACATTTTTATGCAACCTTTTTGTTCAACCCACTGAATTAAAGCTGAAAGTCTGCACTTCAACTGCATCTGAGTTGTTTCATTTAAAATTCATTGTGGTAATGTACAGAACCAACATTAGAAAAAAGTTGTCTCTGTCCAAATATTTATGGACCTAACTGTATATAAATATATATATATACTGATGCAATGAGTTTATCCTGAATGTCTGGATTGAGGAATAAATCTGGATGAATGTAAAGGCCCTACTGACATGTTATAGTCTGACATGCCTCATGTCGTGTGACATGTGGCTCAACATGTGATTCTGCTGTACTGCTCATCTTTATTTTATCACAATTAAAACAATGCCTTCAGACCTAAATAATGAATATCACGGCTGATGCTACGATCTTTGCTTTTTTACTGGGACCTCTACCTTAATCCTTAAAAAAAGAAAACCTTTACCATAGCTTACTGCAAGTATACAAAGAGCTACTAAGGTAATGGTGTGCCAATTAACAGCTGATATGAAACAGAAAAGTGCCTTACAAAATGTCTGCTGTCATATTCTTAGAACCCAACCATGCATACACGAAGTAATGATGGCACTGACCTGGTACTAATGGCCATTGCTGTCACTCCTTGTCTGACTAGTGATCTTCTTTCATTCATCAGGATCTGGTGGCAGTGGCCTTCTTAGTGTTTGCTAATCTTTATTCATCTTTGTATTTAGCTCTTTTCAGTTACATTCAAATGGTTCTTCTTTTTAGTTTAAACACAGACTATCATAGTGAATGATCCTACTACATTTACACCGTGTCTTCAATGGGCTTCCTATGGACATATTACAGTTTCAGTTTTGCTCCTTTTTCCCAGTAATCTTAGAAGACTTGACTCAGTTTAGTATTTCTTTGACATTTTATCATTATATGTGGAGCTAAAAAACAATGTGAACTTGACCTTTTTGAGGAATTTATTGATGTATTGATTTGTTTAGCCATTTGATATTGTATGTCTGGCCAGCAAGGGGCTGTATTTACTGCAGTCAAAGAACAGATATATGGGTTTTCTTTAACACTTGCACTCCAACCCAGATATTTTAAACATAGAGTGAAAAAGCACAACTGGGGGGAATCAACCCATGAGAAGTGTGGTTTGATGGAAAAAGGTGTATCAGAGCACATGGAGGAGACCTGTGACACATGTGACACACTTAGCTGTATAAACAGCCATTTGTTTACATTTTATCATGTCATTTTTCAGCAGTTTATCAGAAAAATTACCGGATAAACATGATTTGAAGATAATCGATAAAGCTTATTTTTGATTGTAGTGACTTTATATTTTGGGTGCACACATTTTTCCATACATACTTGTGAGTTCTTTTTTATTTAATCAAGAGACCTGATCAAAAAACTAAAAAAAAAAATTGTAAAACAAACATCTAACTCACCTTGGATAAAAAAGGCAAATTAACCACCAGTGCTAAAGTTATGATTTACCTTAGTAAGCAGATTAAAAATGGGGTCTGAAATGAACTAGTGGTCACTGCTGCTACTCCAGATTATTCTTAATTGTCAGCCAAACTGAATTATAGTGGGTCTTGAAAAATCAAAGACTGGAAAAGTCTTATTAAGAAAATGAAATATGGACAGACCGTCAAGGAACAGTTAGTATCCTGGCTTTGGTACAGCCTTAATAAGAAGAGATTTCAAACAATGAGGTGTTTTGAAAGGTTTAAGAGAAAACAACAACTAACCTCTACAAAGTTACAACATTAATCTTTTTCATGTAGTTCCCCTCTTGCACGTCTACATCATTTTACTAGATGAAATATTTTTGGTATTAATCGTTAAAGCATCAGGCATTGAGCTGATGGCTTCAGCAAGGTCAAATCACTTTCACTTTCCTTTGCTGGATGACTAAAGTATATATAGATGGCATGCCAGGGATGTTTTTTCTGGCAAACACTGCCCAAATTAAATTGATGTGTAGCACAGTGCCTTGTCTAGATGACTTTGAAACTGTTGTAATTGTAAAAGATGCTCACACTCAACTAGACTGAAATTACTGCAGATAATCATAATTGGGAACCTATTAACCCAAAAGGCATGTCTTTATGTTATTAAGAAAAGAAAAATAAGTCAGATAATTAATGCATGATGTTACACATAAAGGTGATGCAAAGCCTCGAATTTTAGATTCAAATCCTAACCTGATCCCCATGTGTATAGAGCTTGAACGTTCTCCCTGTGGCTGGATCCGGGTGTTGAGTCACAGTTTCTGTGGAAATATATTCACAAGTGAAGCAGTACATATGTGAGAAGTCAAAGAAGCGCAAGCTGTTAGTTTAATAGAGCTCATCACTGACATAAATACTTGAGGAAAATGATACAGGAGAAATTCAGATGTATTTTGTAAAGCAGAAAAAGGAAGATGTTTTATTTAAAAGACAACAAGACTCTTATTTACATAGCCCAGTCATTTTTTTACAGTGAATGCTTTGCAATCTTTGTAGAAACGTCCATCTATCCACTTGCCAAGCCCGCTTATCCACTTGAGGGTAATAAGATGGTACAGATTCTCCCAGAAGCAATGGCAGGCAAGGCAGCAATCAACCACTGATATGATGGCAGTCTATTAAGGTGGTTTGGAAACAGACAGATGAATGCATGCTTTTCCTATGTTAATGGACATGGTTTGAAAAATCGTATCCTGTAGTAGTGGTGTGCTGGTAGTCCTTTCTCAAAAATTACAATAGATGTGCTTTGATTGATGATCTTGTGTTGTCTGGGGTGCCAGCAGCTGGCATATTCCTCTTAAACCCGGGACATCGATAGAGATGTGACTTGGAAATGAGGAAACACACACAGCAGCCATCCCTTATTTATGTATGATATTTATTTCTTATAGGATGTGCGCTTTTTGTTTTATTTGTTTGTCATTGTTTGGTGTACTTGCAGTGTTTACACGTGCAGCTTTTACAGTGATAATAAAGGCTTCCAGTTAAAAGCACTCAGTGCTCTTATTACAAATCATCAATCAGTGTCCAAAGTGCAGTGCATTCTTCTTTAAATAAATAATCCAAAAAAACAGTGTTCTTGTGGAGGTTAAACACCAAATTAATAAATAATCCAAAAATAGATTAAAAGCCAAGGTTAAAAGACATACAAGTTAGGTAAATTAGCACTGGCAAATTGGCCCTAATGTATGTGTCAGTTTGTGTGTTTGTATTCACCCTGCAATGGACTGGTGACCTATACAGGGAGGGATTGTTCCTCCCTTGTGACCTGTGATTGCCGCGATAGGCTTCAGTTGCCATATAATCCTATATGAGCCTTGTTCTATCCATTCTAAACAAGCATCTCCTCTGCTCACTATTTAAGGTCTCTTCAGCAAGAGGAGATGTCCACAGGCAAGTGCAGTCATCTTTCAGTCTGGCTCATGTCCCTGCCACTTGAAACAGTTGATTGCTCCTGGCTCTTGGGCCATTCAGCAGAAGTGACCCTGCCCATTGAGCACTGTCCGCCTTTCCGGATGCCTCCTCACTACAGCACCCCCACTACCACTATCATGCCTCTTCTTTCCTTTTTCTATTTTTTTGTTTAATTTTTATTCTTTTCTTCCTTTCTTGCTTTCCTACTACTCTTTCTTTTCCCTACTCTCTCTTCTGCTTCTTTTTCCGGTTTCTTTGTGGTGGCGGCCTGTGCCACCACCACCTACCCAAAGCATCATGATGCACCAACATTGATGGACTGAAAGCCAGAAGTCTACGTGACCATCATCATCAGGTCCTTCCTTGAAAACCCTAAATACAAAGAGGACTGTTTGATTTATGTTAGGTAGATTGCCCGGAGGGGACTGGGTGGTCTCTTGTTCTGGAACCCCTACAGATTTTATTTTTTTTCTCCATCTTTTGGAGTTTTTTTTTTTGTTTTTTCTGTCCACCCTGGCCATCAGACCTTACTTATCCTATGTTAATTAATGTTGACTTATGTTTATTTTTTATTGTGTCTTTTATTTTTCTATTCATTTTGTAAAGCACTTTGAGCTACATTTTTTTGTATGAAAATGTGCTATATAAATAAATGTTGATTGATTGATTGATTCCTGTTTATCCTGCTCAGGCCCTTTCCTACAAATGTAGGTGTAGGTGTTTGGATTACTGGCTGGACTGACCGCATCTGGACATAAATGTGTGATTAGCCAATTTCATCATCAATACTCCGGGGCTGCTCAACCACACTTCCAGTGCTCCTATGCCCCGCAATGAGCCTGAGCACACTGTTTTTAATAAAAATATGTACATTGCCACAGACCCCTAAATGCGCTTTATGCTGTGGAATACATCTTGGTGTCCTTTATAGCCAAGGAATGCACCAATATTGCCTACATCTTAACTCAACCTTGAGGTTTTGCCACAGATAACCATGTTTAGTGTTGGAGAGTGTAACAAGGCTTGGCGTAAAACTATTACAAGCACAATCACAACTGACATAGTGAAAAGTGCAGGCTTTTTGGGAGGATACATGCTTGATTTTTGTGGACCATCGGAAACTGGGTATATTGAGAGAAGGATGTTAAGGATAGAGCTGCCAGGCAAGAGGAAAAGAGGAAGGCCTAAGAGGAGGTTTATGGATGTGGTGAGAGAGGACATGCAGGTGATGGGTGTAACAGAGCAAGATGCAGAGGACAGGAAGATATGGAAAAAGATGATTCGCTGTGGCAACCCCTAATGGGAGCAGCTGAAAGAAATAGTCGGAAGGGGAGGTAACACAACACGGCTATTAACTTACTGTTCAAAACAAGTTTTACAGGTAAAACTCAATATTTCAACTTAATCCATTGTGTACACAGACTCATGTTGTGAGATTAGTTCCAGTGTGAAGACTTTATCTGGAAATTGTTTCAAAAGTTTAGAAAGGAGATGCGCCACTTTCATTCATTATGTTTTAAGGCAGGGGTTCTTAACCTAAGATCCGTGGACCCCTAGGGGGTCCATGGATGGGTTTCAGGGGGTCTGTGAGGGTCAGATAAAAATGAACATTTATATTCACTATACTTAGAGTATATGTAGTAGTAGTAGTAGTAATGGTAGTAGAAAACTTAGATCTGTTTTAATTTGCACAAAAGGATTGTATTTCATAATTATAATGAGTGGCCATTACTTTTTACATAATAAAGGACTAATTTTTTAGATTGTTTACTTTAAAGTTTAATAATACTTTGTGTATGTCATATATGTATGAGACAATCAAATCTCGATAAATAATGTACATTATATTCATTGCATGCAAAGCTGTGTTTATGTAAATATTTCTGGGGAAGGGGGTCCATAGCTTTCATTAGATTCTTAAAGCGTTCTATGACTCAAAAAGGTTAAGAATCACTGTTTTAAGACTTTGATGCTAAAGACATTGGAGTCTCATTACAAGTTTTGTCCTCCACTGTGCATTAAGTATAGTTAAGAACATTTATTTCCAACACTTGTGTGTCATAACTGGTAATAGTGTCATAGCTACACAACAATTTTCTTTTCAAGTGAGATATCTCTGTCAGGCCCTTGTATTAATTATCTAAAGAAATGAAGGCAGATTCTTACTATTTCTGGGACTTGTCTCACTAGCTGTTAGCCGTAAAGGGTCCCCTCATGTCTGCTCATGTATGTACTTCCTTGCTGACTCAAAAGTGTTGTCTATTTTTGTTTGTGGCATGTGATCAAGGCACTCTGTGGGTCATCTTGTAATTTTGTACATAGTGTGTAATTATGTAATCTTTCACTGTGCAGGCAATACATTAGATATACTGTAAGTTGATACTAGAATATGTGTTATTTAGACTATCATTTTGCAAGCGGTATTAGAGTAACGATTCAGACAGGCATTGCTTGATTAACTGATCAGTTACATAGAGATTTGTCTTTGCTATCTGATTGTTTTTATCCAAACTGACCTAACTGAAGGCATGCTTATCTCTCTCAAAATAGATATTAGGAATGATATTTTTAAATCTGTTTCTAGGGGCATTTCATCTGCTACTTAAAGAAAGACAGGAAGAAAAGAAATTCAAGGGGATGACCTAAACCAGCTGTTGCTTATAAACAGAAATAACTGCCTGCACCATGGCAACACAGGGAAGAGCAAACAAGCAGTAGTTTCTGGTGAGGTGAATGGGATTCTAAAGCCATTATGCTTCCCTCCTTACTCTGAATAGGGACCTATTTTTGTTTTGGTAGCATGCTTAGGTGAACAGCAAATACCTTGTAATAGCCTTATTAAATAATTTTAAGAATGTCTGACAGCAGTGTAAATTTGAAAAAAATAATAATAATAAAAAAACAAGCGAGAAAGAGTCATTACCTTAATCATTTCCATTCCTGTTTCATTACCATTACTTTGTTTTCTAATGTTCAGAGGACACTTGCAGGGCTCCATGAATGGGAAAAGGATTTACTTCATTGCTTTGCAGATGAACTGGGTGTCATCTCTCTCTATATAAAATCTAGCGTCTGTCTGTCTCTATGTCTGTCTGCTTTTCATGAGAGAACTACTTAACATATTTAGATCGGGTTTTTTTCTATAATTTGCAGGAGCGATTTATTCTCAATAATCCAAGATAGAGGCCGTGGGCCAAGGGGAGGGGGAAACACGATGTCTGACGCTCCAGATTCCGTTCGAGTTGGTCTACCATTTGCCACGTTTTGGACCGTACCTTGCCTGTGCTTAGCTAGCGATACCTTTTTGTTTAGTGATTTTTAAAGTTTGTCCTGTTTCACTACCACGCGGGCGAAGCCGTGGGGGACAGTTCGTTTTTATAATAAAAGGTTACAGAATTTTATAAAAGGAGTGGTGCGACTATATGCAAAATTTTAAAGGGTCGCAGCTTTGTTTTTTTTCCCCCTTTATAACGTGTACAACATACATACAATATTTCTTTTTTTTTATTAATTTTATTGTAATCATTCCATACAAATCGATCAATTTTTACAAAAAATAGGATTGAGAACAAGTCGACCCCCACCCCTGAGAGAGAGAGAGCATGGCCAACAGGGTAGAACTTAAGGCTTGTAAACATACCTAAATTGATGAGTTTGATAGGCCAATAGAGATGGATGGAGAAGAATAAGAAATGCGGAGATAATTGCTTCCTCTGTGCTTTAAGTGCTTATTCTAAAATATTATTGATTAGATCCTGCCATGTTCTGAAAAAAATCTGTACAGATTATCTAACTGAGTATTTGATTTTTTCCAATTTCAAATAGTGTAACTGACTTAAAAGAGGAGAGTTAGGATTCTTCCAGTTTAGCAAAATAAGTCTGCGTGCCAAAAGTGTAGTGAATGCAATCACAGTTTGTTTGTTCTTGTCCACTTTAAGCCCATCTGGAAGAACATCAAAAACAGCTGTTAATGGGTTAGGAGGTATTGTGACACCAAGGCTGTCTGAAAGGTAATTAAAAAGTTTGATCCAAAATGATGTTAATTTGGTGCAGGCCCAAAACATGTGACCCAGTGAGGTGGGACCTTGATTGCAGCGTTCACAGGTTGGATCCTGCCCTGGAAACATTTTGGAGAGTTTTAGGCGAGACAGATATGCTCGATATATAATTTTGAGTTGAAAAATTGTATGCTTTGCACATATGGAGCTCGAGTGAATTCTCTTCATTGCTATTTTCCACTCCTTTTCTGATATATTCATTAAGTGATCTTTTTCCCAGTGTTCTGTTTGATATTTGATAGGAAGGTGACTGTAAAATAATTTTATATATGGCAGAGATGGTGTCTAAGTCCTTGAAATTGAGCAATATTTTTTTCCAGCATGGACGAGGGTGCAAGATGAGGAAAATCGGGCAGGTTCTGTTTAACAAAGTTCCTAATTTGAAGATAGTGAAAGAAATGTGTAGCTGGAAAGTTAAATTTGGAGTGTAATTGTTCATAGGATGCAAAAATGTTGTCTATATAAAGATCTCTAAGCAAGTTAATCCCAAATTTTTTCCAGATATTAAAAACTGCATATGTTTGTGAAGGTTGAAAGAGGTGGTTCTCTTGCAGAGGTGCCACAGATAAAAGCTTCTCCATCTTAAAATGCTTTCTGCATTGGTTCCATATTCTGAGTAAGTGAAGCACAATTGGGTTATCAGTATATTGCCGATAACTTGCATTTATTGGGGCACAAAGCAGGGTATATAAAGAAGTACTGCAGGATTTTACTTCTATTGCGGACCAGGCCTGTGTATGTTCATCTGTTTGTGTCCAGGTTTTTATAGCTTGTATGTTTGCTGCCCAGTAATACAACTGAAAGTTGGGTAGAGCCATGCCACCTTCTGCCTTGGGTCTTTGTAGGGTCTTTCTTTGGATACATGGATTTTTTGAGTTCCAAATAAATTAAGTTATTGTTAAATCTAATTGCTTAAAAAATGATTTATTGATGTATATTGGAATGTTGTGAAATAAAAAACAAGCTTAGGAAGAATATTCATCTTAACAATGTTAATTCTTCCAGCTAGAGTGAGATGAAGGGTTGACCATCTATGCAAGTCTTGCTTAATTTTTTCCAAGCAGACTGCGAAATTTTGTTGATAAAGAGCTTTGTGTTTACTTGTAATGTTTACCCCTAGGTATTTAAACTGATCTGCAATGATAAAAGGTAGGGTGTCTAATCTAATATTATATGCCTTAGAATTCACTGGAAAGAGTACACTTTTATTCAGATTAATTCTGAGACCAGAGATCTTTTGAAATTCTGTTAAGTGCTGTTAAGACTGCAGGCACATAATTTTGTGGGTCTGATATATACAGTACCATATCATGTGCATATAGAGAAATTTTCTGTTCCAGTCCTTCTCTGATAATCCCCTTTATCCCCTTTATCAGCATTTCGACAGTGAACCGCCAGTGGTTCAATGGCGATTGCAAATAGCAGTGGTGACAGGGGGCATCCTTGTCTGGTACCACATTCTAGTTTAAAGTAGTCTGAACAAATGTTAATACAAACTGAAGCTTCTGGATTGGTATACAGTAGTTTGATCCATGCACAAATGTTTGGGCCAAACCCAAATTTCTCTATTGTAGTGAAAAGGTATTTCCATTCAATCATGTCAAATGCTTTTTCTGCATCCAATGATAATAGTATTTCTGGGGTGTTTGACTTTGTTGGTGAGTATATTACATTAAACAGGCGTCGAAGATTGGAAGATAAGTGTCGATCCTTGATAAATCCAGTTTGATCTTGTGATATTACTGAAGGCAGCACTTTCTCCATCCTTCTAGCTATGATTTTTGAGAGTATCTTATCATTATTCAGAAGTGAATTTGGTCTGCATGATGCACATTGTAATAGGTCCTTAGGTTATTTAGAAAAGATGGGTGATTAATGCTTGGCGAAAAGTTTGAGGTAGAATTTGATTGTCTCTTGCTTCTGTAAATGTTGCTAATAGGAGAGGAGCTAGCTGAGCAGAGAATTTCTTATAAAATTCTGCAGGGTAGCCTTCAGGGCCTGCTGCTTTCCTGCATTGAAGTGACTTTATAGCATCTAGTAATTCTGATAGCACCAGAGGTTTATCCAGTTCCTCCACACTAAAACTATTTATTTGTGGTATCTATAATAAATCCAGAAATGTATTAGATTGCGTGTTGTTTTCTTTAAACTCAGTAGAATATAAGGATTTATAGTAGTCACTAAATGTGTGCATTATATTTTTATGGTCAATGATTTTGTCTCCGTTCGTGTTGGTAGGAACTTCTTGCGTGTGGATTTGTTGAGCTAAAAGCTCATTAGCTTTCTCTCCTTGTTCATAGTAATGATATCTGGATTTATAAATTAGTTGTTCAGTTTTTAGTTGTCAAGAGTTTTTAGTTGTCAAGAGGTTGAGTTCTGAATGCAGAGTCTGCCTTTTCCTATGCAGAGCCTCGCTTGGAAGCCTGGCATGTTCTTCATCTATTCTAGTAATTTCACTTTTTAGCTCTGATACTTTCTTGGTTTCTAATTTATTTCTGTGGGAAAGATATGAAATAATCTGTCCTCTTAAGAAGGCCTTTAGAGTTTCCCAGAGTATTCCTGCAGAAACCTCTGAGGATGTATTTGTCTCTAGGAAGAAACTGATTTGTTTGGAAATAAATTCTGTGCAATTCTCATCTGCTAATAGAAGTGGGTTAAGAACCATCTGAGAGATGAGTGTGTGGGGCATAGTGACTTCAGCTCCAAGATCAGAGGTGCATGGTTGGAAATAACAATAGCATTGTACTTGCAAGATTTAATCGTAGGCAAGAAATTATTATCTATAAAGAAATAATCAGTTCTTGAGTAGCAATGATGTACTGGTGAGTAGAAAGAATATGTTCTTGAGTTTGGGTTTAGAAACCACCAGGGATCTGATAGGTTGTGGTCAGTTATAAACTTTGTAATTATCTTTGCAGTGTTAGGTGTCATCCCCCCTGTGATAGAAGTCCTATCTAAGATTGGATTTAAAACACAATTTAAGTCCCCAGCCATTATAATTTTATGAGTGTTCACGTTGGGAATGGATGCAAATAAATTTTGTATGAATTCCTTATCATCGACATTAGGTTCATAAACATTTATCAAAATCATTTTACAGTTAAATAAGTTGCCCATGACCATCACATATCTCCCTTCAGGATCCAATACTACATCTCATACTACAAAGGAGACTGTTCTATGTGTGAGAATTCCCACACCTCTAGTTTTCTTTTTAAAACTAGAATGGAACATTTGGCCAATCCAGTCCTTTTGCAGCCGGAACTGATCCTTGCTTAGTAAGTTGGTCTCCTGTAAAAATACTATTTTAGCCTTTAAACCTGTTAGGTGAGAAAATACTTTCTTTCTCTTTAATTTGTGATTCAGGCCTTTAACATTCCAGCTCACAAAGTTAACTGTCCCATCATGGAGACATTGATTCTGAATTTTTGATGTCATTTTATAGTCTTAACTGGAAGTGAGACAGCTTTAACCTTAATTTCCTATTTCCCCAAGAGTTATTGCCATGCAGCCTATTGTTACGTTGGTAGTTATAATTATAAGGATTAAAAGGATAGATTAGATATAGATATAGCCTGCTCTCTTTCTCTCACCCTTTATCCCCCCACCCCCCCCCATTTTGCCTCCCCACGTGAGGCTGGACCCCACTTCACAAAGTCCCGGTCCTCTGACATACCTAGAGACAGAGCACATCCAAAGCAAAACAAGCCGCCACACAGAGGCGTTTTAGGATTAAAAATAGAGATATCTATTGCCAATATAGTATAAATACTATATGCCTAAAATATAATCATTAACAAACTATAAACTTAAAATATAATCTTCAGCAATCTTAAAGTATTAAGATAATAAACCCAGGGAATGATGTTAGAAAGTGGTCCAGAATAAGCATAGTAAGTCTTAATACAATAATAACAATAACAATAAATCAAGGGTTTATTTCAGAAAACCAAAGCTTCCCCACCAAATAGGAGAAAGGCACAGGAGGAGGTAGTATGGTAGAATCGGAGTGTTCCTTTACAGTTTAGTTTGTTAATGGTTTGCATTGAGGATGGCATTAGTGAGTGGTCACAATATGTGGAAATATTTTTTATTTCTTCAATAATGTCAATTTTATTTTTGTGAAATTAAAAAAAATAAATGCCGGCAAAAATTATAGTAGTGGAATGCAAGAATCATAGGTGAGAGGTTTGAAAGATCAGGCAAACAAAACCTGAGGGTGAAATAAGAATTGAATTCGAGTTTAAAAAGGATTTCAAAAGTAACCAGAAGCAAAACCTGATGCTAGGGCCTATTTTGTATAGAAACTAATTATTACTAATAGAGTTTTTGCGCTACAAGACATGAAACCACTCATAGATAATGAATACAGTAAATGCCACCATATTTATACTGTTACCTCCCATGGTGAATGCAGTCATGTGATGTGTTTTATAACCAGGACAGGAATGAAATTAAGCTTTGTCAAAATAAAATGTGTGAAATGTTGCAATCATGACAGACAATTAACTACACTCTGGTCTTCTATCATATTTTATAAGTAGGTGAAAATTGAAGCCCTGTAATGTTTAAGTGGGGAAATTTGTGCAAACAAGTGGATTAGAGATATGGGTGCTTAAAAGTAGATGTAAGGATCTTGGCAGGGCACAGGAACCCCACAGGCCAAATGATAAAACAAGAAAACCAGAAGACGAATTAGCTAAATGGATACGTTGTGATTGGGTAGCAGATGAGACTCCAAACACCAGAGAAGCAAGCCAAACAAAGCAACAAAGACATAATGAAAGCCAAAAACAAAGTAAAAAAAAACTCTCCCAAAGGTCCCAACATGGATTTTGAATCCCTGACTAACCTAAAAAACAAAATTGGAGGGTGTTGTGGTGCTGCAATCTTACAAAAGAAACTGACATCACACAATTGCATAATTTTGGCACATGCCTTATAACAGCCAGAACAATAGTTAACAAGATGCTGTGCCTGTGACAAGATCAAAAATGGCATTTCCTGTGAATAAAACAGAGACCCAAAATGGTGAAGCGGGGATGACACCATCAAAGCAAAAAGGAAATTATTAACATCAAGACAATCAAATGTAACGTGGCATAACTTTAGAAATGATTCAAATAAATAAAAACACAGATACAGATAGAAAAGAGACTTAAAATCAGCAACAGCAGGGACTAGCCAAGGTGACACTGGGAAAACCCATGAAATGTAAATTTTAAACAGAACTAGACCTTGTCTTGCATATATTAAGAAATAAATGCATTCTGTCTTGAGTTGAATTCCAGTCATTTCCTGAGAGTCTAATTGAAAAGTCCAGTTTCCAGCTATTTACGCAATATTTGTTTCGTGCTGCACATTCTCATGAGTGCAGTCTTGATTTCCTCATGCCATCACAATTAGACACACTTTATGCTTTTCTTTGTTTAATTTCCTTTGAAAAGTGCGGAAACAAAACATACTCTTTCAAAACATATGTTTGTATGCTATAGTACATTGGAAAATGCAGCAAAAGATTTTACAATCAGAAGATGAGATGTAGTCAGAGAACAAAGCACTGGTCTAAACTGTAAAGATAAAAGGAGAAATAACAAAAGCCTAATGCAAGCGACAGAAATCAAGTAAAAAAATCCACTGAGCGATCAAAAAGACCAGAAAAATCAGAATGTACAAGAGGGTTTGTTTATTTTGTCATGTCAAGTGCTGCACAATTGGGAACTTTTCCATAGTGACAGGCAAAGTAGTAACATAAATTGGTTGCAGCCATAAGGAAACAAAATGATAACAGAAATGGCATGAATCTAAATTCAAAATCATAAATACACTTAAATAATAAAGACAGAATAATCCAAGGAAGTTCTGTATGAAATTAAACCCCAATAGCATTCAATAACACTATTAAAAGTTTAGGGAAGCACAAGAAAATCAATAATTGATGAAGAAGCACATAATAATGCCCTCCATGATATGCACACACGCCCCTGGTTATGGTGTATCTTGCTGCTCTGGGTCTTTAACTGAGAAAGTGTTTGATTTCAATGTATTCATCATCTTTTACTTTTGAGGGTTGTGGAGTAATCAGATGATTACATTTTCCCCACCAACAGTTTTGAGCTCCTCTAGAGGAATTCCTGGACAGTCCAGGAAAAGCAATCACTTTAGCAGTTTTCAGTGTTCATCTCCTGTCGTCAGAGGATCTACTGGAGCCTCCTTACTAGATGCCTAAATCAACTCAACTGTTTTTAGTGGTTAAGCAAGTCACTATCACGATGAATGAATACTTTTATTACTTTTATTTTTACATCTGTCAAAAATACCAAGCCCAAGTGAATCATCATAGCACACATGCCATTGAAAGCTGCCATAATCAAGGCATTAAAAGGTAGATTTAATTCATGACAACCCACTGGCCTTGTGCCTTTTCTTTTCCTCTTGCTTTCATGTACAATACCGAAATTGGTTTTAAATGAAGCGTGATTAATGAAAGCTGTCCTGGATGAGTGCTGATGTTCTCAAATTCACTTTTGCTATCACCTGAGGCCTGCATTAAGAGAATTGCAAAGCCTAATCCATGGCTCAACAAAACCTAATCTGTTTTTACATTTGCCAGGCTTCTCAATGGGATGTTGGCTTGTTTCTCTTGGGCGCTGTTGTTGTGGCTTATTTATTGCAACCTTTTACCTTATAGATTTCTGCCATGCATGTTGTAAAGCAGCACTTGTCAAACATAATTCCTTTTCAATGTGTGGAAAAAAATACATTATTACCTTTAGAAAACAATGTCATTTGCTCATAATGAGCGACCCATAAGTAGAAGACCAAAACAAAATTGGTTCATTCACTAATTGTGCTGACGTGGGTTGCATGGTGCTATGATCATCTCTGGCCATGATGCAATGTGTTGGCAGGAGTATTACAAGCAGATTTATAAATGATGGGTGATCCTAATTAGCCTGTCTGTGTCTGAGTGTGTCAGGGTGTGTGTGTGTGTGTGTGAACAGACCCTGTGATGTAATGGCACTCCATTCATGCCTGGTTCCTGCCTTGCATCAGATGTTGCTGGAAAAGCCCTGGTTCCCTTTAATGCAAAATCTGATATTAGATGAATGCCATGAGTGAATGAATTAGACAGTTTTTTGCCATTTATTCAGCATACAAATAAAAAAAATGATAATGAGTGAACACAATATCGAAATGGATAAAGAAAACAAGTAATCTGCTGCCTAGCTAAACAATATTTGTCCCTTACTATCATGGGGTCATGCTATCCAGAACATATCAAAACACATTATCCTCCGTTATCTCTATCGCCACGTCTGCCCTCCCTTTGTTCCTTCTACCACCTGAGCTTTTGGCAATGCCTTCACACCTAGCTTTAAGTTCAGTGACGCTATTATTGGAAGGCCCTTTTAGACCCCAGCTCATAAGACCATTGAGGGTTAAATCCCTTCTGGATAAGGGGCTAAAATAACTGTGAATAAGCCACAACAGGCCAGAGCTCCACCAGTTGGCACCTGCCATTCTCACAGCCTCACACTAGTTGTCCACTTTCTCCAGCAGGTCCCCCCATGCATGTGATTTTGCTCCTTGTTGCCCTGACCTGGGCTGATCCTTAACTGTACACAGCTTTATCAGAGCAGCAGCAAGCAGTGCACTGTTAAAACTCAATTGGCACCATCACAAATTCTGGTCCAGGAAATTTCCTATATTAGATAAATAACAAGAAACTTGAGACACTGGCTAAAGTCTCTAAATGTCATAGCAGAATACACAGAAGTGAACTAAATCAACATGGATGTCACATTTCATATAGAGGAGTCAGTATGCAGGCCCAAAAAATCAGTAAATAAAGAGTGAACTACAGGGAGCAGAACTAATACATGAAAATGGTTGTGTTTTTAGGCGAGATAAGTTATTCCTGCTGAGAATTAATTGCCTAAAGTGAAGGGAGGCAGATTTAGTCCTAAAGGGCCCTGGTGGCCCCGGGCTTTCATTACAACCTTGAAATGAGTGACTAATTCATACCTGCTCTTGAACTTGTTGCTTAATTAGACTCCTTGTTAGCTCCGAGAATTGCCTGGCAGTCTGAAAGGAGGATTTCCCAGAAATCTGAGCATTTTAATGAACACTTTTTTCAGTATTTTAGGTAACCAAGCAACATTTTGTATGACACTTGGTCAATTTCTGATGGCAAGCCACAGGTTGTTGTTATGTGACAGTTTATTAGTTATACTAGAAAGAGTTACTTTCCTGACAATTTAATAAACATTGAGGGTATTTTAGACAGAAAACTGAAAAGGCTGAATATACTCTAGTAATCTGAAGGTCTAGTCTACAAAACAATTTTTTGTTGAGGAAAGGACAGTTCACAAGATTGGGTATATTTGACTCGTAACGTAAATAAAAAAGACACAGAAGGGCAGATCAAATCATTAGGGTGTGATCCAGGAAATTACACAAAATCAGCAGTACAGACAAACACTGGGCAATGGCACAAGGGGAACACAATGCATTGCTCCTTACAGTTGACTGCTTTCATTTCTTCAGACACCTTAGTTTGTCACTGTCTGGAGTGCCTACAAGTCATTAATGATTATCTGAGATATTTCATTATCTATACTAATAAACGGCAAAGCCCTCACTCACTCACTCACTGACTGACTGACTGACTGACTGACTGACTGACTCATCACTAACTCTCCAACTTCCCGTGTAGGTAGAAGGCTGAAATTTGGCAGGCTTATTCCTTACAGCTTCCTTACAAAAGTTGGGCAGGTTTCATTTCGAAATTCTACGCGTAATGGTCATAACTGGAAGCTGTTTTTCTCCATTTACTGTAATGGAGTTCAGCTGGAGGGGCGGAGTTCGTATGACATCATCACGCCTCTCACGTAATCACGCATTACGTAGAAAGCCAGGAAGAGCTACAAAATGCGCTTTAGAAAACATGCATTATATAATTAAGAAGGCAGCGAAACAATTAGAAGCGAGCGAGTGACATATAAAACCATATTCAGCAGTTCACGTGAACTGACGCAGTGCGCAGACAAAAAGTAACAGTTCCAAAGAGTGCTGAACAAAAACTGAATTACACTGCTACGCTCCAATAGATAAACCACACGCCGTGGCGTGATAGTAAAGCATTCGACTGTAGCGCCCACGTCCGAGGTTCGATTCCCGAGAGGGGATGCACTAAGTATGTACG
>JANRMT010062854.1:91900859-91920756 GCA_026402145.1 Polypterus bichir lapradei | reverse complement strand
TTTCTTTCTTTCTTTCTTTCTTTCTTTCTTTCTTTCTTTCTTTCTTTCTTTCTTTCTTTCTTTCTTTCTTTCTTTTCTCTGCCTCCACTCCTCTCCCGGCAAGCTTCGTCCTCTTCCTCCCGACTCTGGCTCTTCAAATGGAGTCAGGCGGCTCCTTCTAATCAGCTCCTGGTAGTGCTCCAGGTGGCTCATCAGCATTACCTGGAATCACTCCCAGGTGTGGTGGGAGTCCACTGTAAGGCTCTGCAGCTCACCCTGGCGGCCCTTAAGGAACCCAACAGGGCTGTACTAAAGTCCAAGTCCCAGTGTGCCCTGTGGGAATCTGTGTTGCCACAGCCACCCAGGAGGGCTGCTCTCTAGTGTCCCAGGGGAGTTAGTGCCTTTCAGATACTGTCCCCCCCAGTCCTTCCATCCTGGTGGCGCCCCGGCCGGGAAATGGATTAAAACATAATTGACAGTTTATTTATACGTTTCAGCCAATGGATTGCTTGGATGTGCAGCTGTGCCTGCAAGGGACTGGCATACTGTCAGCTCACCATGTTTGCTTCTTACGTTACACCCAGTGGTGCAGCAATAATCACTGGCTCGCAGTAACCCTAAACCGGGCTGAGTAAATTTATACCTATTACTTTTATTCAGTTCTTTTTCCTTGATTGCAAAAATGTCATCAGAAGTTAGGAGTGCGTGCATGTGTGCATGATGTTACACTGACTGCAGCAGGTAATATATTTGTGAGAGAAGGCAATACTTCTGCAGAATAATGCAGTATGTTTTTTTATTTTGGTATGGCAGGAATACGCTTCTGCAGTAACACAGTAATGCGTATGTTATTTTAGTATTGCATTAAATTATGTTACTTTAAGTAATCTGACTATCTAACCCTTGTTACTTTTAATCCAATACCCTTTACACTATTTGCCAATCAGAAGTCTTCATGCCAGAATTCTTTCCTTGGCTGAGGTTTTTCTGTCCAGAATGCCTTGGTGGTCTGATGGAGCCTACCTGCCCCAGTACAGGAAATGGTTCTGACAAAGATTCCTTTGAAACTTGCTGAATGTTACATACTGTGAGGGGAGTCAACTAATTCTGGAAGAGTAATCAAGCACCCTTTTAAAGCTTTTAAGTTGTGTTGGGATCTGTAATTTTTCTGTGAGGAGTAAAGCGTGTTATTCTGTTTGTGCAATTCAGAACCTCAGAACGTAACAATATATAAAATTAAATTAAAATTTCATATGATTTAAAAAAAAATATTTTGAAAATAAAAATTCAAATATTATCTTATGAACTCCACTCTTCATGATACTCGGATCTCACTTACATTTTGGATCAATATTCACACATTTCAGTCGTTAAAACTTGATTTTTTGCAGCATTGTTGGTAACTCTGCTTTGCTGCCTCTCATCAGTCTTTAATTTTCAGTTTATGATTTTTATAAACTGACTTACTGTTGTGAAAGGAATCCTATAATAAATCCTGACTGGTCATCCTCTATTGTCTGTGTTTTCAGATTGTTACTTTTTTCCAATTTTACAGTCATGAGTATCAAATAAAGGCATTTAGAATGTTTAGATAACTGGAAAAAAATAAAAATGAGTTTGCTTAAGGATTGAAACTAATGACTCAAACCTCAGTAAAGCCATGACAATTGAGGACATTTGTACATTGGAAATTCAGCATTTCAAGGCTATAGAGACCTTTGTGATATTCATTTAAAAATCCAATTTTTTACCACCTTTTACCCATTACAGGTTCACAGTGAACTAGGACATGCTCCTGTTGCATTGGGTGAGAGGCAGGTTTCAGATCCTGGCAGGCCACCTTCTCGTTTCCAGTGTCAGACTGAATTAAATTACAGCTGCCAATTATCCTGACAGCAGCACACCACATCATTTAAAATAATGGATGTGAACATCGGTGATCCACATTTCACACTGAAGGTACCCAGGAGGGAGACCTGTGCAGTGAGGTGCCAGTGCTCTTTGTTAAGCCACAGTGCTCCTTATAAATACTCATCCATCCATTTTCTAACCTGCTTATCCTGTTCTGATTCAAAGGGAGCCAGTGCCTATCCCTAGCAGCACTAGATACAAGGTGGAAACAACTATAAACAGGGTGCTAATAATCTTTTAAATGTGGAAGGAAAACCAGTGTTCCCAGGGAAAGACTTATAAAAAAATGTTAAAAACAAATTAGAAGGTTAAATGAGGATTTAGCAAGCCAAGCATAAAAATGGTTCACTGCTTACTTGGCAAGAAGCAATACATGGAATCTGCACTGCTAGAGTGGCAGACTGTAATTTTGTACAAGAGAATAAATATTTCAATAATTTCTTCTCCTGCTGTAGCTGGGACATCTGTGCTGTACTGTGGCTTTGTCTGACACCGTTGCCAGCAGATTTTATCACGATGTGTATATGGTGTGCTTAAAGTGTGATCATAATCAATGTGTGCACTGCAAACAGTAAACACTCTGTACAAATTTAGGATTATTTATATTATTTTGTAATGTTCCCCAACAAACTTCACCTCTAGGTAAAAATCATGCAGTTAATAAAAGTGAGAAACCACCAAAAACATACTGTAATTGCATTCAAATTACTCTTTCACTCCCATTACTGACACAGAAGGGGACAGATGCCACAACCTAGGGTTTAGCACCATAGTGCTTATTGTCTTTCTGAACTCAGGATGAGTTCCTGCACTCATTACTTCAGCTCTCCTCAGATTCCATCGACGATAATGTGGGCGTATGAAGGTGTAAGTATGAGGAAATGATAACAAAACACAAGCTACCTAAAGGAGCCTAGTTAGGCACCAGCTCACCTTCAATAATAAGCTGTGACAAGACTGGACGTCTTGGCACAAACCAACATGTTTTTCTGTATTTTCCAAAGCAATGAAGGATGACTGCTTCTCCAAACTGGCATTTTGAAATGCATCATCTAGCAGTGTGCCAGTTTCAAAAGCAAACAGAACATTTACTCCCAACAAAAGGGAAATGTAAACAGCGTCACCAGACAAAACGGCCTTACACACCAGCCTTCACTGCAGGGCCAGCACCATACTCACTGGTGTTTAATCCCAGCACACAGAGATTCTCCAAATCCTTTCCCTCCACACCATTTGAAAGGCAATGGAGCAGTGTGTGTGTTTCAGTGATTCATCTGATAAATGCATAATGGGAGCTAGCTAAATGTCGCTTTGCAGCCTCTAATTAAGTTAAAATGTTTGGATTGCACAGATACACCAGGGATGAAAAGGCAAAAGCAATAAAGGATCAGATTCAGGTTAATAAATTTGACAAAACACTAGTAGCCATTCCCTGGAGAGAGAGTCTTTATTTTTAAACTCTTTCCATTTGTATTCTAAAATTGTGGACCCATATATAGCTAGTAAACTGTCGAAGAACTCATCCAGAGCCATTGCGCAATAAATTCTCAAATGACTGATGCTCGCTCATGAGACGGTGTGGATATCTAGCAGGAACCTTGAAAAAGGTTATAGTACACCAGACCACCTGGAGAGTAGACGCTCAGACACTCACAATTCAATGGAGCACGACACTTACAGGGTGCGGCATGTGGGTGGTCCAAGGAGAACCTATTATTGAAAATTTCATTTTTTTCCCTTGCAATGTCTTGATGTGGAAGGCGTGCACATCCAGCATCCCCAGAAAGTGAGTGATGAGGTAACCGTCCTTCATAAGCTTTTCAATGCTAACCACTATGCTGTTCTCAAACATGTTTGCAATTACAAATTGCAAACATGTTTGAGAACAGCATAGTGGTGAGCATTGATGTCTTACAACTCCTCAAGTTAGGGTTAAAAAAGCAGACCAGTTCCTTTCAGATAGGTTAGCTCTCATTGACTGGCAGGGAATAGCTCAAAGTCCATCTCTGTTTCTTATCTTCACTTGGAGAGGCTGGCTGTGAATCTAGGGCCTTCATGTCAGATGTGAATGCTTATCCATCCTTGCTAATGGGACTTTCCCCTACTCATTTAGGCAGAGAGGTCTGTTGACTTATACTGCTATGGGGAGGATAGCATATCATAGAGTGGAGGCCCTCCTTCACCCAACAAAACCCATATTTAAGTGTTGAAAAAGAGTCTTAACACACTGGAAAGGTTTGGAGCAGCCACTTGTATATTGTCCCTGGCTGCAAAAGGTTTAAAGAAAACAAGGAGTTGTTGTTCGGTTGAGTTCCAGGATTGAACTGAACTGGTTTGGAAAGATGGAGGTTTTATATGCTGTGAACTGGAAGTGATGTCATTTGGCCGGAACAGGAAGAGACGTCAGTCTGGGCACCAGAACAGGAAGTTACATTAAATCAGGCAGGTTTTCCTGTATTTGGTCTGCAGAGATAACAGGACTAGGTTTAGAGCACCCTGCCATCCCTTGGCCTGGCAGGTAATTACCTCCACTTGGTCCACTCGGCTCGCTCCTAGTTGCACGTGTGTGACAGTGTCCAGACATATCAATAGTCAGAATGAAAAGTTGTACACTACAGAAAAATGAAATGATTCAAAAAACAAATGAAATATACATGCAAAATAAGTTTCAAATCCTCTTGTGCTAGGTTACACAAATGAACGTAACCTAGCATAATATTCTCAGACCCATGTAGTCCAGTGGAGAGTTGTGGTGGGTCTGTGCCTATCCTGGCAGCACTTGGCTGTGTGGCAGAAAACAACCATGGACATGGAGCCAGCCCATTGCAGGGCCAACACATTTACATAACAACACAGAGGCGATTTAACCGAACCTGCACATCTTTGGGGGTATGAGAGGAAAATCTGACTACCTGGAGGAAAACGAATGCATTCATAGGGAGCTTGTTGATCAGGTATTTGTCAGACTTCACAGGGAACTCACACTGAATTGGATTAACCAGGTATGACAATGCTGTGTTAAGTTATTATTAAACTCAATGAAACAAGCGTGCTACTTAAGGATGGATAAGATGCTGCTTACTGACCTATTTTCGCAGACAGTCTCTTCACTTGAGGACATGAGACGGAGAAGAACCCTGGTAGAAGCACAGTACTGCTATCAGAGGACTTCGAGCTTCAAACCCCTGCCAGGCACAGTCTGTGTGGCTTTTCTCCCACTTCCCTTAAATACATTATTGGGTTTGCTGGCCTGGTATGGAGAGAGGTGTTTGTGAGTGTACCCTGTGACAAACTGGTCACTTGCCTGTTATTGCCTATACAGGGTCCAGCTCTTTTGGCTTTGTAATAGCAAAATTAGTTCAGCCAAATGATTGCAATGATGTAATAACACATTTTCATTCTGAACAGCAGAATACAAGCAGAATGGCACCGAGAACTTGAACGTTTCCTGCCATTTCAATGCAGTGCTGCATTATTGGTTCATTGTGTAGCACACTCTTACTGCTCAATTGATTTATAGAACATCAGTACAGACCTGTATCCTCTAAGGTAATCATTTTATGGCTCTACACTAACCTGCTTTATGCAAAAAGGGGAAATTTGACATTTTTACTTACCTGGCGAGGAGGCATTCCATTTCAGTCCCATCAGTTTTAATTAAAAAATGTGCTCTTAAAATGAAATCTTATGAGGCTAGAGGCAAGACCTCCCTGAAGGCGAAAAAGGAGCAAGAAGCCACGGAAGTTCAAATCTTTGTAATTTAGAATGAAGGAAGTGTGAAAAAAAAAATAGAAAAGAAAGGCGTGTGAGTGAAGCATTGCATTTAAAATGAGCACTGCGGAAAATGTTACTCTGGGGATCGCTTTAAATAAATATCTGAATAAAAAAGGGGGCTAGAGGGCATCTTATGACTATCAAAATGGCCTCCTTTACTGAAAAGTTAAATTAGTGGAAGCAGCCAAGTCTCAGCACTGAAAAACCTAGGCATGCACTTACATCAGAAATGTGCTAAACAAAGCAATAAAAAAGAATGACTATTCATGGAGTAAAGTGATACTTACTGCCCAGAGTGTTTTAAAGTCATTTTGTATTGTCAGCACGTAAAGATAGAAAGGACACTCACTCACACGTACTGTATTTTTCAAGTACATCTTTTTGTGATTAAATATCAAAGGCTTGGCTATACTGTGTGAGCTGTGTCCAACTGGGTAGCATCACTGAAGTCTTTAGGCCTTAGGGGTCTGCACTTGTAAAGTCATGGCAGTTGTGCTAATGGTGCTGCTGTTCCACATCTGGGTGGTTACTGCAAGCAGTGTGGCTTAGTTGTTAAGACACTGGATTGTAAACTATATGGCTGCCTCTGTACATCTCAAACTCAAGTCATTTAGCCTGTAAATAACGTAATGGTGGCACCAGCAAACGATGTGGCAACTGCAAAAAACAAAAGCAGTTCCATCTGAATGGAAAAAATCATGGCAGTAATCAGATGACCATTAAGTAAATATAAGATCCATCAAAATCCTATACAGGTGAACCTTACACAAGGAAGCATCTTCACGTCCATCTTGTCCTCCTGTCCCGTACCGACAGCTGGATGAGCAAATCCTTGTTAGTATAGCGAACTAATAAAACAGTCATGAAAAGGTGCTTCAGTTCACATCTGGAACATGATTGTACTGTACTACATCTGTGGAGACCCTTGAGATGATGCTCTCCTTAAAAATCATGCTATAATCGAATGTTTGCTGTTCTACATTGAGCAGGACCTTGCAGAATGAACTCATGTTACGTCTTCCAGGTTTTCTTCTCTGGCCACTAAGACAAGGAAGTACAGGAGGTCATGTTGTGTGGTTTAGCATGATAGTGATTGAGATGCACAGTTTGTCAACTTATGTAAGCAAAGCTTATTGTTGCCCACCATAATTCAGTTTATTTTCAGGTCCTGCTTTTGCAGTACAGGGTTTGGGAACTGGAGGCCTTCCTGGTAATATTAGATGCAAGGCAGGGAACAACCATGAAGCATGTTACTCACATAAGGCTGATTTAACTAGCATTTATCTTTACAGGTTGTTGTAGCTAACTCTTCACCTAACCATTCTTCTTTCTTACCTGGGCTTGGGCCTGGTCATGGCAGAGACATCAATATACAAAATGTACTAATATCTCTATTTTCAGTTCCATTCTTCATTTATTACAAGAGTGTTATGGAACCTAGAATGACAGCAACAGGCATGAGACAGGAGTTAGAAGAGCATTGGCCCATTGCAGTGCCTCATGCAACACAGTAGAAAGAGGTAAATCGGAGACAGGACGCACGTGTGTTTGAGGAAGTATTTTAATCTGAACCAGAAGCCCTTTGATAAATGGTCTCTTGACTGGAAAAAATGAAGGATCAGTGGGTAGTCCAAAATTACATCTTTCATCTTTAAGCAGATGATATCTGTGTGGCTGTATTTTTTCAATATTTTCAAATTATACGGCAACTAAGATGGCAAGCACTGAGTTTGACATGAAATAAAAGAAATTTCACAGTCCAAGTAAATTCATTTTCAAACTTGTACCAAAAGGTAAAGTATTACAGTTATCAAAAAGTGAGAAAAATAAAAAAGGCTTCTTCAGTTAAAAAGGAACCCAACTCAGTCAAATACAATAGTGTGCTTCAAAAGCAATCCATGTAACTTGGCACTCAGTCGTCACTACTTACAGTTAAAAAGTCCTGTCCAAAACTTTATTTTAGAACTACATTGATGATGTCTTGCCGAGTTGTGAAAAAAATTATAAATCCTCACAAATAAGATTTCATATATCCATATCCATCTTATGTTTTATTATATTGCCTACATTACAAGTTTTATATGTGTCATTCATGGAATGATTTATCAGGTTGCCAAGGGGTTTTAGGGTGGGTTACATTTTGTGTAGTAAGTTTTGGTTCCCCTTCCCTGGACACATGAACTCTCACTCACAGACAAATGACCGACATCATGTCCTCATCTCTCACACTTCCCCCCTTCCACTCTTGCTGGCTTAAATGAAGCAACAGGAAGTCATCGTCATTTGACCAGCAGGGACCCTGGCGAATGCATTTCTGTGCACCCGGTGCTGTTTGACTAAGAAATCACAACTTATATTCACTTAAACAAAAAAAACACCAAATCAACAGTTAAACAGGGACTCCCTGGCTGTGACCCCCATCTTTTCATGTTTATTGTCTCTAATGGCTAGACAACTGCATGCCTGACACTCTGCCACTTTCAAACAAAACACAGAGCCCCCCTCCACTGACCACAGCATAACAACAGGCCAGAGCGTGTCACCCACATGCCAGCCTGTCTTATACAAAACCACAAATACCAGCCCACCAAGAATGCCGCCCACAGCCCATTCCACACAATGGATTCTGGTTGTCCATCCCCATGCTTTTTTAGTCATTGCTGCCTTTGTGCTGTCATGCATTAATCAGGGATATTCCAGGTTTTTCTTTCACCAAAAGCCAACACTTATTCTCAGACATTCTTAATCTAGTTCTGGGTCATGGAAGCTGTCCCTGCAGCACCATTATCAAGGTGTATGCCAGCCCAGGAGACAGCGCTTGTCTGTCACTTGGCACACCTCATGCACTCACTCCAGGCCAATTCAGAGATACCAGTTAAAAACCCTCTCAGATACATGGAGAACATGCTGCGACCAGGCTGGAGACGCATTGCTCTGGCTGGAGATACAAACAGATCTCTGCAGCATGAACCACTGTGCCACCAGGCCAACATTTATGGTAAAGCACAAACAGTCGGTGGAAGTAGCTGTGTGTTGTGATTGTGTTTCTGTTATTTGAGATATAATTAAATCGTGTAAAATTGACTTCCCTCATCTTGCACAGGTAGATTTCTTATTTTTACTGTATGTCTGTTTCAATCAACGAATGTTTTGTGATATATATCTTATGCTAGCCAGTGCCCCTAGAGCATGCAGCATTTCAGTGCTGACTCAGCATTAGCTCCCTGGGCGTCCCCTTAAATAGGTTTAGGTTGCAGATAATGAAAATAACTACTCACTGCATATTATCAATGATGGAATCACTGATTTGACCTGAACTGAAGCCTGAGGTTACAAAATCAACGGTGCTTAAATGATGCTATCTGTACATGTACATTTACATAGTGGAAAGCAGCTGCTATTTTGACTCTTAACAGCTCATCACAAGATTGATCTGCAGACAATGATATCTGCATGCATAAGAAAGTGTTTCTGCCCTGTTGTTTAAAACTAAAATCAATCACCTCAGAAAATGCACATATAAACAACCAGAAAGTCCTTGTGATTCATAATGTCTGGCCTTAAGCAACTTGTCTACTGTGACTTACACCCATGAATTACAACAAACCAGCAAGGCAGCACTTGGATAGTGCAGCTCTTAAGAATGCTTTACAGTTTTAACACAAAATGACTTATTAAATTATTAGTGTTAGAAAATATGTATTTTACGTTATGTTAGAATTGCATAGTCTGATTCCTGGCTAAGGTGCCCTTTGTATGGCGCTTCCACAATCTCCCATTGTCAAGAAAGATTCCCTCTGGGAACTCTGGTGTAATCCCACAGTCCAAAGACATGCTGTTACATGGATCAGTGAGTCTAAATTGCCCCCGGGGGAGTGTGTCAGTGTGTGCAGTGCTGTGATGGACTGGTGACCTTGATGAGGCTGGGTCATGTCTCCTACCTGTAGCTGCTAGCATAAGCTCCAAAAACAGAAGCTGGTTAGCCTTGAACATGAAAAACTTGCCTTGTAACAGAACTTTTAGGAATCTGTTTTAGCACAGGAAGCACTTATTTAACAACAACTCCATCACATCATTATAAGCAACACCGTGACAATGCACAATCCCATAAAGATCGTACGTATAAACCTATAGCCAGTAATACACAGCAGTAGCACAGACCATACAAACACACACATGATCTACGCACTTCCTGGAGGAAACTGTTACTCTGATATTGTCACAGATTCAAGAGTGCAAGCTGCTTTAGAACATAAGAATATAAAACAATATTTTAATAAAAACAGGTCATTCAGACTAAAATAGCTCATCAAGATCTCAAAAAAAGTCAAGATTTCAAGTTCCCCAAAGTTCTACCATTTACCACACTGCTAGATAACTTATTCCATGTGTCTATGACTCTCCATATGAGAAAAGCCTTCTAACATTTAATCACTATAAATTACAATTGCTCACATATTTTGCTCACAATTGGACCAACTGGCAACCAATTTTTAATATTTGTTTAATAACATTATCATTATTATTATATATTTGTATCATATGTTTACCCAGTGTGACTCACTGGTTCTGTACACATTATAATTTTTTTATTTTATTTTATAAATAACATTACAGCAAGTGAGACAGAGACTAATAAAGAATGCTATCAGTATTAAATCATACATCTGAAAATCAATAGTAAACCTTATGAGAAGGATTTAGGAGTTGTGGTGGACTTGACAGTATGAGCTGCCAGGCAGTGTTCAAAAGCCATTGAGAAGGCTAACAGAATGTTAGGTTAGACAGTATAGCACAATGATTGGAGTACAAGTCCAAGGAGGTTATGCTCAAGCTTTATAACACACGGGTGAAGCCTCATCTGGAGTACTGTGTACAGTTTTGGTCTCAAGGCTACAAAAAGGACATAGCAATGCTAGTAAAGGTCCAGAGAAGAGCAACTAGGCTCATTCCAGGGCTACAGGGGTTGAATTATGAGGACAGATTAGAAGAGCTGAGCCTTTTCAGTTCCAGCAAAAGAAGATTAAGTGGTAACATGATTGAAGTGTTTAAAATTATGAATAGAATTAGTACAGTGGATTGAGACTGTTATTTTAAAATGAGTTCATCAAGAACACGGGGGCACAGTTGGAAACTTATTAAGGGGAAATTTGTCTTAAATATAAGGGGTTTTTTTTCTTTGCACAGAAGACAATAGATACATGTAAATAAGATAACAAGTAGTGTGGCAGACAGTAGGACTCTCAAGTTGATATTATTTGGAAATATTAAGTTGATAGGACTGGTGAGCTTTGTTGGCTGTTCTTGTGTAGATTGTTCTAGTTTTCTAACAGTCACACAAAGAAGTTTCACATATAGCTCAGCTCCCATCGTCCATCTAGCTCAGACAGCAAAATAACGAAGAAGCTAATTTGAAGTAGTTCCTTATGTATACAGAGACATCAAAGACCAACCCTGAACTCATTTAAATGGCCTTGACAATCTGACGGATGAACTGAAATAGAGTATATGTTACATTAGCTGTAACAGCTTTATATTAAAAGTGAAGAGTTTTGGAATTATCCCTCTTTTATTTTTATTTGATTTTATTGTAGAATCAACTCTCATCAGCAGCCAGCAGGGTGGCCATGCGGCGCATGTGTATGGGCGCCGTTTTCATTCCCTACCAACTTCGCCGTCACTTCCCCTGCCTCTTCATATTTAAATCATTCTTGAGGCACATTGAAAACAGCTTAAGTGAAAAATTAAGGAAAACGTACTAAGTAATTGCATCACAAAAACTGACTTAATCAGTTTTAATACGAAAAGATGCCGATAAAAGGAGAGAAGAAGCGGGCCGCTAGGGTGGAGAAAAGAAAAGCTGCTTAGGAAGCAGCAAGCGCATCAACCTCTGAGCAAACAAATGCTAAACGTACAGAGGAAGAAAGTAAATTATATTCGCTGCACGTTGTCATGCAGTGCGCTGTTACTGGTTCCATATAATGCAGTAATTCATTACCAGATATATTTGTGTTTTTTAAATTTTGTATTGTTATTTATTCCATGTTATTTTTTACAATGCTTAAATTCCCTCAGCAAACTTTGTTATTTACTCCTTTAATCTGTGTAATTAATATTCTTTTTTTATACTGTACTGTTACACAACAGTAAGGTAACAAGGTGGGTTACTCCATAGCCACAGTTTCCTTATAGCAACTTTCTGTTTTTGTTACTTTTAATTTCAGTGGGGCACAATGCCATAGGGTGGCTGAGGAGTCCTGTGTTCAGATCCAGAGTTTGGTTGCTGTTTGTATTGATCTTGCAGGTTCTTTCCCTAACATCATGGGTTTTCTCCGGGCACTCTGCTGTCCCAAGCTGATGCCAAATTGCACAACGTTTAGTCGTAGGGCTTGCCAGGCTTGCTGACTACAGTTGCTGATCGTGTGGCTGGGCCATGTCAATGTAAATGACTAAAAATCATTGAGCATGTCAGATTTACTAAGTGAGTGCCAACCTTTTAGCACAGTCATACTCACTGCTTTTAGTGACAGCCGATAATAAATGTCAGACAGACAAGTTTCTCTTCTGTTTATAAGATCCAAAACACCTGTGTTCCTTCCTTGTCATTACATTCTATTTATTGAACTTCCAGTTGAGCATTTATTAGTTGTCATGGACACATTGCTCATCCCTACAACTAAAGACAAAATCAAATCTGCTTAATTTTTTTGGAGATAGTCACAGGCAGTCGGAGCGAGTCACAGAGTATATCACATTATGTGACTGGCTTCATGGGAGCACATCGCCTCCCGCCTCTCACTCACTAAAATTATCTAAATGAAGAGTAGGACTGAAAGTCACTGGAAGAGTCATGTAATGTGACATGGGCTTAAGGCTGAATGATGACTCCATACTGATCACTATATAAGTTTGTCCTGGTATGTCCTGCAATGACCTGGTATCCTATCAGGATTGGTTATAGCTCTTTAAAAAAATGAAAAATTAATTTCATTACATTTTTCAACAAATCATTAAGTTTAGATAAAATATTTCTGTACTAGGGCAGCATGGTGGCGCAGTGGGTAGTGCTGCTGCCTCGCAGTTTGGAGACCCAGATTCGCTTCCCGGGTCCTCCCTGCGTGGAGTTTGCATGTTCTCCCCATGCCTGCGTGGGTTTCCTCCAGGTACTCCGGTTTCCTCCCACAGTCCAAAGACATGCAGGTTAGGTGCATTGGCGATTCAAAATTGTCTCTGGTGTGTGTGTGCCCTGCGGTGGGCTGGCACCCTGCCCAGGGTTTGTTTCCTGCTTTGCGCCCTGTGTTGGCTGGGATTGGCTCCAGCAGACCCCTGTGAACCTGTAGTTAGGATATAGTTGGTTGGATAATGGATGGATGGATTTCTGTACTAGCTCTGCAGCCTCATTAAGTTTCCCAGCATGAGTGTCTTATTATGAAATATTTTTGCACTTCATGTGTTTCCTTTAGGTATGGTAGATTTCTGAAGTGTGATTTGTGATTGTGAATGGCCTGCCATTCTGCATTTTCTGAGTTTGTCCTTTGAGCCTCAGGCTCCTTCCAGTCCTGAGTTAGGTTTTTAACTACACTGAGGCCATTACAAAATATGAAACCTTTCTTAAAGTATTGTATTTGAGATTTTTTTTGCATTGCTTTTACAGTGATTCATGTACTATAGAACAAAATGTTCAATCAATTACATAATTTATGCATGTTTCCTTTAATTATTTGTGTTGCCACCTCCCCCTACATGTGCCTTCACACCCACACAACTCTTACTGTACTTTCTCTTTCAAGTACAACTCCAAATAAAAGCTGCTTCCACTGCTTTATAAGGGTCTTTTAGGGAGCGGGTATGATTTACTTTCAAACCACATTCAGATGAAAGAGTTCCTATTAAGAAATTGGCATGTACAGTGAGATGGGAACTTCAAAGTCAACATGAAAATCCTTTCCCTGCAAAACTCATCAAGTGTTTATTCGCTCACTTAAAGATGACACAAAGCCAAAGTAAGAGATAAGAAAGACACAGATTTGTGCCCACACAGTATTTGCAGAACTTTGCGTGCTTTATAGTAGCCACCACAGAATCTGATTGGATTTTTACTTTCCATTTAAACTCACAAGTCCCCTGAAGACTTTCCACCCATCCCTCTATCCACAGATCATCCCACAGATTCATTTGTTAATTCATGACTGTGTGAGTGAGTGAGGATGTGCATTTTTGACTGATGCTCACCCAGGGTTGGTTCCTGCCTTGCACCTGATGCTGCTAGGGTAAGCTTTGCCCCCATGACCTTACAATACTAAATAGGATTAGATAAGGGAAGCTTTTATTTCCTTAATAAGTTCAACAGGAGCTGGTGCTTATCTGGAAGCTAGGAAGGAACTAAATACATGGAGGAGATACCCTGCCCAGGGTTTGTTCCTGCCTTGCGCCCTGTGTTGGCTGGGATTGGCTCCAGCAGACCCCCGTGACCCTGTAGGTAGGATATAGCAGGTTGGATAATGGATGGATGGATGGATACCAGCTCTTTACCGGGAACACCTGACAATATTATTACAATTATTACTCAATCTAAATTAATTTAAATAAACCAGTTGGCCTGCCACACACTTGTTTAGAATGTGGAAGCATCTTAACACCTGTGAAATCCACTTAGGTGTAAGAATAATGTGCAAAATCTACAACCAAAGCGACTCCATTGTGAAGTGAACTGAAGTCCGTGTATCTGGGAGACATCAGTGCTAGCCACTGTGCTACCATAATGCCCCTAAAGTTATTTATTCAATTCAAAAATAGCCATTACTGAGAAACTGACTAGTTACAGCGTTTAGCTTCAAATAAACAAACTCGGCTGCATTAAGGACCAAAGGGAGAGCAGTCAGATGTGTTGGAATTTCCAGCGCCTCTTAGCAACAGCAGTTACTAGGGAAGCTCTATTTAAAGCTAGCCAAACAGACTAGGGAGAGAACATTAAGAGCAATAACAAAAGGGAAATGGGTCAGGGCTGCAAAATGACGCGCTTCCATAAATCATCAGTAATGTTAAACCCTCAAAATTACATAATGTGCAGTATTAGAAAACTGAAAATATCTGAATTTGGGGTCCAGAGATCAAGGGCAGGGGGGGAGCTGTTTGTAATGCACAGCAGTGCTGATCTTTAAATTTAGTCATTTACACTCAATGGATTCCGCTGGCTTTTTTTTAACTGGTGTTTCAACTTCACATGAAGGTTTTGTGAGCCTGCGTTTTCACTGCATGTTAATTTAAAAGGCTGCATATTAGCATACATTATTACTGAAACAAAGAATATAAATAAAGCTTCAGATAACTTCCTTCAAAGGTCAAGAATTATGATAAACTATCATACAGACAGGACAGCCAAGGTTGCAACCCAGTGCAGAAGAATATGTATAGTATACCTATCCATCCATCCATCCATTCATCCATCTGTCTGTCTGTCTGTCCATCCATTCATCCACTGAATAATGTGTTCATCCAGTTCAAGGGCACAGAGAGCTGGTGTCTGTTTTGGGCATATTAGGAGTATGTATTGTATACACTACCAGTCAAACATTTGCAAACACCCAAGAATTTTCATGTTTTTGATAGAAATTGATACGTTTTTTACCATTAAATTGATTTCAAAATACAGCCAAGACATTACTAGACCTGCAAATGGGTATAACTGCCAGCCTTACAGGAAGCGTTACAAAGAGAAAGCTATATCTGAAACTAAAAAGAAAAGGTTAAAATGAACAAAAGAACACAGACATTGGACAGAAGTTAATGGGAAAAGAACATTATGGTGAACATCCTGGGGTCATCCTTTCTCTTTTGCAGACACTGGTTTTTAAGAAAGAAGTCAACTGAGGACCAGCAGTGTGTTTAGTTCTCAAATCACTCGCTCTGATATTTTTATACTCATATGAAGTTATGCATCTGGGCCTTCCCCTTCTCCTTCTATCCTGATTAGTTCTAGTTGGCCTTCATCTCTTGAGACAGTAACAGACACCTCTGTATGAAATCTTTGGTTTCTTGTCAGTCTGTCACATGGATTAGTTCTGCAAAAAACACTTTATGGTGCAATGTTTCTTGAGAAAGCTGTCCTGTACCATTATGGCCATTTTGAACCCAGGAGTTCTCAATGGATAGCCTGCTGACACTCAAGACAAAAATGTTGCTCCCTTATTTTATGTTGCATCTTGAATAGGCAGGTGAGTTCTGACTGCTGGCACCTTCACCATGTGACTGTCCTACCTGCTGAGCAAACCCTTCAGCCAGTTGGATTTTAACTGTTCACAACAGCGGAGCCTTTTCACTTGCACCAATGAATCCCAGGTTCATGTATAATGTGCTTTTGACCACAGTTACTGTCACTTTGAATAGTGCTCTTTATTAAAATGACAACCTGACCAGTCTTGTTCCTGAAGCTCCACCAGTGGGGCTCTTTTAAACCCTGCCTGACATTTTCCTACCTGACTGTGCAAATTGTTTTATTAATTCAGATCTCAGCTCCTGTTTTCATCATACTTCATGCCCCTCATTCCAGTTTTTTGTGCACTAATTGTAGGTCAAACAATGAAATGGTGAAAGTAAAACAATAACATCTAATTCAGTGAATTGCTCTTATTATTGTATACCTGGCTGACAAACTGGTCCAAGGTGACATGTAACATCAGAATACTTTACAACTGTTTACAGATTGTTTTTCAGTTATAGCACAGGTAGGTAAGTAACTGTTGAAGGTGACTGTCATTAGTGAGGACAATGCTCTCACTCTTGCTCTTGAGCTGCCCACCCTAAGGTGGGATGCAAATTAACAACATTGGGTTTATAAGTTGCCAACTATTAGAACACTCTAGACGAGAACAGGCCATTCAGCCCAACAAAGCTCGCCAGTCCTATCCACTTATTTCTTCCAAGAAAACATCAAGTCGAGTTTTGAAAGTCCCTAACGTCTTACTGTCTACCACACTACTTGGTAGCTTATTCCAAGTGTCTATCATTCTTTGTGTAAAGAAAAACTTCCTAATGTTTGTGCGAAATTTACCCTTAACAAGTTTCCAACTGTGTCCCCGTGTTCTTGATGAACTCATTTTAAAATAACAGTCTCGATCCACTGTACTAATTCTCTTCATAATTTTAAACACTTCAATCATGTCACCTCTTAATCTTGTTTTGCTTAAACTGTACTTTGAACTAAAGGGAACTCTCCCAAAAGGCAGTGGGTGATATGACCACGTAGCCTGTGAAACAGCATTCTTTCCATATATAGTGACTCCCTTTGTCTCTGTTTTTTAGCTGCTCCTGCAACCACAGTGTTACAATGTGGCAGAAGTGGAAATTGAACCAACTACAGGTATATCGAGCTACACCAAACAGGGCCTCACTTCCACTTATGCCAGGGAACTTTTCTTTTCTCTCTCCTGTTGGGCTTCTTTCTTAACCTTCTGTTGCCTCCTGCAGCCCACACACATAAACTCTAAGCATATGGCTATTAGCTCACTAATTAAGGACCTAAACACTTTTTAAAATTTCAAATAATCTTCACTGAACCCTGTTAAAAATAAATAAAAATGAAGAATTTCAAGCATATGGCCACCCAATTCAAACAAGCACTACCTTATGATGAGGTGTGTGGCAGAGTGGTAGTGCTGCTGCTTTGCAGTAAGGAGACTGTGGAAGATTGCAGGTTTGCTTCCCGGTTCCTCCTTGTGTGGATAGCGCTTTGAGTACTGAGAAAAGTGCTATATAAATGTAATGAATTATTATTTTTATTATTAACAGAGGTCTTCACTGACATCACCTTGACAAGGGACTCCTACAGCTCCCTTGTACAAGTCCACTTTTACGTTTATAAATAGGGACCCTGTTTGAGAAAAGAAGGCAAAGGGTAATGGGATAAGCCCACATATTCTTAGGTCTTTTGGTTACCAGGATTGTCAGCCTAGTGCATTGAAGACAGAGTGTGAAAGACAGACGGACGGAGAGAGGGATAAGTTGGTGCTGCAAGCCAGACTATAGCCACAGATGATCTTCTCAAGCACTAAAGTGTTAAGGGAATGCAACATGAATCTTGTTGGAATCTGTTTCGTGTGCACATTTTTTTTAATAAATGCAGGCTCAGCACTTGAGTTATGCACACCACAGAAATCTGCTTTCATTGACAGCATTTAAATATGAATAAATAAAATTAAGAATTTAAAATCCCACAACCACATACTTACAGTAGAAACGTTTGTTAAATGTGCAAACTACGAGGAAGCGCTTGGATTCTGTCAAAGCCATCAAAATGTAAGCCAGATAAAGGTAATAAAAGAATCAGAGCTGGAAATGTGCAAATGCATGATTAGAAGTCTAAATGGAGTGTAACTGAAGGCTCAGATTCGGGGACTGCATAAAAGACTTAATACTAAACCTAACAAATAAGACTTTTAGAAAAGGTTAGACCTGGAGAAGTAAACATCACATTAAGACCACAGGCATCATTTTAAAATGAAGTGTAGTCACCTTGTGTAAAGGAGTCAGCCAAATAAAGAGCAAGTACACAAGACACCTTTTTGTCTTGGCTTTTTTTTGTAATATTGTGTGCTTAATAAAATGGATGCGCTGGTACAGCACATTGCTGCACCCACCACATGATGAAACACATCAGGATTGCAGTTGTCAACCCCCCCAGGCAGACACCTGGTCCAGTCCCACCCTCTGGAAATGGCCATCCATCTGCTGCAGCCAGGTGTTACATGGGTGTCCCCTTTGCCTGTTCCAGCCGCTCGGGTCCTCACCAATGAAGATCCTGTTAGCTGGATCATCCTCGGGGAATCGTGCCACATGGCTGTAGTACCATAACTGATGAACCCTCACAATACATGCAACTTGCCTCATTCGAGACTCCGTGAGCAATTGCTCATTCGACACAAAGTCAAACCAGCGGTACCCAAGGATTCCCTAAAGAGACTTCACCTCAGGTCACTGGATAGCGTTAATGTCTCACAACCATATAGCAAAACAGGAAGCACCAGGACTCTAAAGACTTGGACCTTTGTCCTCTTGGAAAGATATTGGGAGTCTCCCTAACCGAAACATCACTCACCACTGTCAGAGCATACATTGAGACAAAAGACAAGGTACCCAGAGACTACTTTAATCTGAGTCTTATAATACACTCTTGAAAGGAGTGACATCAGACACCATCGGAAGGAGCCAATCCACCACAGCCGCAGCTACTCACTGAGTATGATAGCCATCAGAGCAACCAGACCAATAAAATATGTCCCCACCTTCAGAGATCTGGCCAGTCCCAGGTCTGAGCACCTCAGATAGTGCTGCCACTGAAATGTGGAGTTTATGAAGCTCCTCTAACTGCAGAGGAAGATGGTAATCAGGCTGGAGAGACGAGACATTCCACATTCCTACCCCAAAGGGCCACCTCAGATTAGGACCCGAGTGCTACCGTGTAATGGGCAACACCTCAATACCACACCAGTTCCGATCCCCAACAGGCCTGACTTCATTGGCTTGCCGGCGGTTTTGAATTAAATGAGTTCAGTAAAGGTTGATAAATGCTCAAAACGTTTATTGTCAGCCTTGAACTGCCTTTTAGAGAGTTTGGCCAAGTGGTTAAAGCCCTGGGCTTTAAAACATGAGGGTGCTAGTTCATTCTGCAATACTGGTTCACTGCGTGATTGCTTAGCCTCTCTGAGTTGCAGTTGTAAAAATATATATTTATAGTATCTGAGTGAATTAAGTAAATGGATGGACACACATGTATGTATAAAACTGATCATGAACACCAGAAGAATTGCAGGAGTGACTCTAGGCTACCAAACTGGATGATGGTAAAATAAGAGATCATTACTGTATGCTTACCACTTTCTATACTCTCCATGACTTCTTATCTTGGAGCACATTTAGCCTGCAGTTCATTCGAGCATAGCATGCTAAGAGGAGCTACTTGGGCTCTCTTTTGCCGGCAGCCATGAGACTGTTTAGTATCTCCTCTTGTCCTATTATAACATAGACAGTTATGATAGACACAATGACAAAAGGAGAATAATTCTTGTATTGTTATATCATATATGGATCTTGTTATTACATAATTGTTGCAGTTTTTTTTGTTTTGCACTGTGACTTTATATTCTATGTTGCTGGTGAGAAAAGATAATGTCCCTTTAGGTATAAACAATTATCTATCTATCTATCTATCTATCTATCTATCTATCTATCTATCTAT
>JANRMT010062854.1:91879645-91890772 GCA_026402145.1 Polypterus bichir lapradei | reverse complement strand
TGAAGCGCTGCAATATGGGATCTGTAGTTTATTGTGTTACCAGCGCTTCATATACCCGGGCCATTAATAACAATAATACAGTATATAAAATGATCTCGCGGGCCGGATATAATTACACGCCGGGCTGGATGTGGCCCGTGGCCCTTGAATTTGACACATATGGACTAAATAGAACTTGAAAAGATATATTTTTTCGTACATCGAGCCCGCGTGCTAATGTGGTTTTGCCTGCATGCCTCAATAAGTGACCCTCCCCTCGCTCTTACTTTTTTACCGTTCATCTAATGAATACACTGAGTATGGCTTTACCAAAACAATCACTGATTGCGAATAAAGTATTCATTATTCGAGTATGTAGATCAGGGTATATATATATATACATATATATATACCCGCGTATCGCAGCGGAGACGTAGTGTGTTAAATAAGCTATGAAAAAGATTCGTTTCTTACTGCATCAATAAACAGCTCGTCTTCTTCTTTATCTGAGACCTGACACACTGCATGCACGGGTTTTTTTTTTTAACACTGTCTTCCTTTAGCGGGACATTCACTTTTTCCACCGTGTGCTTTGTTTCTGCAGTAGCTGTACTTATTACATACTTATCTTGTATGTATCAGACGCTTCATATTTTTTTGCTGCCTTTTCAATTGTGTAATTCGGTTTTTGTTCAGCGCTCTTCGGAACTGTTGCTTTTTGTCTGTGCACTGCGTCAGTTCACGTGAGCCGCTCGGTGTACATGCATCGAACTTTCCCAGCTGTGCTGTTGCCATGTCGTGCTATGTCCATGGCTGTATCTAATGCTACCGAAGTCCCGGTACTTAAAACTTTCTCTTGCAGTTTCGCTGAGTTTGTGCCAAACACCACCCTGACTATCTCATCTTCCTCTCCATAAGCACAGTCCTTCACCCGTGAATATTTACCCGTGGCAGTTTGCTATTGGATTGCCGCTGACGGACGGCCTTATATGGGCAGGCACTAAATTACAAACGCCAGCGGCAGCCTGTCTATGAACTTAATTTAAAGTGTAGGTTTACACTGTGCTTTGTTTCCGAAGTAGCAGAACTCATGAATATGGTTGTATATATCACTCGCTCGCTTCTTATTGTTTCGCTGCCTTCTCAATTATATAATGCATGTTTTCTTCAGCGCTTTTTGGGGCTCTTCCTGGTTTTCTACGTACTGCGTGATTACGTGGGAGGCGTGATGATGTCAAACTCCGCCCCCACGGGTTTCAAGCTCATCTCCATTACAGTAAAAGGAGAAAAACAGCTTCCAGTTATGACCATTATGCGTAGAATTTCGAAATGAAACCTGCCCAACTTTTGTAAGGAAGCTGTAAGGAATAAGCCTGCCAAATTTCAGCCTTCTACCTACACGGGAAGTTGGAGAATTAGTGATGAGTCAGTCAGTCAGTCAGTCAGTCAGTCAGTCAGTCAATCAGTCAGTCAGTCAGTCAGTGAGTGAGTGAGTGAGGGCTTTGCCTTTTATTAGTATAGATAACCACAAGGGAGGGAGAATTACTGGGAATACACAAAAGACAAATCTAACAGGACAGAAATCAAAATCTTTCTGTCACTTTAAGTCTTGCAAAACACATTTTGCTCACCCATGTGCTTAATGGGATGGTTTCCCCACTTACCCTCCTACCATCACCAACACCTCATCTCCTGAGTCACATTTCAAAGTGTGTCAAATGTTGGGATTACTTCTGACCAAACTCATGGATATCAGACCTGGATTCCCACCAGCAGCCCATGGTATCCCTGTACCCCAAGATGTCAACCGACCTTGCTGAGTTTCTCCGTTTTCTTAAAGAAACACTAAAGTCCAAATTCTTCCAGGCAATATTGGTGGGATGCCCTCCAATGGAACAGAGGATTCCTCCTGGTCTCTTGCTAGTCCATAACTGTAAAAGGAAAACTATATTTTCCTTATGTAGGCGCCAGAGTGGATGAAGTGGCATCCTGGCCAGGGGGAGTGTGCTTCTATGCTTGGACAGAAGGCTGTATTGGAATGATGTTTATGGGCAGGCTGATTTCTGGTACCTTTCCTAGTAGCGGGGCCATTAAGGATGAACAGGGGGAGATTGTGTATCCAGAATAATTCTTTCCCCAGTACGTTAGACAGCAGCATCCCTCCCAAATGCACAACTGCAGGGCAACATGGGAGTTGTAGTTTCAATGGGCTGTACTACTGGACTTCTTGGGTGCTGCAGAAAGGAGAAGTCTTTATTTTAAGGAGGTTCTACCTAACCTGGAAGTGATTCCAGGATATATTATGGGGCCACCGGAAGTACTCTCATGTCTGGCATAAAAGAAGATGCTCAACCTCATCCAGGTGAGGCAGAGTTAGGTAGAAGAGGACAATGCCTGATTGGAGGAGTAGATGGTTGGGGGAAAGAAAAGAAAATTTTGTTGTTGTTTGTGAAAGAAGCCCATTTAAAAGGGCTTATTTAATAAAACAAGTGCATTTAACCTGGGCTTCTCTCTGGAAGCTTCAGCCAGTTCTCTATGGGACTCTTGGCTGTCCTGCACTAACCTGATGCCCTGACAACTTCTTCCTAGCCAGATATTCTGGACACAAACCATCATATAAAATCCAAAAATGTTTGCATGGTGCATGGTACAGGTGCTGGGCTGGATTTCAGTTCAACCTGTAATTCTGTTACTGTTCTTCACATTTGGGAAATGCACCAATAGTCAATAATTTACAGAATAAAGTCATAAAAATGAGCTTGTCAATAAACGATGAAACAGTTAAAATAGTTTGCATGCCCTTAAAATTTTTATGCTATAGTCTAAAGCATAGTCAAGTCTAGACCACTTAAACAAGGACATCTGTGTATTTAATTGTGTGCACATGAAAGTGGCCTCCACCTCTTTTGAGACGTCTTTAAAATTATTTTCTTTTCATGCTTTATCGTTATTATTTCGTTATATAACACTTAGCTCTTTATTCATTTTTTTTTATGTTCTCAGTGTTTCGGAAGGGAGCGGCCACATGGTCTCAGGAACAGACTAGGAAACAGGGCTGCACACTGGAGCAACAACATCAAAGGGTCACATCCTATTTTTAGCCTGCCGCATGGAAAATTGGAACGCGCGGAAAGTATGTGGAATGGTTTTGTTTCAGCCCTGCAGTGTGACGCTTTGTCTTCACTTTCTAGAGGTACAGCATTTTAATAAAATAGGCATGATTTAATTAAAGCTGCTTCATCAAATGGTTAACAGGAGCAATAAAACACAATCCTGGCATTTACTACTAGAGATTATTTCTCTGCAGCTGGGTGGTCCTTTATATAGTAAAGACATCATTCTAAACATTTAGAAAAAAAATGCTCATTTTAGAAGACAAGAGGCAGTAGCTGCTTCCTCTGCATGCTGTTTAAGAAGCAAGCAGCTTGGCAACCTCAGTACAAATCTGCCATGCTGTATGCCCCGGTTGCTGTTTTTAATAATGGCCTCCTAGTAAATACATCTATGTTTAGTTAAGGCATTTATCCGACTTAGCTTATCCGTTTTCTTTAAATATAAATCTATAAATTATTTATTAGGCTGTGTGGTAGCGCACTGATCAATGCTGCTGCCTCACAGATCAAATGTCTTGGGTTCAAATCTCAGAGCTGGTTTATGTCCTTCCTGTATCTGTGTGGGTATTTCTATGGGTACTCCGGTCTTCCTCCGACGTCTTCAAGATACACATTTAGGTTGTGAATATGTGTATCTGTAAGTGGGCCTTTGACAGACTATGGTGTCTCCTCCAGGCTTGGATGCCACCATGCCCTCCTTGATACTGGGGTAGGCTCCAAACTCCCAGGGGTCTATAGTGGTTAGTGATGCTGCTTCCTGAATTCTTTAACCTGAGTTCAAATCCTGGCCTGGTAACCATGTATATGGAATTTATATGTTCTCAGATATCTGCGAGAGTTTTACTCAGAGTGCTCTGGTTTTCCACATTCATCCTACAGATGGGTGAGTTAAATTGTAAATTGGTCTGTGCAACCAGCCTTAAATAACCTCATGCTGTTCTCTTCTTTCTGCAGCAGGTATTGTCCATTTCATCCTTGTTGTGCTCTGTGACAGACAGATGTTTCTTTCAGGGTGGTTTCCTGCCTGCCTTGTGTCTGATTGTAATGAGATAGACTCCTGCTCCCTACAATCCTGAGCTGGAACACCCCGGTTAAGCAAATAGGTACATTATGTGTATGACATTTTAGGGCCACATTTACAGGACTAAGTGTAACTTAAATCACAGAGAATAAGATCAGTTTGTCACAGCCATCATTGCACCTTTGCTCACACTCCCTAAGTGAAGTTCACCTCTGATAACACCAACCATGTGCAGAATTGCCCCCCTTCCACAGCTCATGTTTTATTTGCGTGACAGCTGCTCTCTTACACCCACCTGAAGCCATTTTGTTTGCTTGTGAATGCATTCAAGTCGGCTTGTGATGTTCACTTTATTTTTGATCCATTCATTTTATTGCCTTTTTTAGTCTTTGTATCTTTTTTTAACATTGCTACACTTCTTGGCTAACTGTCTAATGATTTTCTTTGTATTCTGCTGCTTGTATTTTCCCTTAAATTCTCGCTTGGTCTGTTTATTTGTACTAATCCATCTCTGGATACTCTTGCTTTTTCAAATACCACAGAGTCCTCTGAGCACACAAACAGCCAATGTACAAAGCTGGCATAATGCAAGTGATGAAGAGTAACTTAAATTCATTATGTGGATGAGAGAGAACTTCTTCATCCAAAACAGCCGGTAAATGCAACAGACAACAATTTTAATGTAAACTGATTGCATACTTACATAACAATGTAAAAGAATTATTATCTGATGTTTAAATGTAAAATAGGTCAGTCACTTCTATCCTTCCATGCCAAGTAGGCTCTGTTGCTGTTCTTGTAGATAAATCCAGTTTCACATCACGTGACATCTAGCGACATCTGGGGTATGTCAGACTTACCAACCACAATTCCTGATCTTGTATTTGGACCTTGTCAATTTACATTGAAAAGCACTGCCCATGTCACATTTACCAACTGAATGTTGACCATCTAGCACAATCCCGCTCACCCCTTTTTCTGACAGCAAATATATGCTGCACTGTATGAAGGGTCAACAGCTACACCACAATCAGCTGCAATCACTATTGCTTTTTCCTTTCATTCTGTTCTGTCATGGTTCTACAGACATACAAGCTCCTCCTCTCTTTGTGAGGTCCAAAGCCCCTGTGTTTAATATTCCTGGTCATGTATTTTATGCATTGTACTTTTGGATGGCCATTCTTTGGTTGTCAGCTCTCTTGCACACAGAGTCCATTCCTACAACTAAAGACAAAACCAGTCCTGTTCGATTTTATTGGAGCAAGTTACAGACTAGTTGGAGTAAGTCGTGTGGTATATCACATTAGGTGACTGCCTTATTGACAGAGTGCCACCAACTGCCTCACTAAGATTATGTAAATGAAAGCTACAACAGAAAATCAATGGAAGAGTCACTTAAATTGATGATGCCTAAATGTAACAATGGAATGTTATCCACTATCTAATCAGTTACTGTCTCCTTTGAATATCAGACAAGTTTAAGCCTTTTCAAAAATCCTGCTACATATGACACATGTTTAATACCACTGGGGGTGATTCGTACATTAGAATTCTCTACTAGTGCTCTCGTCTATATCATGTAAATAAAATGGGAAAATCTAGACGATGTCACACGTGTGTGCATAAGGAATAGCTTAAGGGCTCTGCTGATTGCAATTACTTGCCACTCCAGGGGTTGGTGCTATGTCCTAAAGCCTTTTTCTCTGCTCTATCTATCATACCACTGATGTCATTTCTGGTATCCATCCACCTGGACATGCCTCTTCCAGCTGGAAGGACTTCACACGGGAAGATCTGCCATCCTGAGGCATTTCAATTGAGAACTTGGGTCTGGAAAGATGTCTCCACAATTATTGCATGTTTTCTTTGTTTTTTTTATGTCCAATTCTACTTAAACAGGGTCACCAGGGTGGTGTCCTAAATCTTTATCATAGTCTGTGTGTTCTCTTTCACAGGTTACATATCATTTAGCATTGACACCTTGCAGATATTTAGTTCTTTTCTGACCTTGGGTGTATCCATTTTGTGGAGCCAGTATTTTCTCCCCATGTTAGTTTGATTGGCTAAATAAGTATGAGCTAGTGAGAGTGGGTGCATGAGTTGTCGATGCCACATTTTCTGCCAAGGTTAGGCCTGACTCCCTGTGCAGCTGCTCTAGAAAAAGAACATTCAGAAAATGGAAGGATGTCAAATATGTGGTAAGCAGTAGTTAAGGAATTAAATTTGCAATTGTAAATTATACATTGCAACAATAAAAAAGAAGAAAAAAAACTTGGCTCTTGGGCTGGGGTAGCTTCTCATTTGAGCCTTTGACTTCTACTGTGTTATCCTTATATGAAGAGTTTTGTGTAACTACCCCCAGAATATCATAAAACATGTTTTTCATCTTTAAATAAAGGTTGATTTCTTGCTTCAATTCAATAAAAAATATTTTTTGGCCACCACACACTGCTTTAATTGCCTCTTAGATTAAACAGTTGCTAATGCAAATGACAGTCACACTGCTTCAGATAAATGTGTGACCTGTGTCACAAAAGTTGAGCTAATCTTTTTATTCTGCTTTACAATTCACACTTGTCAACACATCCATAATAGTAATTGCATCACATTTCCTGTTGGAACATCTCTCATTATGGATACTTCTGCTTTCTTTTCTTCTCACTATAGCATTTATTGTTTTTCATCTTCCTTAAAGTTACATGATCAGTTTGCACATGCCTATTTTAGACACTAAAAACATCTTCAGACACAAAGATATGTGTTTAACATTAGAATTCCTGAAGCCTACGAAAAAACTTGTAATCCCGGGCCACCTTAAATCCCTTCACACCTCTCCATCAGCGTCTTCTGTTTTGTAAATGTGTCGATCAGCACAAGCAACAAGCTGCCTGCTGTCCCATTGACGGAGCTCAGCCTGTGGGCAAAACGTTCTCCCAGCTCAAGCCAAGGCTCCTTATCTGCATGTGATGTGCCTGGAGTTGTATAGGGTAAATAATACAGTATATCGTTATTTGGAATACATGCATTTTATACAGTATGTGTTCCGTGTCTACAATAATCTGGGTAAGTGTAGTATGAAAGGAAATGCGAGAAATGCAAGAAATGCTGAACACATACCTAAAGTAGAAACTTTTTCCATGTTATACTAATAATGACGAGAAGTGTATAATGTGTGAAGACTTTAGTCCAAATATCAAATAAACATGTGCACTTTTATTCAAGAATATAACCAAAGAAAAATAAAATCATTTGATTTACATGTGGCCGTCAATGTGTTAAAACCACCACACTGCCAAATAAAGAGACCTGAACTCTGAGAATTTTGTGATGGACTTAGGTCCGTCGGTGGGGAGGATGGGATAGCAGGCTGTTTGTGTTGATCGACACATTTGGAAAACAAAAGATGTTGATGAGGAAAGTTGCGAAGGAATTTAAGGTGACCGGGATTACAAGTTTTTTCATAGGCTTCAGGGATTCTATTGTTAAATGCAGGTTGTGCAGTCTACTGCTTTTAAACCATAAAGCTGTTGCTTCCCGTTCCCGTTGGGGTCATTGTGTGACCTTGAGGGACATGACCCGTGACTGCCTGTGCCTCAGATGTAAATTAAAATGGAAATAGTTGTGTAACAGGTCTTGTAAAGCGCCTTGAGTAAGTATTCACTCATTGACTCACTTCCTTGCTTTTCATCGACTCATCCAGATTAGGGTCACTGTGGCAAAACTTTAAGTCAGACTTTACAGAGTGCTGTCTCCATGTCTCAGATTTTTCCCTAAAATCAGTTTTTCCTAGAGAATTATAAGGCACTGCCAGGTAAGCTAAAAGACATACACCTTCTACCAAAACCTTTATCTCCTCACAACTGGTTGTCCATGTTACATGCCTTAATCTTCCTAAATGCCCAAGTCCTATAAACTGTAACCCTCTTGACTTAGAAAAGCAGCAGTTCTATTCTGAGGTCCAAGTATACTGTCAAATTCTTCACCTTATTATAGAGAGTAAACTCAGCAGCCCTGCACAGGAACCACAGTTATTCACCTCTTACGTTTATGGACCAAGTCACTCTTTTCCAAGAGAAGAGCAAACCTTCATATATGGAGGTCCTAATTCTCAATGCAAAAACACCAAACCAAGTTTTGAACCACTTCTGGGCAACCTTTGTCAAGAGGCCAAAAGGATATTAGGTTGTTAAATTGGATACTCCACAGCTTCGTCTGTGCCTTGACATCATGTCCATGGAAATTATGAATGCAAGTATGAACTGCAGCTTTAGTTAACATTCTGGTATTGATGTAACTTTTGACTTTTGGTGATATCCTCAATGTAGTTCTATCTATCTATCTATCTAGAGGGGAACAACATGCATCACCATATGTAAATGAACAAAACGACAACAAGAGGGTCACAAAAATGTTGAAAGTTACATAAATACTGGAATGTTTTCTACAAGTTACAGTACAAAAAATGAGGAAAAGGTTGTATAACAAAAAATGAAAATCATTAATGGTACATAAAAGAAAAAAAGAACTGTGGACCCTGTAGCTTTCTCTGAAGTGGAATGTGGACAATGCCATATGTACACACACAGAAAATAAGACGACCATACATACTATAAAGAGCTATTGATGACAAATCCTTTTAAAAGGTCATTTATCTTCACAAACCTAGACAAATCAAGGATGTCTGTTTATTTTTACAACAGGAGAAAAGTGATATGTTTAATCTGCTGCTCTACACTCCTTTCAGAAAAGAAAAAAAAAACTCTGCCCTTATTTTATATCTCAAAACCAAGGGGGATACAGTAATCTCTTCTCCTGCAATGTGACTTTGTGTGTAGGCAGCAGAAAATGTCACTGCATACAACACAGATCAGAATCAAATTACTTTCAATTTGTCTGCAATTCCAAATTGTGTACTTTGCAAAGTCTTGCCAAAAAAGATTAAAAAAATGATATTAACAAATTCTGCCAATACTGCTGATAGACATGGATAAACAAAATAAGACATCTCTTTGGGTCCAGGGACCAGTGGGCTGAAACCCTGCAGTGGTCTGTGCTCTTTGGGTTAATTGTGTTTGACTGATGAGGTTAAACTTGAGAGAATTTAAGGCAACCAGCAATGTTTCATCATTCAATAAGCCATCTTTCAGCTTTGTGAGGTTTTGGTAACAAAAGCCTAACTTTACAAGACCATAGTAGTATGATGTTTCTAGTTTTGGCCTTTATAACAAGTTTCCAAAAATTAGAGTCCATCCAGCCATCCATCCATCCATTTATTTTCTGAGTCGGCTTATTCCAGTTGGAGTGGAACATATCTGAGCAGCTTCAGGCACAAGGCAGGGACAAATTCTGGATGGAGCTACAGTCCACCATATTCACTGCCATGCCCACTTCATTATATTATGCAAATAAAGAAACATCTATCCATCTGATATGCTCATTATGAAATTAAATGGGTTAAAAATACCAACTTGACCCACTCAGTCACAAGTCTAAGAATGCAATACTGTCCACTGCACCAATAAGCTGCAGAAATGTGTACAAAGGCCTACAAAGAATACCTAAAGGAAGTATCTCACAGTTTCCCACAGTAGATGAAAACTCCAGAATGACCACAGTGTATAAATTGCAGTAGGACAGGCAACAATGGTTATTGCCCCCAGACCACTAAAGCACACTAGGGCTTAGATTCACAGGATTATTGGGAGGACAAACAGCCTGGCCCTTCACCATCACACTCTGTGGGTTGAAAAGTCTTCAGGAAACCCTAGTGCCAGTAAAGAGAGCTCCTGAAGGCTACCCGCAGATCTCTGAGTGTGGGTTGGGTAACGTGGAAACATTTCCTGATCTGGGCTAAAAGGCCCCTGTAGTCAGTACGCAGGGGGCCTTGGAGGTGGGAGGATGCCATTGCTAAGTGGCTGGACAAGTAAAAGGAGTGTAAAGGTGAACGAGAAGAGCCAGAAGGCTATGGTTTCTTTAAGTTTTTATGTATTTATGGGATAATTGTTTTGACTGTTTACCTGTTTAGGTAATAAAACCCTTTTCTTTTGTTACATTTGTTCTTTTCTGGTCATCATTTGGATTTGGAGACAAAGCAAGAGTGTCGCCTACAGTCTGCTATATATAGTGTGCTGCTACCATGATACATATCATGACATTAAATCTTGTTTTCCTTATTGTAAGAATTATTGACTTACCAAAAATTTGTATTTATGATATTTTAATTTACTTTAAGAAATCTTGTCAAGTAAATTTTGCTTACCCCATTGGCAGATATTTTTGTTAAATAAAAGCAAAACATTTTTTGCAATGTGTGTATACATATATATATATATACTGTATATATTGTGAACCCGGCCCGGACACAGACAGGCGGACATGTTGTTACTCAACCACCACACGTTTATTTACAATATTTACAATAATATTAAATGGTCACACAGACCCCAGTCAATGGTCACTCAGACCTAGTCACGTGCACAAAACCCCAATACCAAGTCCTGGCCACAAATGCCTTTCTTCGAGCCGCCTCCACGCCTCCACGCCTCCACGCCTCCTCTGTGCTTCGTCCTTCCTCCTCCCGACTCCAGCCCTGAATGAATGGAGACGGCCCCTTTTATGCAGTCCCCGGATGAGCACCAGGTGTTCCCGGTATTCCCCACTTGGCCACGCCCCAGCGTGGCGGAAGTGCCGGCTGTCCTCCCGGCAGCTCTCCGGGTGTCTCCCAAAGTCTTCCCCCCAGCACTTCCTGGTGTGGCGGAAGTGCTGGGGCAACAGGTCCCCAAGGCACTGGGGTGCCTCCTGGCGGTGACCACGGGCCTCTACAGGGTGGGGTTTCCATGCCCTGTACCTGTGGCCCCCAAAGCAACCAGGAAGGCAGCCCCCACGTGGTCCCAGATGGGCGCACGCCCACTTCCAGTCTTCCAAGGCATCCCGGCCGGGCCATCGCCCCTGGCATCCACGACAATATTTATATATATATATATATATATATATATATATATATATATATATATA
>JANRMT010062854.1:91839853-91879635 GCA_026402145.1 Polypterus bichir lapradei | reverse complement strand
TATATATATATATATATATATATATATATATATATATATATATATACACATACAAATGATTGTATAACTTTCTGACATTTAGATACATAAACATAGCTATATAATATGCTTTGCTTGTTAAACATTTAAGCATGTTAATTGATTTAAGATTTTTTAAAAAGACAAAGGCATGCTTGAACATTAGCAGCAGCAAGCAGAGAGGGAGATGAAGAGAGAGAAGGAATAAAACCTGTTTAATCTTAGGTGTAGCCATGTTTACTTGGATAAGAAACAATGTATTGAATGAAGTTATTAAATTGCTGCCACACCCTAGAAAGAGAAAACAAGGTAGTAGACAGAGCCAACCAACAAAGAAAGAACTCAGCAACCAGATAAGGCCAGCAGATAATGCCTGAAATCCGAGGCCTATGGACAAGATATTCCAGTTGTGCTTCACACAACCATCTCATGCTTTTATTGACAGTGAACAGATACATACAGTTAGAAATGACCTGTGTCTGTTCATCTCACCATTTGGCTTCCCACTACCCCATCCATGTATGTTACAATGCACAGTGGTCATGTGATGTAGGGTGAGAAGACATAAAATGGAGCACTCAGATGGTGGTTTGTCTGACTGCTGCATTTCATACCCCTGCAACATCTCATATTGACCTCCCCATGTTCAGTGGAGTGTGCCTTTCTTTCTGTCTAAAGTGAAGTGTTTTGGATTTTTGTTTTTGGTATCTGTTCAGTTCAGTTTTTTTTCGCCCCTTTTGCATTTGTTGATTGTTTTCCTCTGATTTTCCATGTGTGTTTACCTTCTGATTTTTGATCAGTCTTTTTGAATTTTGAAGTTGTTAAAAATTATGAATATTTCCTCTATCAATGTCTTTGCTACTTCTTTTCTCTGGCTGCAGTTTGCACTAATACTTTGCGGTGAGCAGACTGCCATGTTCTTTCAAGACATGTTGTGTGTAGAAGACCCCCACCCAATGGTGCTAAACTCGTTCTACCTCTGTGGCCACAATGACTGATAATTATGTTACAACACCATCTTGTTTCCTGTCCTCTCTTTTTTTTTTTTTTCTGGTGACCACAAATGTGTGTGTCGTTTTGATTGCTGAGTCTAAATTGACCCTGTTGGAGCGTGAGGGTGGACATGAGTGGGCCCTTCCTTTGTTCAAGTAAAACTAATAGTTTTACTGTTCTTATTATATTACTATGCAAATCCGGATAAGCAGAAACTGTTTAAAATGTACCAAAAGTTGGTTTCAGTTAGTTCTAGGACATTTCTTTCCATATATCCTATTATTGTGGAATGTGTGTCATGGCCGTGAAAAAATGTTTTAATAATCTCCTGAATGATTATTTTAATTAAAGTATTTCTTATAATCTGTTCAAGACACATACCTTGACAAATGTGAAATGTACTGCAATGCTGCACCGATGCTTCAGCCATCATCTCTGTGTAAGTATTAGAGCTTGAGTGAACTGTACAGTGCGACGTGCTCTGAAAAATGCTTTTCCTGGCTTTTAAAAATACAGACTGCTCTTACTTTGTTAAATACTACGAGACAGTACTACAGAAACAGAGAGTACATTATGCGTCTCTTTCACTAGGAGAGTTATTATTTCTTATTGTCCTATAGAATATTTTCTGTTTTGAAACAGTAAAACAAAAAAGAAAAAAAGAAGGATCAATTATAATCCTAAATTGCAATTAGATGCAAAAAAAAACCCGACATAACAGATTCCAAAGAGCTGAGTGCAGTATGTGATGAATTTTAAATGTCAACATCTCTGCATATATATTCCCACAGATTATAACTCTTTTCAATAATGACAATGAAATAAATTTAAAGTGAAAAGAAATGCTTTGAAAGTTTATCTGAGGACCTAACAGAGACAAATGTGCTAGCAGCTCGGACTCACTTTTTTCAAGACCTGGGTTCAAATCCTTGCCTGATCACTGCTTGTGTGAAGTCTGCACATTCTTTCCATGTTCTTGTTGCAGTTTAGGAAGATTGGGGGTTCTAAATGGACAGCCTCTCACCAGTGTGAATGAATGAGCGGGCTCTGTAATGTACTAGCGCCCCATCTGTGGTTATTTCCTGTCTTGGCGTTGACATTGGTTTTACCGCAGCAGGAACAGAAAAAAAAATGAATGAGTTTATCTGCTGAAAAGCCACTTTTCTGTGTGAACAAAATATCTCTGTAGTAAACTACATGTTTCAGAAAAAGTGGATAAACCACTAGATATCTATATCTATATTTTCTTTATACAAAAACCGCTTATAAGGTAAAGAATCAATGTAACCAAAGGTTTAATTGAAAACAGCATGGATTATTGTGTCTGCCTGGGAAAAAAACTGTTTGCCTGTGTTGGGTGCATCTCTTGTACTTCCTTTCCATTCTATTGTGTTTTGTAAATAAAATTAAACTGCAAGAACAAACAACAGCATGCATATATATTGTGGTCTATGGCCGGCTTGTCATCCCGACCAATACCCCCAGGCCACCAGATGGAGCCCTCCCTGCAGCATGGAGGTGCCCCGAAGACCAGCAGGGAATCCTGGACAATGGAGTTTTTATCCACAGCCCTGCTGGATACCACAGGGGCCGCTAGATGGAGCTGCAGGGAGGAGCAAAGAATATTATTTGCCCTACGCCCCGGAAGGACGTCCGAGTCACATGGACAAGGGGAATGACGTGCTTCCGGGGTGAAGAAAAAGAAGAGTTTTGATCTGACCCGGAAGTGCTAAGAAGTCACATGGACTGAGGGCTCAGAAGCACTTCCGGGTCACGGACTATAAAAGGACTGTGGCAGCTCCCAGACAAGGAGCTGAGCTGGGTGGAAGGGTGGCAACGCATCTGGGAGTGTGGAGGAATTGTTTATTGTGATTATTGTGTTTAATGAGTATAGTGGAGAGGAGGGTGCTTTGTGCACTGTTGTTTATAAATAAAGTCAACTTTTGGACTTTTATCTGGTGTCTGGTGACTTGGACAAGGGTTCAAGGGAGCGATAGCGCCCTCTATCTGTCACAATATACATAACACTCTCCAACCTGCCTCATCCAATTCAGAGTCTATTCCAGCAGCCTCGGGCACATGGTGGGAAATAGCTTTGCCCAGAGTTCCAGCCATGCCATTAGACATTCTTAACACCTCTTGAGTGAGGGTTGAATTCATGTTTTGTTTTGTTAGGTTTTTGAAATTATTTATTGTATAAGTTCTGCAACTTGTGTTTACTTGAATGTATGTTACTTTCTTGAAATAAAGTAATTGCACAAAAAAAATCTGGACACCATTAAAACAACTTGGAGAGGTTGGGGAGTGGGGAAGCCGTCCAATGGAAAAACAAGGAAACAAAAAGAAGCCAGTTCCAACGGAGCAGTGCTTGTCTGCTTGATATTTTTTCTTTTGCCCTTCTCCACTGTTGAATTCACTACAAATTAGCGTAGCTGAAAAGAAGTTCAATATTCTGTGAAAGGAACAAGATCAGCCAAAGCTCCTGGACCCAGTGGAGTGCTTTACATTGTTCACAAGCACTGCCCATCAATTCTTCACCAAATGTGTAAGATCTTGAAAGTGATATCGTGCAGGGGAAAAATTGCTAGCCACTGGATAGAGCATTAGGATCTCCAAAGGAAGAGAACTCAAAGAAAATTGATCACCTTATACTCATCTCACATTTCAGCATACTCTTGAGTGTCTTGTCAATGCAACTGACAGAGTTTCTCTTGAAGAACAGAGGCATAGGCACCTCTGTGTACTCTGTGTTTCTGGAAGGCCTAGATGTTTGGAGCACACTGGTGTAGTTACACAACTCATCAGAGAAGCTTGTAAAGTGAAAAGGGGACCTGGTTGTGTTATGGCTGGATCTTGCCAATGCTTTTGGGTCCATACCATACAAGGTATTTGAGACTGCTCTTCCCAAACACCACATTCCCAGAAACATCAGGGACATCATCCTGGATTACTCCATGAATTTTAAGGTGAGAGACTTCTGGGTCTATCACATCAGACTGGCATCAGCTCCCATCTCTATTATACTTTTCACCCTTGCTATGAATATGGTAGTAAAATCAGTGGAGGTGCAATGCAGAGAACCTGTGACAAAGATTGACATTTGACAAGCCCCAATAAGAGCTTTCATAACTAATCTCACAGTCACTACAGCATCCATGCCTGGCAGCAGGTGGATCCTTTAATGCCTAGAGAATGTCATCAAGTGGGCAAGAATCCACTTTAAACCAACAAAAACAAAGACTCTTCTGAACTAAGGAAAAGTGATGAATACTTTTGAGCAAACGTCCCATCCATCAATGAACTACCAGTGAAGTGTCATGGAATGTTTTTGACAACAGCCTCAGAGATACTGCAGCCATCTAAAGAACCTTCGGAGAACTGGAGGCCTAGCTTATCAAAGTAAGATTCAAGTTCTTAGAGCCTAGACTCCTGTCGCCCCGATAAATATAAACACTCTAGCAACAGTTAAGTCTCCGGAAAGGAAAGTCTACAGCTACCTCTACATGTGGCTTGGCTTGCCTCAGTGTCTGAGCAGCATGGCCCTTTATGGGAGGAGTAATGCTCAGAAGCTCCCATTCTTCAAGAATTCAGGTTGGAATGCACAAAAGAAGAGTTCCAGTACAGAGACTCTAGGGCCCCCAAAGTGGTATTGATGTACGAACAGGAACCCATTGGTGGGCACAATGGCAATAGGGAAAGCAGGCCTAGGCCTCATCCCAAAGACCCATGTGGGAAAGGCCTATGGCAAAGACAGACATCAGATGATTCAGGAAAAAGTATGTGCAGGCATGGAGGAAGAAAGAGCCAGTAGTAAGCTGAAAGGAGTGTGGACAAACTGGGTGGATCACCTGGTCAAACATCTGGCAGTCTAACTTTCACAGGGTCCATTTCCTGGTCCAAGTGGCATACAACATGTCCAGCTAACCTTCATGTCTGGGGGATGAGCGAATCACCCTCCTGCCCCCTTAGAACCAGGAAAGGTTACCTGGAGCACCTTCTGAGCAGTGGCCCAAAAGACCTTGGAGAAGTTCACTACTACTGTTGGCACAATCAGGTACTAAAGGAAATTGTGGACCATGTTGCTAAAGCCATCAGTGAAATTAATCATCAACACCCAACAATGAATACTATCTACTTTGTTAAGTCTGGCCAAAAGGCCCACCCACAGTTTAGAGAAAAGACAGGCTTTTCAGCTACAGCTTTGGATTGGCAGCTGACAGTAGACTTAGGAAAGCAGCTGAGATTCCCAGAAAATATTGCAATGACAGCTTTCCAAGTAGGTAATTATTATTTTAGAGGCCACCAAGCAAATGTTTGAAACTCTCAGTGCCTTGGGAAATATTTAAAGTATCAGGAGCTTATGAAAAAATGTTGAAGTGCCAGCCCATTGAGGAGGGTTGTAGGGGATTTGCAGGGCACTCATTGTGTAAGCCCTAACACTGCTGGGCATCACAGGGGAGGTGAAGAGGAAGGCCATTAGATCAGCTACAGAATTCACAGAAATCACCACCAGGTGGCCAATTGGGGACTGCTCAACCTGGGGTGGGATGTCTTATGTTGAAAGACCCAAAACCTGATGACCCCAGGTCAAGTTACTGACAGCGTGTACCAGCAGATCTATAAGATGTTATCTCACAACATCTTTCCCTTGTATGTTTTTTAAAAAACAGAACACCTCTTCTTAGTTAACCTTGTTCTCTGTTTGCATTATTCAAGTTAGATGAATGCTTGTTTTACCTGCTTAGGCCTTTTAAAATTATTTTTGCTGCTTTTCCAGTGTTTATTATCCAAATGATTTTAGTGCAAGTGTCTTGGCACTGACCCCTGAAGTACTCCACCAATGACCGCTCCTCATTTGTATGTTATCTGTAATCTTTAGTCCCTTTGAACGCATGCAGGCCGCCCCAAAAATTCATGGACCGAGAGTACTTACAAACAAAGCACAATCTAGAATACCAGAAACGTTAAGTCAACTCTTTCTCAGGTCAAGGTCTAGTATATTTTCCAGGAATTTCTTTGTGTGAACAAAGCCAGAAAATTGCAGGGTAAAGCTTAAAACAGCGTGGCATGGCACTATCACATACAGCAGGCTGATGTTCATGCAAGCGAAATAAGCTTGAGCAACTCGGGCGACTAGCCCAATGTTTGTTTTGTAAGGTTAGCTATTTAAAAAGTGTCTGGAACGTAGACAGATTCTGAAACACAGAAATTCTACTCCATTCAAGCCAAGGAAAAAAATATTCTGGTTCAATAGCTGGGAAAACTAAAATTGCATACATTTAATACAAAATATATGCATTGACAGCTCTGGGGTTTCTATTTACTACAAACTGCCATTGTGAATTTCCCCTTGAGGATTAATAAAGTATCTATCTATCTATCTATCTATCTATCTATCTATCTATCTATCTATCTATCTATCTATCTATCTATCTGTCTGTCTGTCTGTCTGTCTGTCTGTCTACATTGTTTCTGAATGTTGCTGAGAAATTGTTTGGTTACTGTTATTTAAAAGCCAAGCTACATAAGTGAACGGGTGTCATGAAAGAGCACTTTCTTGAATTTTAGTGCAAATTATTGTAAATTAATGACATAATGGCAAAATACATCTGAGACAAGTGAACCATTCTAGGAACAACTGATCAAGCAACATTCTTTCTGTCCATTTCAGGCAAACTAAATGAAGGTACTGCTTCATTTTTCCAATCTGTGTATTCTAGCTGTCATGTAGGGGACAGCTTAAGGGCTCTGGTGATTGCAATTCCCTGTCACTGTGTCCTAATGCCTTTTCTCTTTCTTCCTCTTGAAGACTGGATGATTGACAATTATAACACCTCTGATGTCACTGCTGGTGTCTGCCTGCCTGGATCCGCCTCTTCCTACTGGAAAGACATAAGACCAGAAGTTCCGCCATCTTGGGGTACTTGTATCTGGAAAGACATTTTTGCAATTATTGTGTGGAGCATTCCAGTTTATATGGGGTCACCTTATTCGTGGCCTGTCTGTTGACTTACAGTGGGTAACAGTTTAGTTATTGCAGAAATGCATTTATTACTCATTTCCTCTTATGTAACAAGACCTTAAAAAAGGCTTCTTTTGGTCTTTGTAACACTTATTAAACACCAGTACATCAGTTATTCATCTCTGTGCAGTGTGGTGTATTGACATGATAGTAAAATGACTTGTTAATATGAAGGATTCACAGGTTATATACTAAATATGGAATATCAAGAGAACTTAGTCTCAGTTAAGCCACCTCAGACCACTCCAAAGTGAAGTTTTGTTAGTCGGTCACATTGCAGAGATCAATAAACGCTGATGCTTTGTAAGTGTTATGAAAACCTAAAAAGGTGTTTGTTAAGGTCTTGTTACATAATAGTAAATTAATAATAGACACATTTTTTCAGTAGTTAAACTAAAGTGTGAGAGTAAATATTGGAGCCGATACTTGTTATTATGAGTGGCATGGTGGTGCAGTGATTAGTGCTGCTGCCTGGCTACTCCCGACTGGGCTTGTTCTGTGTGGATGTAAAGGTGTATTTGTTTTACTTTTCTTTAGCAGGTTATTTTATTCAGTACCCTTCTTTGCAGGTGTTTGGGACATGTGGCAACAGCACCACATGTTATGGAGTAACAGAGCATTTTAGGAGGGGGTGTGAGGACAGTTCAGCTGTTTGCACCTCACATCTGTTCTCTATCTGTCAGCATTGACATCATTGGCAGAATTGATGATGTAGAGACACAAACAAGTCGTAATGAGCTGGGGGCAGAGATGTCTGAAAAGCTGCCTAATATCACTATTCATTGAATGACATACAGTATGTTTTGTGTAGGCTGTAATACACAATATAAAACTGAAGAGTGGGGGGTGTCCCTTTATGTTTTGTTGGTGATGAAGAGTGAGTATGTCCCCCTTGGAGTTTTGAGACCATTGATGCAATATTTTCTCTTTCAGTGAGTTTGGGGCTAGTCCTCTTTGGTGTTTCAAGCATACTTCAAGATCGGTGAAGGGGGAAACTTGGGCAGCATGGGTGCACTTTAAAATTAGCTTAAAAACCACACAATGCTTTTAAAAGCAGTCCAGTTTAGTGGCAAACCTGCAAATCAGGCAGCCCTGGTTGGGTGTTCGGCATTGTGATGGTGCAGTTGTCAGATTCATGTGTAAGAACACAAAATGACGAGAGTGGGAACCGGTATATACAGTATGTGAGCACATGCCGATTGCCTGAGATTTAAAGAAAGGCGCATGCATGTGACAGTGGTTGACATACACCGTCCGGTGGTTCCTGCACAGCCTGACTGACTATTTTTAAATTGCAGTTACTTATTTATTTTTGCCCTTTATTGCACAATAAACTCTGATGGTATTTAGAAATGTACTTCTAAATCTGCCTCCACTAGTCCTCTATACTGAATTAGCAATGAGAGAAACAATTCATGCTAAATTACATTTGCTGCAAAAGTCTATGTTTTGTATCAAAAAAATAAATACAAATAAATTATGTTTTGCCTGCAATGAAATTATTGCTATTCACAAAAGAAGAAAGCATTTAGTTCCTGCCTGCCAGTGTTTTCATACATTAATTCCACAAGGGTCTGCTGCCATTTAGTATTTAAATAAAGGTCACTGGATGTGTGCATATCCTCAGCTAGGACAAGACGGTTGCTAGGTAACAGCATTGTTGGTGGCAGGGGTGACTTTACCACATCTCTCTATATTATAATAAAAAAAATCTTGGGAAGAGAGACGAGACATGACTTTATCAGAGAGATACATTCACGTCCTGTGAGAGGAGACTTTGTGCCAAGAGATTTAACTACACCCGGGGCCAGAAAAAAAAAGACAAAGAGTAGATGACAAAGTAGAACGTCGTAAATAATTCAAAAAAGTTGGCACGATACACATGCAGAGCAGGTTAGAGATAATGGAAGTACGAAAATTCTGAAGTCTCAAAAAAAATGATAGTAAAGATCGCATTAGCGCAAACAAACGAAAATTATCCATCCATCCATCTATCCATTATCCAACCCGCTATATCCTAACTACAGGGTCATGGGGATCTGCTGGAGCCAATCCCAGCCAACACAGGACACAAGGCAGGAAACAAATCCAGGCAGGGCGCCAGCCCACCGCAGGGCACACACACACCCACACACCAAGCACACACTAGGGACAATTTAGAATCACCAATGCACCTAACCTGCATGTCTTTGGACTGTGGGAGGAAACCCACGCAGACACGGAGAGAACATGCAAACTCCATGCAGGGAGGATCCGAGAAGCAAACCCTGGTCTCCTAACTGTGAGGCAGCAGCGCTACCCACTGTGCCACTGCAAATGAAAATTATTACTCGGTTATATAACAGAATAGTGAAAAGAGATTGAATATATTGTTTGGATTTAAACTTTAAGTCAGAGACTTGTAGATCGTCCAATTCGTGTTGCCATCAGGGAAAAATAGTGTTTCTTCCCAATGAAGAGGTATACCTGTGAGAATTAAAAGATTTCTTGTTTGGTGAAAGTGAAATCCACATACGCTGTCACGCTTGGGTCACAGAGTTGCACAGATGCACAAAAGATTTTAGAGACAGAGTCTCCTTCAGGAGTTAATCAAGCTCCTTGTGTAGTCGGAAGGGGACAGTTCCATCTCTCTATTAAAATAACAGAAAATCTTCCTCTTTGTAGGGGTGTGCCTCAGGAGCGAGACCCCCTTGAGGAGCAGAGAATGTCTGGGGGAGAAGAGAGACAAAGCAGTGAGACAAATGGACAGCTGCTGTACCATATTTTAAATGTTTAAAGCACCGTGCGAGAAGCAGATTGCACGGCACCAGCAGCAAGCCAGCAGCTGATCGAGCAAAAAGGAGTTAAAAAAAAAACCAATTTGTTTCCCATTGTATCACCATTTACGAGGGGGTTTCGGAGGAGCAACCACTTCTCCTTGGGGTGCGTTCAGCTCGTCTCTTCACAACACGAGCGGCAGAGACGCGAAGTGGCAGGCGCATAGCACAGGCCGGGTGTTAGTGAGCAAAGCGAGCAGGGGGCGAAGCCTCGTAGTAGTGAATAAAATGCAGCACATCAGATTGTAAAAAAGGAGCCAGCAGCCACAACTCCGTGAGCCAGAGTCAGGAAAAGGGAGACAAAGCTTGCTGGAGAGGAATGGTAGAGAGAAGAGAAAATAATTGCTATTGTGTGGTATTGTGTTTGGGACAGTGCTGTGTACTTGTGGGAATGGGGAAGATGTTCTCCACAAGGGAAGAAAAAGGAAATAAAAGCCATGTGTGCTTTGAACTTGTGTCCTGCGTCTGTCTTTGTTAGGGCTGGCCTTTACAATATATATATATCCTTCTATATAAAAGCCGTCGGGATTGTCCTTCCGTCCCGTGAGTGCTACGCAGGCGCGGAGTTTCACACACGCCCCGTCCATTTTGCAATGCACGATGGGAATTATAGTTACGTTTTTCCAGGTAAAAGATGATTTTCTGCTCCAGATATCTTCTTCTTCTTTCTTGCTATATAAAAGCGGTCGGGATTGTCCTTCCGTCCCCATCGTTCCCTTGCTTTTGTGTGCGATGCGCTGGAAAAACAGACAAAATTATGTCTCTAGAAATAATTAATGTTGATGGAGCACAAATGCCTCACCGCGTAGTAAATATCAGGGGGGTTCAAAAGGGCGACCTCAATATAGAAAAAAGTTTAAATTTCATCACAAAAATAACAGAAACTACGAGTATTAAAGCAATACTGCTCAAATGCAATATAACCAAATTAATGAGTTTGTATAAAATATCAAATTGATCTACATATTGAATTGCCTTAAAAAGTGGTCAACTTAAAAGTCGGTCGCCTTAAAAGGCGGGTCAGCCTATTTTCTTAATATTTGTCGGTAATGAAGCTGTAGCGAGTTGGGAAAAACTCAAAGAAGACATGGTTAGCAAGTGGCCTCCCTTGGGTACATGTGGAACCCCCTATTCTGTCGACTTTTTTCTCCTTGCAATGTGATATAATATACATATAAATTCAACCTGGAGTGGATTGTTTTTTCTTATAAACATACTCCATACTGCAAACAATGGGGTTGGGAGGTTTTGTCCTAATGGTAAAATTCATGCAGTATTGTAGAGAACTGGGTATCCTCTTGGAGGTCAGACTGCAATGTGCTGCTATGCTGTGGTTCACAAAGCAAAATAAAAATCGGGAGTGGTCTCCCCTAGACTTTCTTGTATACTCAGATATGGGGATGGATATTTGAGGAGTAAACTGCAAGACAATGATTATATTTTTATATTATGTACATTAAAGAACCTTCAACAGCAATTCAAATCAGATTAATAATATATTGAACAGTTATTATAAAAGTAAAATTGAATAAATCAGATTCTGCAGCTGCATGAATAAAAAAGTACCACTTCCAGTTAGCGGAAATAGCCCAAAAGTTGATAGAAATCTATGTTTTGTACTTAATACTTGTATGCAAAATTTGGTTGACCTAAGTGTAAGCATACTCACGTTATCATGTTTACATAAACACACACACAGACAGACACACGGACATAATTCCAAAAATTGTCTAAAACATCGAGATTAATCAAAATCTCGAAATCAAATTTTTGGACAATTACAATACTTTCCCTACGAGAAAGTAAATCGGACTCAGGGAGGTCTAAAATGTCAAGATTCATCAAAATCTTGAGGTCGAATTTTAGGATGATTACAATTCTTTACTTTATACTTTGTATATGAGAAAATAAACAGATAACTGCTGGTATGGTGGACCAGCAAACTTCAAGCCCTCAATACAATACAAACTGGTGGGGTGCCCTGGTCAGTTTAAACAGTTGCGCAGCTCAGTGAAAGGGTCCCTCATGGGCAGAATATAGAGGAGGTGGACAGAGTACTGTGCATAATTATATTATTTCTTTTCTCCTGTTCTTTTCTGTACAATGCTTAAAATGTTAACTTCATTCCTCTGGAAAAATAAATGTACAGCCCATAAATATCAATGCTGTATGTAATAAGTTAAAAAGTAAACCATGATTCAGTGTATATTGCTTTTGATCATAACCTTTTAAAACACTGCAATGGTACAAGATTACAGATCAAAGCATTATATTCAGATCTGATTGAAACTACCATTTTTACAGGATCTGCTCCAGAGTGTAATAATATGTATACCCAAATTCCTATTATTCCTACTAATTACCTGTTTGAATTCAAATGAATATGCTTTCCTCTAAAATTGCAATAACCATCAACAAAAGCCAAATTACTAGAAAAGCAAGAATTGATCTACAGCAGGAATGTTTTACTCACGTGCAAATGTAGGTCGCATGTTCAAGGCTAAAGAGTCTGAGTGAACTAATGGGAAAAAAACACACACATAAATATCATATAACCCTCAACACTAGAACTGAGGCCCACTGTCTTAGCAAATGTCCTGGATGAAGTAAGGGAATTCAGGTACTATTTATAAATTACCCACAAAAACGTACAAGCATGGATATATGCTGTATATAATGTGTTTAAAATGTGCATATCTGAATATTTTACAAAGCACTATACCACCCAGTTTCAAAGCTGGGAAAATAACATTTTTATGTATTCCCCCAAGCATATAATAAAAGTGTGTCTAAATATATGCTGGTAGATGTACATTTTACTAAATCTTGCTAATAAAAAACAAAAATACTTAACTTGATTGCTTTAGTTTTACCATTTTTTACTGCTTGTGAGCTCCAAAGCCTTTGCTACTCTGTCGCACATGTCTTTCAGTGGGTTGGGTGGAGGGGTGGGAGGTGTGTTGAATGAAGAGTGTTGCTCTGGCTGGGGGTATGGGAGGTCAGGAGGTGTGATCAAGAATGTAAGGAATGAAATTTAAAAACGCAGACACAGATGTGAAGATCAGGACATGGTTAGGAACAGCAGGAGGAGAAGGAGGAGGGAAGTCCCCCACTTTAATATGCGGCTGCAAAAAGGGGATCACTAGCTCTCAAAGGATGAATCAGACAATTGGTGGAATTTCACGTTAAGGGCAGGCATTGTGACCTGTTTGATGAGTCGCTGCACTGGAAACCACAAGGTCAGACCATGAAATCTGACAACTGTGACCCTGAATAAGTCATTTTAAATGTCTGTGCCATGACTGAAAATTCTGTAATAGAAATTATTTTGCCCAGTAAACGATGGTAGGGTACCCACTGTGACAAGAAGATTACAAATCTCAGTTGTCTTTGAGGTTTCCCAGGCTGGAGTCTGTTTGCTCTTTGGAGGTGTGCGACCTCTTCGGGAATCCTTTATCAGTGGACATTCACATTTTATTGTTGTGACCTTTGTATTCTGAGTATATTAATGTTTTCATGACGAAACGTTTATCCTTACTCACTTCCTAACATTGACTCACGGTGAAAATGATGAAGCTTGTGGGTTTGGATTTGGGTTGGTGTTAACCTTAAAAGTAATAAAAATGAACAGATTAATATTGATACCAAACACACCTGTATCAATATACTAAAATATATCTGCATAAATTAAAATATAGAAGTAGTATATTTTGTTTGAGATTAAAAAAATCAGATTCTAGTGAATGATGAAAGAGACAGAGAGGTGTACTACCAATTCAAGACCATACCATAACAACGACTGAAGTGACACTTGTAAGTCATTAAGTTATCCCAAATACGTTTGGCGCATTCACATTGTGTTTACTGTATAAAGCGTGTAGGTGAAACTCAGGGACAGGGTTGTATTGTGTGTGCTCTCTGTGTGTTTAGAGAGGTTTCTCCAAGGTCATGTTTTGTGTCGCTGTCCAACAAATGTCACATTGATCAGTAGCTCCAGATTGAGTGGAATCCGGACTTGCACTCCTTACTACCAGGATGTCCTCTTCTACATGGCTTCAGCTTACGTATGAATACATGCTAAGCTGCCACTGCTCTCGCCAAATACCACACATTTTCTTTCATGAAATTCTTCTATACGGTATGTGCTGCCTAAGCTTTAGTTTGGATGGCTTTCAATTCATACTATCATGATTATGTATAGTAACAGAAACCTCCTGGTTGTAGCTTGGCTTGTTAAGTTGTAGGATTAAGGACATACATTAAAAAGAGGAACTGAAAATGTGTTACTGGCAGCAAAAGCACAGCACACTGCAGCTCAAATTGATATTGGAGAAAAGCGTAAACCGTAAAGAAGACGTAAAAAACCATAAAAGGGCAACTTTTGCTTTCAACGCATTGTATACTTAAACACTTCTTTCTATTAACCTGATGAAAACATATATTGGTGCTAACATCCAACTGTAATGCTTAAGAGAACAGAAGCCATAAGCTTTAAGACAGAGTACAACAAGTGGGAATGAGTTCAGTAAAATAAATGAGAAATCCAAACTTAGCATAAAGTAAAAGAAAAAAATTGGAAAATCAACTGCAATTAAGGAGAACAACATAAAAGTGTAGAAAGAAATATAAGGGAGAATTGTGTAGACAAGAACAGACATTTAACTTAATGTTAAGGGCATTTTAGGACTTTGATTACTGTTTTTACAACCAAAAGAAATGATTGTAAAGTTAATTAATTAATTTTAATTAATTAAATTAATATTATCATGCTTGTTATACTTATCTAGATCAAAACAGTTCCAAGAGTTTGAACGGGTTTTTATACTTTACTGTCTCCTCATATATTTCACTGTTTCTTGACATAGAGCTTCACATCTGAATGGATGCTGTCCTAAAATTCTTACCCAGTGGGAATCAAAAGTCTCGTCACATTTTTGAATTGTTGACATTAAGATAAACCATGTCAGTCATTTTTCATCTTTAAAAAGATCTTGCAACAATTCTATTTACTTTAAAAATAACCTGTTTATTTTAAAGAAAACACATACAGACTTTTGATATTCACCTTATACTTGTGTCAGTTTATATATATATATATAAAATATGTGAATGTCAATTTGCTTATAAAAACATCATTAGCCAGTTAACATATGTATACTCCAGCTTTTATAGATTACTAGGGGAGCAAGCCCTTCTGGCGCTTTCGGCGCCTCGACCTTCAGCTAACTGAATCACCTAAATCAGTGTTTCTCAACCTTTAGGTATTTGTCACCTGAGTTTTCATAACAGTTTTAATCACGCCCCCCTAACGTTTTTTTGAAAGGATCCCACTAATACCAATTTGTTCTTTTTTAATTAATGATATATCATAGATGCATATTTTATTATACCTACTGTCACACACGTGTGACTAGGAGTGAGCTGAATGGACCAAGTGGAGGTGATTACCCGCTGAGCCTGTTAATTCTGCAGATCAAATACGGGAAAACCTGCCTGATTCAACGTCACTTCCGGTTCCGGCTCCCAGACTGACATCACTTCTGGGTTACGGACTATAAATCCGCCATATTGCCAAACTGAGGCAGTTCAGTTTGGGAACTCAAACCAACAACATCGATTGTGCTCTAAAAGATCCTTTTGCAGCTAGGAACAATATACGGATGGCTGCCCCAAACCTTCTTTTAGTGTGTTGAGACTCATCATTTCACACTGCTTAACTTTTATTGACATTTATCTAACTCTATGTTTATTTTTCTAGCATCAGAATGTAGTTTAAGTTAATTTGTTTTGGTTTCAATAGATGTATTTTTCATATTTTCGATTCTTGTTTTCTTTTTTTCACATCTTCGTGCCCCCCTTTTTGTTACTCCACGCCCGCATAGGGGGGCCCGCCCAACAGATTGAGAATCCTGACCTAAATACAAACATTGGTGTTATGAATAGATTTTTTTTTTTTGATAGTTTGTTCCTGTGAAAGAAAGTTTACTCGATAAAAAATAAAAACCACAACTTTCTTGATATTAAAAACCACAACTTTCTTGATATTTTTTAGTTTATAATTTAAAAATGGAATAAGAATCTGAAAATGTAACATCACATTAATGTTCGATAAATTGTGAAAAGAATGATACCAAACATATGTATGTTTTACAATAAGCCCAATTTAAAGCGTAAAAAAAAATGTGACATCAAAACGTCACATAAAATCGTTGCACAAAATTGTTGCACTTTTAGGCTTAGGATTTTATATATATTGTGGTCCATGGCCGGCTTTGTATCCCGGCAAATACCCCCAGGCCGCCAGAGGGAGCCCTTACAGCTGCATGGAAGGTCTCTGAATTCCAGCGGAGCCTCATGGACATTGTAGTTTTTATGGACAGCCCAGCTGGATATCATGGGGGCCACCAGGAGCCGCAATAGGGAGGCTTGGGGAGTGTTATTTGCCCTATGCCCCGGAAGTACTTCCAAGTCATATGAACGGAAGGAATGATGTACTTCTGTGGTTAGAAAAAAGGATTTTTATCTGACCCGGAAGTGATAAGGAATTATGGACTAAAGGATGAGAACACTTCCGGGTCGGGAACTATAAAAGGACCATGGGAACTCCCAGACAATGAGCTGAGCTGGGTGGTAGGAGGGCAATGCGTCTGGGAGTGGAGGATTGATTTATTATTGGAGTATTGTGTTTATTTATGAGTAGTGTGGAGTGGAGGGTGCTTAGTGCACATTATTATAATAAAAATAATTATTGTAGCACTTTTACCTGGTGTTTGGCGTGGTACCTGAGGGTTCAAGGGAGCGATAGTGCCCCCTACTGCTACAATATATAGAGTAGATTTCAAGCAATAACAATGCTTCATACAAGAAGTTATCAAATAATTCACTTAATAAAGTGAAAATAGAAGCAAAACTTGGGGGCATAGCTGGAGAACAGCAATCTAGATCTGCTGCTAAAGTACCTGTTGTGAGTTCCTTGGTGCATGGGCTGATTAGTGACCCGAACAGATTTATCATCCAAATACCACCTTTGTCTTTAATACAGGCTGATACTGTTCTGGGGCTTCCAGATTAATGAACTTTAATGGCAGAAGTGGAGTAGTCATTGGGACACTGTAAGATTTCCCGGTGGGCTGATGATGTTTCTGAGCCAGTTGAGCTGCCATGTACACCCTTTCAAATTCTCATAAATAAATAAACACACATTTAGTAAATCCAAAAAACTGAGATCCCCTCTTCAAGTGGTATAACCCTACTTTATGTGCAGGTATCCATTCCAGGGGAAAAGGAGGTGACCCCTCCTCAAATGGTACTAGCCCACATTCCTGTAATTGAAACTATCCACCCCACCATTCATTTTCGTAACGCGCTCCCTGCATTTAACCAGTTTATACTGGACACCTGAGGTAAAAAAAAAGAAAAAAACAGTGCTGGTGGAGGATGTGACATAATGTATGAAATCATCAGCTTTGTTTAGTATTGGATGAGAAAAGTAGTCATTCATTAGCTTTACAACACTGTGTTGGTTTGTGGGTATTTTTCAGTATTACAGAAAATTATATGACTAGTGTGAAACATTATTTACTGCAGGATATCAATAAAATATCTATGGAAGGATATGCAATGACATAGTATAGCTATACAGGCATCATGTATTGCAAAGTTATAATTAGTCATGGTACATGGTAGTACATACTAGTAGCCCTAATAATTATTTAATCTTTTTGGTATTAAAGATTAGGCTGACTGTGTGGAAAGGGAGGAAGTTAGTTTAACTGCAGGATCAGGGCTATAGACAAGAGTGGGTTGTACATCTTGGTACATGAAAAAGACAACCATAGCTCAGGGGGATGAAAGGAAGATGAAAGGAAGTTAACTAAGGCTGATGCTACCTACAAGTGTACTCTACAAAACAATTCTCTTGACCATGGCAATTTATTGCTTGTCTGTTTGCACCAACATCTACATGAGTGCATTGAAAAGAGCAAGAGCCAGCTGATTAAGGAGTTGTATGTCTCTTTTGTTTTGCTGGCAGTTACCGTAGTAGACTAGTAATAATGACCCCCTCACTGTTGGATTGGCGTGCAGGCTTGTCTCAGGTCACTCCAGGGCTCCACCCCTGGTCAAGGGTGTCAGTAGGCAATGGATGCTTTCAGATTGTAACCCATCCCCTGCATAATGATTTCTGTGAAACTAAAATGAAATTAACACTTAGTGAATTGGCAGGGATGAGAACAATGAGAAACCACATCCCACGAGAAATTAGAACAAATTCACACATATTCTTCCTGAAAGAAATGAAGGGATTTAGTTGTAACAAACAGTGATATATACAAATTGCCTTTCTGTGAAATCAACACGCTCGAACATGTTGTGCTGCAAAGACCTAATTCTCATATGTATGGCCATTTCATACTTTTTTTTTCATTTTCACTAATGAGGAAGTCAGACATTAAGAAACCATACTGTTCTTGACATATTATTAAAACCTGAGGAAGATTTTGTTAAATTTACAAGGCATTTTGAGTGATATACTTATGAGAAAGCAGTAAAGGTAGAGTGAAAGGCAACATGTAACAGCAAATCTAAACCCTGGACCACATTGCCTGGAACATCTAACCCCACACCAGCCTGTACAGGACACATGACAGTAGGTGCTGCCTTCGCCTAAGCAGCAATATGATAGCATACCTCACAGTAGAATAGACAGAACTGGTTAGGTGAAAGAAGTTGCATTCTCTCAAGTTGTGATGAAGCAGCACACAAAATAGAAAAATGCTATGAGGTCTCTAAAAGGCCCAGAAAACCAGACCAAAGTCTTCCCTAGCCTGCCTAGAAAAGGCCTCACCTTAGGCAGCCTGATATCCTAACACCACAGACAGGTCATGGGCCTGTCCAGGCCCTAAAAATGAGGAACAGGAGTTTAAAGTTGAAATGTCCCAAAATATATCAATATGCCTCTCAAATGAAAGGAAACCCCTACAAATGTTGTCCACAAAGAGTTTTTATAAAAGAAATATGTCTACTCTATATATATAAAATCCTAAGCCGAAAAGTGCAATGATTTTATGTGACTTTTTTGTCACGGGCTTATTTTAAAACCTATATATATATGTTTGGTATCATTCTTTTCAGAATTTATCAAACTTTAATGTGATGTTGTTAGATTTTCAGATTCTTATTCCATTTTTAAATTATAAACTAAAAAATTTCAAGAACTCACGTCTTGCATGACAGGACTTTGTGCCAGAAATAAAAGACAAAGAGTAGATGAAAAAGACAGCTGCTGTACAGGCTTTTAAATGTTTGAAGCACCACGCAAGATGCAGATCACGTGGCACAGCAGCAGCAGCAAGCCAGCAGCTAATCGAGAGAGGTAAAAAAAACTGTATTTGTTTCCCATTGTATCACCGTTTAAGAGGGGGCTTCAGAGGAGCGTCTGCGTCTCCTTGGGGTGCATTCATCCCCTCTCTTCACAACATGAGCGGCAGAGATGTGAAGTGGCTGGCACGTAGTGCAGGCAAGGGGGGTTGGCGAGCAAAGCGAGCAGGGGGAAAACCCCCTTGTATTTATATAAACAAAACAAGAACAAAAGTAGGAAAAATGCAAAAATTGTTTGCCTCACAAGGCAACCCACGGCAATAAATCTTAATGTACAATCCAGTAATCAAAATCTGAGAGCAGGAGAAAAAATCCAAAAAGCCATAAAAGGAATACATTTTATAAAACAAATAGCACTTTCCAAACAGTAATGAGTCACTGAGTGATCTGCTCTCAGCTTTGGAATATAAAGGCTGGGGGTTGTCTTTCAGCTGTGGCATCAGGGTGGCCCCACCCACAAAGTACAAGGAACACAGGAGACTATACAAAATACATAGAAACTAAAATACATAGAAAATGCTAAGAGTTGTCTGTCTGTCACACAAAAACTCATTACCCACTGACCCTTGAACCTTCCAGAGTTTTTGATGTGATATGTGTAATATGATGCACAAATTGGAGGTACGGGCACTTCTTCTGCATAATTGGACCAAAAGGAAAAGAACAAGAGCACTGACATACAGGATTGCTGACAGAAAAATAACTGTGGTGACCTCTGCTGACGGTGAAGCACATTGCACAGGTCGACTAATCGTTTTCATTGACAGTGCAACAGAAAATCATACACAACCAATGATTTGGAAGTTCAAACTTGCTCCACCATGTTATTGGGCTTCGGTTTCTTTTCACAGCAAGTAGCGGTGTGGCCAACAGGAAAATGACTTCAGTGACATCTAATGACAGTGGAAAACATTTTCAACCCAAATTGAAGTCATACAGTCTAACTGCAGAAGACGGTCATACACACTATTAGTGGATGATAAAGGTGGTGGTACCTTTGGCAGAGTGACCTGGGGTGCTGTGCTTTGTGAAAGTGCATGATTCAACTGTCTTTAAGGACCCACTCTTTCCTAGTAATAAATAAAAAAAACAACAAAAAAAACAGAACTACAATAAACATATGAAAAGTAATATTTTAAAATAAATAAAGCAGACACAAAAAAGGAAAATAGACAGAAGCCAGGGAAAACACCCTTGCTGAAACATAACATCTCAGTGTTAAGAGGAAGATACAACTATCTGTTTTTAATTTAAATCTTTAGGTCATTGTATTCAATTCAGACACCAATCAGCCCTAACTTTAAAACCACGGGCAGCTGACGTGAATAACATTGATTATCTTGTTATAATGGCACCTGAACAGTCAGTTTTTGAAGGAATGTGTCAGAAGCAGGAAAAATGGGCAAGCGTAAGGATCTGAGCTACTTTCATGAGGGCCAAATTATGATGGCTGGATGACTGGGGTCAGAGCATCTCCAAAATGGCAGGTCTTGTGGGGTGTTCCCATTATGCAGTGGTTAGTACATACCAAAAGTCATCCAAGGAAGGACAACCAGTGAACTGGCGACAAGGTCATGAACACCCAAGGCTCATTGATGTGTGTGGGGAGCAAAGGCTGGCCCGTCGAGTCTGAGCTCATAGAAGAGCTACTGTAGCACAGACTGCTGAAAACTTTAATGCTGGACATGAGAGAAAGGCATCAGAACAGACAGCGCATCACAACTTGCTGTGTTCAGGGTTATAAGACCAGTTAGATTATTCATGCTGTTCCTTGTCCATTATTGTCCATTATTGTAGATCATGTGGATGGTCATGTGTACATAAGAGGTGGCAGCAGGATTCACTATTTGAAGAAGGCAAGCTGGCGGAGGAAGTGTTGCTCTGAGCAATGTTTTACTGGGAAACCTTGGTTCCTGGCATTCATGTGGATGTTACTTTAACATGTAACATCTACCTCAGGATAGAATTGAGGGTGTAGAGGCGATTGAACCACTATGGTCAAGTGACCATAATGTAATACAATTCTCAGTATTTTGTAAGAGCGCAGATGCAACGACTAAATTTGTTAAGTTGAACTTTGGTAGGGCTAATTTTGAGCAGATGCGACAAAGTCTATGTAGGATAGACTGGGATAAGCTTTTAAGTGTGGAGACAGTCGAGGAGCAGTGGAACAGATTTAAAAATGCTTTACAAGTAATGCAGGACAGATACATACCTAAATTTGGAATTAATAGGAAACTAAAAAAACCTCCACGGTGGATTAATAAAGATTTTTAAAAAGTTGCAAACGAAAAAAGTGCTTTATAAGGCATATAAGACTAATGACTGCAAAGTGAATCGTAGAGCATATGAGAACATGAGGGCAACCATTAAGAAGGATATCAGGGAGGCTAAAAGACAGCTGGAGAGGAATATAGCAGATAAGGTGAAAGAGATTCTTTCAGTATTTTAGTAGTAAAAGAACAGTCAAGGAGGAGGTCAAGCGCATCAGAAATAGTAAAGGGGAATTAAAAGATACAGACTAAACTTACATTTTTCTAAGGTGTTTACAAGTGAGCAAGTGGATAAACTCCCAGAGGTACTAAGGAAGTACTGAGGGGTTTGAAAATTGCAGAGGGAGAAGTACTGCTCAGATTAAATAAGCTGAAATCAAACAAATCACTAGGACCAGATAATATTTATCCTGGAGTTCTTAAGGAGGCTAGTGAATACATATATAAACCCTTGATACATATTTTTAGGAAGTCACTGCGCACTGGAGAGATTCTGAAGGACTGGAAAATGGCAAATATTATCCCATTATATAAAAAGGGTGACAGGGCAGATCCAAACAACTATAGGCCAGTAAGCTTAACATGCATCACAGGAAAATTAATGGAAGGAATTATTAACACTAGAATTACCAGAGCCTATGAAAAAACTCATAGATCCGGCCTACCTTAAATCCGTTCGCACCTCTCCGCCAGCGCCTTTTGTCCTCTAAATGTGCCGAGAAAGACAAGCTGCAAGCAGCCGGCTATTCCATCCCCCCACCGACTTAGAATGTGTACGAACTTCTCCCAGCTCATGCCTTGATTGATTATCTGGGAGTGAATTGGAGTTTTAGAGTTTAAATAATAGATTGTTATTTGGAACACACACATTTCATGTGTGTTCCATTTCTACAGTAATCTGTGTAAACACATTTTTAAAACAGAAACATTTTTCATATTTTAGTAGTAAATGACAAAATGTAGGCATAAATTATATAATGTATGAAGCCTGAAGTCCAAAGATCAAATAAACACTTTCACAAAAGGTTCAAGGAAAAGACAACAGCTTCCGAGGCGTAGTGGTAAGATTTGCTGACTTGTAATCAAAAGTCTCCAGCTCAATCCCGACTCACTCCTATACAGTATTTGCTGTTTTCAGTAGTGAGCTGCTCTTATTGTTAATATTATACAGCACACACATACACTTGGTTTGCGTCTGTAACACACAGTGTACATTTATAGGACTTGTAAAAGTTAACTTTTTTTTCACTTTTATTCTCTCTAAATCAAGATCACGATACATACCACCCCCCCCGCCCCCAGGGATCTGACACTGTTAGTTTTTATTTGAAACGAGGAATAACTGGAGATGTGAGTGGTGTTTTGAGACAATGGAACTGGACATTCTCTGATCTGGAGTAATAAAAGCTGACAACACAAACGCTGGTGAATCTGCCTTCTTCGTATCTCACCGTCATTTGATTTTTTTTTATTCAGTTTTATTGAGTGGTCCTGCTCACGCTGAATTAGTATGCACCTTATGGTCTATGATATCAAAAAAAAAAACAAAAACAGAGACATAGGTATATATGATATTTGGAATTATTTGTTTTCTGACCTGTATAGTAAATTTCGGAAAATTTTGTGGCACAGGTGCAACATTATTCATATTATTCATATTCATTCGCATAACATCTTGCGGTTTGTAATCAGTGACCCCGTGTTTTTTTTCCCCCGATCTTGCCAGTCCCCACATGTTGCTGTATGGTGCTGTTTCTTTTATACTGCTGTTTTCAGCTATAACAGAGGTAAACTCAAATCATGATGACCATTCTACATCGGATCAAGAATGCACTTTTGCCATCACTGTACTTTGTGTATGTACATGGGAAGCTCTGCAGTCGTGACTTTACGCTGTAGGAAGTAAATAAATAAAGGTAAATAGGTAACAAAGGACGGTGCATGTGCCCAAAACATTAACATTTGTATGTTACTTATATAAAAGCCAGATCTAATGTTATTTACCGACACGGGCAAAAAATACACGTGTAATGCCACGAAAAGTGCACGCAGACACTTCAGTGGTATTGAACATTAGTATGAGAATGCAGTCACAAGTAGACTGCAGAGCTATAGCGCATCTTTATGTGAAAACAGCAGAGAATGAAACTGAATAAAAAAAAAAACAAAGCTAACCTTTACAAGTATCATAAATTACACCGGCTGTTACAGACTGAAATCAAATGTATGTTTTTATTCTACAATAGTAAAAATAAGAGCAGTTCACTTCTCAAAACAGAGTCGTGCGGGATCAAACTCATGACCTTTTTGATTCCCAGTCAGCAGCTGATAACATTGCACCACAGAGGCAGTCATAGTAAATGTGTGTCAATGTCGCATGCTAACATGGCTTTTATTTCTGCAGTTATATTTTTGAATAAAAGCGCACTTGTTCTGTTATATTTGTACCTTTTGTGAAAGTGTTTCTTTGATATTTGGACTTCAGGCTTCACACATTATACACTTCATGTCTACATTTTGTCAATTATTACTAAAACATGAAAAACGTTTCTGTTTTAAAGATGTGCTTACTGTGCATAGATCGTTGTAGACACAGAACACACGTGAAATGCAAGTGTTCCAAATAACGATATAATATTTATAAAAGGTGTCATTTTGCTTGACTTCTCACTCTATACAACTGTAAGCAACTGACACGCAGGTAAACAGACTTGAGCTGAGAAAACTGTGCGGGGTGGGGGGATGTGATAGCAGACTGCTTGCTGTTTGGTGCTTATCCACACATTTACAGGACAAATAATGCTGACGGAGGGGTGAAAAGCGATTTAAGTTGGGACGGATTTTTGAGTTTTTTCGTAGGCTCTGGTTATTCTAGTGTTAAGGATAAGATTGAGCAACACATGGCAAGGACAGGAGTTATTCTGAACAGTCAGCATGGGTTCAGAAGAGGGAGGTTGTGTTTTACTAACATGCTGGAATTCTATGAGGAGGCAACAAAAGGATACGATCAAAGTGGAGCTTATGATATTATTTATCTGGACTTTCAGAAAGCATTTGATAAGGTGCCACATGAGAGGTTCGGCATCAAATTAAAAGAAGTGGGAGTTCAGGGTGATGTTTTTAGATGGGTGCAGAATTGGCTCAGACACAGGAAGCAGAGGGTGATGGTGTGAGGAACCTCATCAGAACTGGCCAATGTTAACAGTGGTGTAACACAGGGGTCAGTGCTAGGGCCACTGCTATTTTTAATATATATAAATGATTTAGATAGGAATATAAGTAACAAGCTGGTTAAGTTTGCAGATGATACCAAGATAGGTGGATTAGCAGATAATTTGGAATCCGTTATATCACTACAGAAGGAATTGGATAGCTTACAGGCTTGAGCAGATTTGTGGCAGATGAAATTTAATGTTAGAAAATATAAAGTATTACACATAGGAAGTAAATGTAAGGTTTGAATACACAATGGGCGGTCGGAAAATTGAGAGTACACCTTATGAGAAGGATTTAGGAGTCACAGTGGACTCTAAGCTATCGACTTCCCGACAGTGTTCAGAAGCCATTAAGAAGGCTAACAGAATGTTAGGATATACAGTATAGCACGATGTGTGGAGTACAAGTCCAAGGAGGTTATGCTCAACCTTTATAATGGTGAGGACTCATCTGGAGTACTGTGTGCAGTTTTGGTCTCCAGGCCACAAAAAAGGACATAGCAGCACTAGAAAAGGCCCAGAGAAGAGCGACTAGGCTGATTCCAGGGCTGCAGGGGTTGAATTAAGAGGAAAGATTAAAAGAGCTGAGCCTATGCAGTTTAAACAAAAGAAGATTAAGAGGTGACATGATTGAAGTGTTTAAAATTATGAAGGGAATTAGTACAGTGGATTGAGACTGTTATTTTAAAATGAGTTCATCAAGAACACGGGGACACAGCGGGAAACTTAAGGGTAAATTTCGCACAAACATTAGGAAGTTTTTCTTTACACAAAGAACCATAGACACTTGGAATAAGCTGCCAAGTAGTGTGGTAGACAGTAAGACATTAGGGACTTTCAAAACTCGACTCAATGTTTTTTTGGAAGAAATAAGTGGATAAGACTGGCGAGCTTTGTTGGGCTGAATGGCCTGTTCTCGTCTAGAGTGTTCTAATGTTCTAATGTTCTATAGATTGCTGCAGACCACATACCCAACTTCATGGCAATGGTACTCCCTGATGGAAGTGTCCTCTTTCACCAGGATAATGCACCCTGCCACAAAATTGTTTAAGGAACATGAAAAAGAATTTAAGATGTTGACTTGGCCTCCAAATTCCCCAGATCTCAATTGATCACACATCTGTGGGATGTGCCGGTAAAACAAATCCGATCCACGGAGGCCCCAACTCGTGACTTGCAGGATCTGCAGCTAAAGTCTTGGTGCCAGATACCACTGGACATCTTTAGAGATGTTGTGGAGCCCATGCCTCGACCAGCCAGAGCTATTTTGGCAGCACAATATCAGGCAGGTGGTTTTATTGTGGCTGATCAGTGTATTTATATTTTCACTTTGGGACAGTAAAGTAGCTGGACAAGGAAAGTTAAAGAACAGTAAAGTCAGACTTTTCAGCTCCACTGTGTTCCCGTGCAGTTCTGCTTGAGCCTCCCTACTCTGTTATACTGCTTAAAATGATTTCCTCAGCACAGAGCCCACTAATAATGACTTACAAAAAATACATTTACTGCGCTCACCTAAGCAAATAAGTTTACCATTCTGGTTTTAAATTCCACATTATTATGTCTGCATAATCCTCAGGGATTCTTAAATCTATATTACATTTTACAGATTTGGCTTTCTGTAGCATGTGGTTTCCATCATTATGGAAAATACAAAAACTTACTTTTTAGCAATTTACATAGTTATTTTAGTCAAGCATAAAATGGGTGTAACTGACATACAGCTGCCAACGTTCCTGTGGCCTCACGTATGATTAAATGAAGAAAATGCTGGGGAATTTTCTCAGTGCTTATTAAGAGAAAATATTTAGAGGGCTGCTAACAGACGGCTGCGGGACTTGAAACATGTAGAAAAGTCATTTCAATTATGGGGGATTGTGTTACCAGTGATGCACATTCTGTGGTGTAGTGCAAGCTAAAACCTTATAAAGCAAAGAGTGCAACTGTTTGGATTTGTTGTTTCCAGGTATGAAATCATTTTAATTTGGTAATGACTTGAAGATGTTAGTGATTTTCCTTCAATTCACTTTTTCTAAATGTACTTTTTCATTACTGGATTGTGGAGACCCAAAGTACATCATAGAAGCATTTGGCATGAGATAAGAGTACCTCACTCATTCATCCACATACATGCACTCATGACAGATCAATTATTATCTCCAAATAACTACACATGAACATTTTGGGGCTTTGTGGGAAATGAGAAGTCCTATGATGAAACCCAAACAGGTCAAGGGAGAATGCATGGACTCCACCATAGCAAACAGTTCAGGAATTGTCCCTAGAGCTAGGAGGCAGAAGCAATATCTACTACCCTACCATACCACCCACCTCAATGGAAAAAGTGGGCTCGGAAAATTGGTATGTTTTGTTAACGTGAACTTCAGAACAGGTCATCCATCCTTAGCTAAGCATGTTGGGGCCCAGCCATTACTTGGATGGTAGACCAACTAGGAAGAGCTTGGGTTGCTGATGGAAGAGGTGTTGGTGAGGCTATCGAGGGGTTTCATCCCTGTGGTCTGTGTGTGGATCCCAATGCCCCAGTGCAGTGACAGGGATGCTGTGCTGAAAAAATGATGCTGTCCCTCAGATAAGTTGTAAAACTGAGGCCCCAAGTCTCAGTGGTCATAAAAGATTCTGGGCATCCTTCAAAAAGAGTAAGATGTATTCCAATCTCCTAGCTGAACTGCCCACTACAGCCTGGTCATTCTGACTGTTATGTTTAAATCTTAAACTTCTTTTTTATGCCTTTTTCTTTTATTTTACATTTTGTAATTATCACTGCTTATGTTTTTTATTGTTATTTAGATTTATTATTTGTATAATTGTATATTTTTTTCTCAATTGTGATTACTGTTTAGTTTTTTTGTGTGTATAGTCTGTCTTGTTTTTGTGTTTTGTGGGTAGTTCCTCAAGAGGTGGGGCCACCTGTCAGTCTCTTGAGGGACTGCTCCCAGCCAAGCAAAGGCTCATGGGTTTTGCAGTCCCTTGCAGTTCGTTCGAATGCTCTCTTGTGAGGGTGGTTTTGTCTTTACTTTAAATATTATTATCTCTGTGTTCTCTGAATATACTGGTTTTGCTGAGTTTTCATTTCTGTTTAATTGGATTTCATTTGGATCGTGTTTTTTGGTAATTTGTTTGCTTGGGATTGTCTTGTTGGCAAATCCTTTTTGCTCTTTTGTGCTTTTTTTGATATTTTCGATTTGTTGTTAATAAGGCCTTCTTTCAGAAAAATTATTTTTTTCTGTGCTTTTTACAAACCAGAGGTTGATAGCTATCCTGATTATTTTTGGCACTATTGTGATATTTTTTAACATTTTGAAGCCAATGTGCCATTATCTAGGTAGATGTGGAAGCCAACTCCTCGTGTAGTCACTTGTGAGCTTTCCGTGGTCAGGCTTAATTGGATGCTGGCCTGTTTTTGGCCCTAGTTTAGAGGCCTCACACCTTGCTCTCTGGAAATCTTCCCCTGTCCCTTATTGGTTAACTATTCCTCTCACCTCTTCACTACCTAATAGTTAATGAGTTGTGGGCATATTGGTGCAAGAATGGCTACTGTCACATCATCCAGCTGGATCCTGCACATTGGTAGTGGTTGAAATGGCTTCCCACTCTTTACGTATATCACTTTGGGCAGATTAGAAAAGCTCTATATACATGTAATTAATTAGTCAGTCATATACATTCTGTACAAAAAGGGTAAAACTAATATTCCCAAACTAATATTGCCTAATTCAATTCAGGGTTATGGGAGATCAAAATCTATCCGAACATTTAATGCAAGAGTCAATCCTGGACAAGAATGCAGTCCATCGTAAGGCCTATTTACTCACACTCATATAGAAACAACTCTGGAGTTATCTGATCAGCCTAATTCACAAGCCTTTGGGGAATGTAGGAGAAAAATCCACAGAGACATGTGTACATGCAAACTCTACACCAACTGAGATCAGGCATAGAATTTAAACTCAGGAGAATGGATCTGTGCGGTGACAGCAGTAATCAGTGTGCCACCATGCCATCGTAGAGTAATGGGTACGGGCAAATGCATGTAAAAATTATAGAACAAAAATCGTACGTTTGGCCGGTTTTGGATGGGAGTGTTTGAATTTAACTGGGAAGAGCTGGGTCCTCATAACAAGGATAATCAATTGAGCCTCATGAGCACATATGGAAAGATCTTCAGAGAATATAACCTGATTATGTGATGACACATTGGCTCACAGCCAAACTCAAACTGCAGTGATTTATGAGCTGTACACGACCTGTGCATAGAAGCCTAGTGAGTTTCTAACCAAGATCAGGTATATCTGTGGCAGTGGGTTGAAATATATAGTAGTGCTTTGTTATCCACAGTGGAAGTCTGTGAAAAGTGTTATAGTTGAAGAACCACCCCTGCCTTGTAGAAGTCGTCTTTTCATGTGAAAAAGAGGTCAGTGCCATAAGTCGTTCATCTGAACAAAAGGATGCATACTTTATCAGCAGGCATTCACAAGCCATTGACGTCTTTACAGGGTGGGGAAGAAAAAAAAAACAACTTTTGGTTACTAACAACTTTATGTAAAGGTCATGTGTACATGATGAATCTTTCTCATCTGATGCCTAATGAAAGAAAATTCCAGACCGGGTTAGTCTGAGAAGATTTGGAAAAAAGTACACATTAAGGTTAAGCTTGAGGCTTTCGATATGTTAAAAAGAATTTATGCCACTGACTACAGGTAGAAGATAATCTGAATTTTAATTCAATTTATGGCTTATTAGATGGTGAAGTGGCAAGAAAACTCCTGCATTATTACTTCTACACGTATGTGGACTATATGACAAATTAACACTTGTTATAGGTGAATGTCCTTCTGTGGCTCTATTTTTATCTAGATAAAGAACCCACAAAAGACATTTTCATGTAATTAAATTCTTTACTTTGCTCAAACTGTAAAATATTTATGTAGATACTTTTTCAGCAGCCTGTTTATTTAACATGATCCATTTTATTCAACTATCCGTCATCCTCCCATCCTCCCACAGAGTTCAGTATTACAGGGCCTGAAGCATTGGATGTAAGGCAGGAACTATCCCTGGATGGGACACCATGGCAGGGCACAAATATTCACTGTGAGTGTGCTTATCATAATTCTGAAATAATGACAAAGTATTAAAGAGTTGTTCAGTAGATTTCTCTGGAGAAGAATAATTCCTTAAAGCCCTTGAGCTGAGGGTAAGTTTTACTTGTGACTTATCAATTAAAATGAGACCTACAGTATTTGTAGGTCTTACTGACCTTCTGCTTCACATTAACTGCCTATCTGCTTGTGCCTCTGGGTGGTGTGAGGATTCTGAAAAAAGTTAAGACTTAGTAAGTTGAGGCTTGCAGGAGAATGTGAACTGCAGTGCCGTTGCTGGGGCATTGGTTTAATTTTTGCAGTGGCCAAAAAAAGAAAATCAAACATAACAGTATTGTCTGGACCGTCTTAACGTATGGGCACTGGCTGGGGGCCCCAGGAGCATACGGGCCCACGAAGTTTCTCGTGCCTATCTATGTTTCTGGTTTGGTGTCAAAACTGGGACCCCAGCACACTACTGTGCCCGTTAAGACGGCCTTGAGTATTGCATTAACCTGATTCGTAATCATCATCACCATCATCATCATCATAACAGTTTTTTAAATAAAAAGAATGGGCTCAGATAATGCCTCTAGTTAAAAATAGTGATGCTGTCTTTTAGTTAGCTAATAATTAGCTAAATATACTAAAACCTTATTATTATTGTATAAGGTGGCCCAATTACTGTCTCAAAGATGCAGTGTCTTGGGTTCAACTCCCACACCACATCACATACAGGAGCAGCTGAAAGAGAGAGTCGCTGTTGAGGGGCAGTCTTGTCACATGCTAAGTGGACATATAAGCCACAGCCTGAGGAAGATTTCCTTTAATGCAGAAGTAGAACAGGTGGCTTGCAATCCCACAGGTTTGGGTTCCACTTATACCATCTCAGGTTGGACGGCTTGAGAGAGAGTGGAGTTATCTGATCAGCCTAATTCACAAGCCTTTGGGGAATGTAGGAGAAAAATCCACAGAGACATGTGGACCCTAAGTGATTCCTTGCACAGAGTTTGCACGTCCTCCTTATATTTCTGTGGGGTTTCCCCCTACATTCCCAAAGGTTAATTGGCAAACCTCAAATTGGCTCAAGTGAGGGGTATGCCTGAATAGTTCCTACCATGGACTTATACCATCTTCCAAGGCTGTTTCTTGCCTTGCTCCCAGTATTAACATGGTAGGCTCTGGCCCGCTGTGAACCTTTTTTGAGAAAAACTTTTTAATAACACTTTATCATTTTTTTCTAACTGTGATAAGTAAATATTGTTCTAAGCGATGCAGCTGTGTTGAACTTATCCTTGAAATGAGGCCATAACATTACCATTACAACAAAGCCACTTTCCATTGACTTTTGTCTCTCTGGTTAAAGTATGCAGACGCTTCTCTGGGAAGCAGCCTCTGACCTTGAGTCTAAGCATAACAAAAGTATTTCATTATTCATGTTTACCTTTTCAAGTAAAGGTACTTGCTGATAATTTGCATACTATCAGCTATATGCTAAGGATGCTCTTTTATATTCATATGTATAAAGCTTTGTCTGAACCAAGAATTGTTAGCAAAGCTGTCATTACAATACAAGAATAACATCTTCCATGGTATGCTCCTGAGACATCTTTGACCAATAAATTCAATATATATTTGCCGGAGTCTTAACAGCTTTTGTATTCTATTGACAAAATGTCTAAGAAGAAGAATCAGGAATGAAGACTTTTTCCCTATTATCCTTAATTGGACTAAACATGTTTAAGAATGAGATGTGATGTGTTGTATATTTTAAACAACTCTGTATGGTTTACAACGGAATCATCCTTCCTTTCCTTCATTTACTGAACCCCAGTTAGCCCATTGAAGAATCATGAGAACTACACCATATCTCATCAGCATCGAGCCAAAAACAGCTCTGCTCCATCTTCACTGAACACTATACATGTGTTAGGAAAATATTCATTGGGGTTACTTACCGTAAAAAAAAAAAAAAATTCTGTCCTGTCCTGGAATGGCCCTGCCAGCTAAAAAATCAAAACAAAGAAGGTGTATGAAAGGCAAATGGATGAAAAGTAAAATTCCAAAGAGGCAGCATGTCAAGCCTAGAGGTCAGAAAACCCGAGAAGCAGCATTATTAGGCATAATACACTGTATACATATTAGGTAAAAAAGTAACTATTTTAGTGCGGTGTACAAGTAAGTACCTTTTTCAATTTTGTATCAAAATGGTACATATTAAGAAAGAAGACTGTTAGTTTGACTGCTTTAACATTTCAATTAATATTTAATGTATTACAAAATGAGTATGTTAATGTTTAATTTCCTTGGGATTCAGTTTTAGAATATCTGGAATAGTTAAAGCAGATAACTGCCAGACAGTAACAAATCCTGCTGGTTCTGATGTGCCTTGCCTGATGGGGGATTATCCATTTGAAATAATCTGCAACATGGCTTTGCACTTTTATTTTTATATCCACTTTGATGCTATGATGAGTCAGGTGGGTGCCAAGTGTTATTCAGGCTTTTCATGGGGGGTGGGGGCAGATGATTAAGGGTAAATTTAGCTAATGGTTAGAATGAATTTGTTCACACTGTGAACTGTACATGTAGGAAAGACATTTTTAGGTAGTGCACTTGAACATGGCCTTCTTCACTGGACAGTATTTTGGAAAAGTTAGGTAAACCAGAAGGTTGAATCATCTTGTCTTGTCATTATTTTTCTCAGGTATTCTGTACCACTACTCTTGGTATACCCAGAAATAAGTGCATATAACAGAATTTTGATTAGAAGGTGAGTAATTGTTGGCAGACATATTGACATACTCTGATGAAGTGCTGTGAAGATGAATGAGAGTAGCAAGCACTACCGGCAAGATGCCGACATTAGAGAAGGATGAATATCATAAGAGCTTCTCTGTTACTGGATGTGTGTGCTCACTTGTCTGCATGTGTTTGTGTGTGTATGTGTGAGACATACATCGTCCCTATGCCATAAGGACAACATTTGAAAACTGGTCACACAAAACCAGACTCTTCTTGGCTGGTGGCACCGACAGTATCTTCAGGGTAAAACTTATTCTGTGAATTCCAAACAAATAAATATTCCATCTATTATCTAGAGGCTCTTCACTCTTTAAAATCGAAGTCCATGTCAGTTAGAACATTGACTACATTTTATTCACTTGATGCAGGCATTTTCATTTACTGAGAAGATGAAGACTTTCATCATTCCATCCACTCATCCATTGCAGTGAGTGAGGTCTTATCATCCAATGTTAAATTCTGCTGGTAATTTCCCAGTAACATTCAGTGTGCTTTTTCTTCTCATAAAGAACAAAGAAGGATTAAACATATAGCTTGTTTGGCTTTTAATTTTGGTGATGGAGAAGGTTAACTTGCGTAACAGTCAGTCAGTCAGTCGGTCATTTTACAACCCGCTATATCCTAACACAGGGTCACGGGAGTCTGCTGGAGTCAATCCCAGCCAGCACAGGGCGCAAGGCAGGAACAAACCTCAGGCACTAGCCCACCGCTGTGCACACACACACACCAAGCACACACTAGGGACAATTTAGGATCACCAATACACCTAACCTGCATGCCTTTGGACTGTGGGAGGAAACCAGAGCACTCGGAGGAAACCCAAGCAGACACAGGGAGAACATGCAAACTCCATGCAGGGAGGACCTGGTAAGTGAACTCAGGTCTCCTTACTGCGAGGCAGCAGTGCTACCGTGCCGCCCACTTGCATAAAATGGACTGCAAAATAAGATAAACTTGTCATTGGGATTACCTGAAAGAAGAGGACATGTCTTGTGTCCACAGAGTGAGAAGAAAAAGCTTCCCAGGTAAGAGACTGATGCAAATATCATAAAAAAGAAAGAGAAATAGGCAAAAGCCATCAAGTCAGAGAATTTGAGCGACACTGTCCCAGAGGGAAGCGCCAGGGGCTCTCTTGTTGTTCTTAGTTACGAAAAGTAGGAAATTACTCTCTCAGAAACAAACAAGTGAGGAAGGAACTTCTGGGTAATTCAAATAAGGTGCTATTTAACTTAATGTTTGCTTTTGATATCCTGCTTTTTAAAATTAATTTCATGTATTGAAGAACAAATAGAATTTATCCATTCTTCTATTAACAGTCTATTCTGGAAACATTAATAAACCTTGAGTGGGCTGCTATTTCATCCAAAATGTAACAAGAAAAAATACTGAAAGTGAAAAAGAAAATGACATTGTAATACAATGCTTAGCTGTTGTGGAAATAAACTGTGAGGTCTGAAATATGGTTGAAATACCGCATATACACGTTTAAGTTCTCCCACAGATAAGTCGGGGCTTGATTATAACGTATAATTTCCGGTATTTTATAATGTCGGTCGTATAAGTTGAATGTGGAAAACTCACGCTATTGGTCCAAAAGATTATGATATGCTAACGCCCACCTGAGAGAGTAACCATAGAGCACACTGCCTTTTTTTATGTATTGTGCCTTCATGACCACACGGTAATACCCGAACTATTCTGAAGCGACGTTTACACTGTTTTGTGTTTTTTTGTATCTCACACCCTCATACACCTTTATCATAAGAGCATCCCTTATCTACGATGGAGCGTTCGATCAGAAGAAAATATGAAGCTGGTTTTAAATAAAAAGTCATTGAAGTGGCGAAAGAAATTGGTAACTGCGCTGCTGCAACAAAATTCGATGAGTCTGAGAAACTGGTGTGAGATTGGAGGAAGCAGGAAGATGTGAAAAAAAAATGAAGTGTCGTATTTTTGAATGGGCGTATAAGTCAGGGTCTTATTTTATGATCGATTTTTCGGGTTTCAAGACCCAACTTATACGCGAGTATATATGGTAATTGAACTTCTGTGATGACGTTAATGATTCCTTTAGTAAAGCAATATTGCCTTTGGGTGTCCTGGTGCTACTGTTGGTAATGCTGCTGCCTCACAAATCCAGCTTCCAGTGGTCAAATCATGTGCCCAGTTGTTGTGCATATGAAGTCTACATGTTCTCTCACTGTCTGCTATGGCTGTCCTCCGGGCACTCTGGCTTTTCTGTCACATCAAAGAGCATGGGCTTGATGTGACTGGGCCGTGATTTTCTTGCAACAGTGGATGCAAGTCTATTGTACATTTTCTTGCAACTCTAAAATGTATTAAATAGGTTTGAAAATATTATGTTATGTATATCCACAGCGGTGGATTGATGTATACAGTTTGTAGTCATGGCAGGGTGCTGTGCTGCCACAGCTGGAGTAGTTACTCAAAGAAAGTAATTTGTTGTTATTTCTCAATTACTTCTCTCAGATTATCATGGGATTACATTATTCACTAATTACAAAAAAATGCCTTTGTGATTCATGTGGGTTAGGGGTGCAGGACCCCTGTGATGGTGAAACTCCACAAATATGTTTTAGTCCCATTATTACTGTATAGTCGCACTAAGTAAGATGCAAAACGTTTTGAGGAACATGAGATAAAACAATCAATCTGCAAGCAAATCACGTGTGTAAGACTGCCGAGACAAAATATGTGGCCTCCCCCAGACAGTGTGCATAGTTCAGCAGTTCTTTAATGAACTGTTACCTTTTACAATATTTAAATTATAATAAATTTGTGTATACCTATGATAGTCAATGACAAAAATAATTCATTTTTCAGATTCAAAAGAAATCCAACAAAACTTTATGCACAAAATCAACTCATTTCAATTTCACAAGTGCAGATAAATGGTGGTGTAGTTCAGTGGTTCTCAACCTGTGGGGCGGGCCCCCCTAGGGCGGCGCGAAGTAACAAAAAGGCGGGTGTGAAGATGTGAAAAAAAGAAAACAAGAATCAAAAATATGAAAAAAAAATCTGTTGAAACCTAAACAAATTAACTTAAACGACATTCTGATACTAGAACAATAAATATAGAGTTAGATAAATGTCGATAAAAGTTAAGTAGGTATAATAAAATATGCATCTACATTTCAAAAAAATGTTAGGGGGGTGAGATTAAAACTGTTATGAAAACTCGGGTTGCAAATACTTAAAAGGCTGAGAAACGCTGGTGTAGTTACGGAAGGAAATCCCCTGTAAACAGCCTCCTGAAAGTTATGTAAAGTTTAACCCTACCAGGATGGTGATGTATGTAAGGTTTTGTAGAAAGTTTGTCTGGAAGTGCTTCCCAGACAAAGACGTTTTCCAACTCAGATGAATTCACACAAACAAGTGGGCACTGGACAAGGACATAAATCAGGAGAAAATTGTAATTTGATGGATGTGATTGTAATACAATTGTGCAGTGAAGCGTTGAAACAAAAAGACACCACCAATTACAATACTGCCGGCTTGTCATGGTTCACTTTTAAAGCTAGTGCCTTCATATTTCACCCAACAGCCCTCACAGCAACCAACAAAGCTGCCCAATAAAGTAGTACTGCTGGGACTTGCAGTCCATTTAAGCAGCAGGGCTACAGATACATCTGTGGCTTACTGTAATGGCTCACAAAACTTGCAAAATAATTTTTGATTGATGACAAAGCCATGAATAGGAAGATCTGCAAATTGTAACCCATGAATCACAAGGGACGACCTGCACTTTAATTTATTTTACTCTCTATGCCTTTGCAAATATGTATCAATTGGAAACTACAAGGATGATACCCACATTTTCTTTCAGCATTTCTATAAGGAAGAAATAGCCAATAACAGTGAATATGAATTCAGCAGTTAAACATACATATGAACCATCAACTATGGTCCTTTACTTCACAAAAAGAATTCTTTATTAAAAATAAAGCCTTGCAATTAAAAACCAAAAGCATTACAGCCAATCAAACACTTGCAAACATGGAGTTGGTAACCAGTAAAAGTCTTGCTGATGTCTCAGCCCTCAGACGAGAGCATTTTTTGATTGGTGGATGAGTGACCAACAGTGTTTATTGTGTAAATTTAAAAAATGGTGTCTATGCCTCTGTGACTCTCTACTCTTGATTCTTTTAACACTATTATAAAGGCTTGTGGTACTCAAAACAAAATCACTTATGTCTTGTATTACCAACCATTAACTCAAAGATTCAATTACTTGTGCATAGACATCTCTTCAGTTTTTAATGGGACTTTAAAGAAAGGTTACAGAATAAATTGAAATGCATGTCAGGATACACCACTACATTTTATGATGCAAGATGCTTAGTGTGGTTTCAAATGATGTGACATTGATTTAAAAAAAAAGTTCAAATTGGCCCAGACTGTAGCCCCTCTCCCCTGACTTATCCATCTATCCATCCATTATCCAACCCGCTATATCCCAACTACAGGGTCACGGGGGTCTGCTGGAGCCAATCCCAGCCAACACAGGGCGCAAGGCAGGAAACAAACCCCAGGCAGGGCACCAGCCCACCACAGTCCCCTGACTAATGTGAGATTGAATTCCTATCCTTCAACAAATTTACGTTTATATATTATTTCCTTCGAAGCATATGTATTACAAAGTTATAGTTAAGTTAGTAAATGTAATGCAGTTACAAGAATTTAAACTGTTCCATAGAACACTACTTTGGGAATGTAATTAAATTACAGTAACACGTTATTTTGTACCAATGACTCAGCATGCTGTTCCTTACACTTTTGGTTTTCGACCTTCTTCTTCACAGTAGATTTTACCAACTTATTACTCATCCTCAACTGCTGGTCCTGCCTTAATCACATTTTTAATGGAAGCAATGCTTTCCAATATATTCTGCACCTGAGCCATATACATTACTGTATTACATTACATTAGCGGCGAAGTACTGTCTTAAAATTTTTATTAAGAAGACAATTAAACCTTTTTAAAACTGAGGGAAAATATACCAATAATTATTTGTTAAGGATCTCTTTGTATGCCACGTTGTCAGTTCGGCCCTCCAGTTGTAATATGACCAAGCTGTAGCTGTGCGCTGAGCTTACTCTTGAGCATGCAACGTACAGTTGGCCATGTGAACAGTAATCTTGTTTCAAATCTCACAGCTTGGATTGCTGCTGTCATAATCGGTTTGAGTTTCATTGTTTGTTTCAATTACGACAGTATTTGTAGGACTTGTGTTGAAGAGACATTCGGCATCTGTCAAGCGTTGTAAGTATACAACCAGTTTCATTGATAACTTCACATCCAGCTTTTGAGAGTTTAAACATTTCTAAACATCAAAGTGTCCACTACTGAAATCGTCACCTGTGAATCTAAGATGTTTAAGAGGCATTGCCGGTTGTCCAAAGGTGTAAAATATTTGGCCATTTCGGTACACTTAAGCATTTCACTCTTCTAGTGCTCCTGTGTAGTATAATTATCTCCTGTACCGTCATCAGTCCACACCTTGAACCTGTCCCAGTCATTCAATACATAAGACACAATGTTCCTCCAGATATCAAGAGTGAGCCTGATATGGCCGTGCAATATGTAACAAAGAGAATGGAAAAGGCAGGTGCCATCTCCGGGCATGGAAACCACTTGGTAAGTGACAGTTCTTTGATCGATGGTGATCACCTCGATAGACATGTTAATGGGGGTACGATTGGAATGATAAAGGAAATGGGTACCTGAACAATGTAAAGTAAGTCTAAAATACCTACACAATAACTATAATCGTAATAAATGAACAATAAAACAGCGGAGAAGCCGTGGATTAAATCAAAAGGCTGTAGTTATCAGCAGGGAGACGTGAACACCGTGGCGAAGCAAGGAAGGGAATGTAGAGACTGGAGCGACAGACGGCCTTATAAAGGCAGGCAGCCAACAATGTGGGAGGCGTTGGGATGGGGGACCCAACGCCGCCTCACACGGTGACCGAGCTGCAGGCTATGGACGTATATACTGTATGTACGTAAGTAGGATTCAGTTAGCGTTGGGAACCCGCGTACCAAATTTCTTGAAGATGAGCCCATAAGTAACAAAGACCATTGAAAAGTTCAATATGACGGCCGACAGTGGCATCATATCACTGAAATAAGTACCAAATTTCAGCCTTCTACCTACACGGGAAGTTGGAGAATTAGTGACGTTGGAAAGTTCAATATGGCAGCTGACAGTGGCGTCACACCACTGAAATAAGTACGTACATTGGTTTCGGTTAGCGCAGGGAAGCCACCTACCAAATTTCGTGAAGATGGGTCCATAAATAAGAAAGTTGAACATGGCGAACATTGTCAACTGTTATGACCGTTACGCGTAGAATTTCGAAATGAAACCTGCTTAACTTTTGTAAGTAATCTGTAAGGAATGAGCCTGCCAAATTTCAGCCTTCTACCTACACGGGAAGTTGGAGAATTAGTGATGTTGGAAAGTTCAATATGGCGGCCGACAGTGGCGTCATACGATCGAAACAAGTACGTACATTGGTTTCGGTTAGCGCAGGGAATCTGCCTGCCAAATTTCGTGAAGATGGGGCCATAAATAAGAAAGTTCAACATGGCGGACGTTGTCGACCGTTATCGACCGTTATGACCGTTACGTGTAGAATTTCGAAATGAAACCTGCTTAACTTTTGTAAGTAAGCTGTAAGGAATGAGCCTGCCAAATTTCAGCCTTCTACCTACACGGGAAGTTGGAGAATTAGTGATGTTGTAAAGTTCAATATGGCGGTTGACAGTGGCGTCATACCACCGAAATAAGTATGTACATTGGTTTTGGTTAGCGCAGGGGAGCCGCCTACCAAATTTCGTGAAGATGGGGCCATGAATAAGAAAGTTCAACATGGCGGACATTGTGAAAATTAGTGACGTTGGAAAGTTCAATATGGCGGCCGACAGTGGCGTCATACCATCGAAATAAGTACATACGTCGGTTTCGGTTAGCGCAGGGAATCCGCCTACCAAATTTCGTGAAGATGGGGCCATAAATAAGAAAGTTCAACATGGCGGACGTTGACGACCGTTATCGACCGTTATGACCGTTACGTGTAGAATTTCGAAATTAAACCTGCTTAACTTTTGTAAGTAAGCTGTAAGGAATGAGCCTGCCA
>JANRMT010062854.1:91818824-91839843 GCA_026402145.1 Polypterus bichir lapradei | reverse complement strand
TCGAAATGAAACCTGCTTAACTTTTGTAAGTAAGCTGTAAGGAATGACCCTGCCAAATTTCAGCCTTCTACCTACATGGGAAGCTGGAGAATTAGTGATGTTTGGAAAATTCAATATGGCGGCCGACAGTGGCATCATACCACCGAAATAAGTACGTACATCGGTTTTGGTTAGCGCAGGGAAACCACCTACCAAATTTCGTGAAGATGGGGTCAGCCTTCTACTTACACGGGAAGTTGGAAAATTAGTGACGTTGGAAAGTTCAATATGGCGGCCGACAGTGGCGTCATACCATCGAAATAAGTACGTACATCGATTTCGGTTAGCGCAGGGAAGCCGCCTACCAAATTTCGTGAAGATGGTGCCATAAATAAAGTTCAACAAGGCGGACGTTGTCGACCGTTATCGACCGTTATGACCGTTATGTGTAGAATTTCAAAATGAAACCTGCTTAACTTTTGTAAGTGAGCTGTAAGGAATAAGCCTGCCAAATTTCAGCCTTCTACCTACACGGGAAGTTGGAGAATTAGTGATGAGTGAGTGAGTCAGTGAGTGAGTGAGTCAGTCAGTGAGGGCTTTGCCTTTTATTAGTATAGATGAACAACAAATGGGCAAACACAGTGAATGAATTAATGTAAAGAAGCTGTCTTGAAAATTTGGATGCGCTAGCTCATTGAATTTTTTCAAGTTAAGACAGGTCAAAGGCTACTGTCACACATGTGCATTTGGGAGACAACCTCGGGGCCCATTTAGTTGTAATTACACTCCAAACCAGGGGTTGGCGCTATCATCTAATGCCTCTTCTCTTCGTCCCTCTGTAGAAAAGACGATTAATAGACTGGTCTCCAAAGACGTCACAGCCAATATCTGGTCTACTGAACCCATCCCTTCCCTTTCACCACCTTGAAAACCACAAACTCCACCATTTTGAGTCAGTCAAGTTTCGGCTCCATGTCTGTGAAGACGAATGTTTCTTTTTTTTTTTTCATCATACACTCCATTTGCATTTATCTTCTCATACTACTGTATGTACTAAGAGTGATGATCAAGGATGTGCTACTTGCTCCTGTCTCAGTCAGCATTGCTCTCTCTCATGGTATGTTAGTTGCCGTCTACCTCACCCTAGGCTTGCTGGTCTCTGATCAGCCGAATGTCATTGGTTTGTTTTAAGTAAGGGGACTTCCTGAAATATAGTTACTGTAGCATATTCTGTTATTGAATAAGTGAATATATGGTGTTTTTTTATTAAGCACTACAAAAATATACAGCATTATAGATGAAAATTTGGAGTGGAACAAGATATTTCTATAAGATATCAGAGCATTCTGTATGTCTCTCACAAACCAATGCCAGAAGAGATGACCTGATGTTAGCTGGCTCTGGTTTTAGTCACACAGTGCCCTGCACTATTTCACATGTTTTTGCATAGATATACAGAATATGCACATGTGCAATTGTGTGGCAACAGTAAAAGAATGCGTTTTCATTTCCATATTTCTTTTCATTGTTCTCAACTTTGCTTGTTAACTTCCTCCTAACGTGTGCTGTGGGGTTGTCATGAGTTCACTTGGCACGATGCCCCTCTTTGCCTGTTGGGCAGAGCAGGTTTTGAAGTAGCAGCCTACATGATTTTGCACGGGCAAAGTTCCTGCAGCCTTTGTAAAGCAGCAGTTTATTATGTCAATTTGTTTTGATTTAACGCTCTATCCATGGAGGGAGCTGTGTCACCTTACAGACCATACAAATGAGCAAAATAATGTTCTGTGCTGAGAATGACAAAAGTGCTCTATATAATGCATATTATAGTCTCAGAAATTATTGCAGGCATATGTATGATTGCACAGTAAGTACCACTCTAAGCATTACACGTGAACTCAGTAATAGGGATTAGCAATAGCTAAACCTCATTACCAGAGGGGAAGCTGATCCTTTGTAAGTGTGTCATGCAAAACATGATGAATTTACTTTAAAGCAGATATTGGCTTCTGTGTCATTCAGCTGAATTAAAGACCCATTTAGCCAATACATTTAGTACAGTTCACTTCAATTGGACACATTGAGGGCTGTAGCCAAGAATAGCTCTCGGATTTTTTTAGTGTTATGTTAAAAATGTAACACAACTCCGGACATTCATATTTCTAGTTACCTGCAGCTTGCATATGCGTCTTTCTAAACAAGATATTTATCAAATATAATACAACTTAAATGGTTTTAAAAGGATATTGATTAAATGACCAATTAGCTGCTTTGCTCTGATTTGACTTTTATTTTTAAACAACATTTGGCAACACTTTAGTTTAGGTACTGCAGAAATGCATCAATTACTCAATTACCCGTTTGTAACAAGACCTTAACAAAGGCTTCACTTGGTCTTCATAATGCTTATTAAACATCAGTAGATCAGTTATTCATCTCTGTGCAGTGTGGCGTATTGACATGATAGTAAAATGACTTGTTAATATGAAGGATTCGCAGGTCTTCAATTAAATATGGAATTTCAAGAGACGTGTGTCTCAGTTAGACCACCTCAGACCACTCCAAAGTGAAGTTTCATTAGTCGGTCACATTGCAGAGATAAATAAAACACTGATGCTTTTGTAGGTGTTATGAAAACCTAATGAAGTATTTGTTAAGGTCTTGTCAGAAATCTGTAGGCATGTCTGAGGTGGTATGTCTGGATCCACTTGTGAAAAACTCAGAGCTCCAAACGTCAAATGATCCAGAGCCAGCCAAAAAAAAAACAATGAGCTTATTACAAAGTAGAAGAAAATCAAGGGAAGAAAATTCATATACTTTGAAATCAAAGGAAGACATTGACTCATGCAACACTGGCAGCACTACAGAGATGAATGAATTCCTTACTGATGCTTTGTAAGTGTTATGAAGACCCAATGAAGAGTATGTTAAGGTCTTGTTACATAATAATAAATGAGTAATAGATGATTTTTTACCCATGTTACCCAACATTTAATACCAATGCAAATAATAAGAGTTTTTAAAATAATTTTGTTAGTTTGTTTTTTTTTATTGCAGGATTTATCTAATTCTAACTTGCTTATTCCATTTCATTGTAAGCAGGTGCTGGGGCCTTCCTGGTAACATCAAGTGATAGGCAGGAATGAACTGCGGACAAGCACCAGCCCATCGCTGGGCACATGACCACACACCTACATCAACCCACACTGGCCATGCGTGACTTTGGACTGTGGCAGGCAGCATGTGAACAAAGAAGGAGGAGGAGAAGGTTGGGAGCATGAGATGATAGTGCGTTGCCGCACCCACCAAACGACGAACCACCTGGATTGGGACCTGAGTGCAATGGGTGACACCTCAGCACCACACTAGAACAGTGTGAGGTTTTTCACTGTGGCTAGAGTGCCAGTCCTGCCACCAACCCCCAAGTTTTCCCTGTATGTTGGAGGACCTGCTTGCAGGTTAAGGGTGGTGGAGAAAAATGTTGATTCCATGTCTTCATGGAGAAATTACACATTGAACAAAGAAGGGGAGCACAAAATTAATGCTGAAAACATGGCAGTTGACAATCAAAGATTTGGAAACCCCATTGTGTTTTAGCCTTAAAAGAGACCGCAATGAGAACATTGTCACATTTGAGGTTAACACAAGGAAATTTGCAAAAAATGGTCAAAAAGAGATGTTTACGTAATTAAACGATATAATTGTAATTATATGAAAGTAACTTCCAAATGTTTTAGCATTACCAATCTGAATCTGATTAGATCCCAGTTCCCTGATTATAAGATACATCAATGCTTCAATTGCTACAAAGTGATGAAATTAATTTCTCTTTTATTACTGTCAAGGGTGGGGGAAGATGATTGTTCAGCAGAGTTCTTTGTTCTTCACCTCATTTCGTTGCTGAACATTTGACATTTCATTTAATGAATAGAGCAGAGTCTTGTCATGCCTGTCCTGTATTCCCTCTCCACATTCCTTGGTGCAGAAATTAATTTTCATCTCGTGCAGGAAGTTAAAATTCTATCCCTGTGTGTATGTGTGCATATTTGTAAATCTGCATTTAACACATTAGAAAATTTTACATGAGTTATACTCTTGTATGGAAGTCAGACATCACATTTGTCTTGAACATCTTACTGTAGGCGAGTTCTGGAAGCCCTTTTTCATAGTTCTTCATGAGAAAGTCATATGTTGTATACACAAGGTGAATTAGCTTTCCATCCATGCCCTTTCTAAATTGTTTTTTTAGTGCTACAAAGTTGTAGGGAGCTAGAATTTAGACTAGCATCTGTCATGCTTGCTTGTCTGCGGATCACTCCCTGAGCTTATCTGACATACAGATGCTGGTCATAAAATTAGAATATCATGACAAAGTTGATTTATTTCAGTAATTCCAATCAAAAAGTGAAACTTGTACATTAGATTCATTCATTACACACAGACTGATGTGTTTCAAATGTTTATTTCTTTTAATTTTGATGATTATAACCGACAACTAATGAAAGTCCCAAATTCAGTATCTCGGAAAATTAGAATATCAATTAAGACCAATGCAAAAAAAGGATTTTTAGAAATGTTGGCCAACTGAAAGGTATGAACATGAAAAGTATGAGAATGTACAACACTCAATATTTAGTTGGGGCTCCTTTGGCCTGGATTACTGCAGCAATGCGGCGTGGCATGGAGTCGATCGGTCTGTGGCACTGCTCAGGTGTTATGAGAGCCCATGTTGCTCTGATAGTGGCCTTCAGCCCTTCTGAATTGTTGGGTCTGGTGTATTGCATCTTCCTCTTCACAATACCCCATAGATTTTCTATGGGTTTAAGGTCAGGCGAGTTTGCTGGCCAATCAAGAACAAGGATACCATGGTCCTTAAACCAGGTACTGGTAGCTTTGGCATTTTGTGCAGGTGCCAGGTCCTGTTGGAAAATGAAATCTGCATCTCCATAAAGTTTGTCAGCAGCAGGAAGCATGAAGTGCTCTAAAACTTCCTGGTAGACGGCTGCGTTGACCTTGGACTTCAGAAAACACAATGGACCAACACCAGCAGATGACATGGCACCCCAAACCATCACTGACTGTGGAAACTTTACACTGGACCTCAAGCAACGTGGATTCTGTGCCTCTCCTCTCTTCCTCCAGACTCTGGGACCTTGATTTCCAAAGGAAATGCAAAATTTACTTTCATCAGAGAACATAACTCAGCAGCAGTCCAGTCCTTTTTGTCTTTAGCCCAGGCGAGACGCTTCTGACGCTGTCTCTTGTTCAAGAGTGGCTTGACACAAGGAATGCGACAGCTGAAACCCATGTCTTGCATACATCTGTGCGTGGTGGTTCTTGAAGCACTGACTCCAGCTGCAGTCCACTCTTTGTGAATCTCCCCCACAGTTTTGAATGGGTTTTGTTTCACAATCCTCTCCAGGGTGCGGTTATCCCTATTGCGTGTACACTTTTTTCTACCACATCTTGTCCTTCCCTTCACCTCTCTATTAATGTGCTTGGACACAGAGCTCTGTGAACAGCCAGCCTCTTTAGCAATGACCTTTTGTGTCTTGCCCTCCTTGTGCAAGGTGTTAATGGTCGTCTTTTGGACAACTGTCAAGTCAGCAGTCTTCCCCATGATTGTGTTGCCTACAGAACTAGACTGAGAGACAATTTCAAGGCTATTGCAGGTGTTTGGAGTTAATTAGCTGATTAGAGTGTGGCACCAGGTGTCTTCAATATTGAACCTTTTCACAATATTCTAATTTTCTGAGATACTGAATTTGGGACTTTCATTAGTTGTCAGTTATAATCATCAAAATTAAAAGAAATAAACGTTTGAAATACACTCAGCTAAAGGATTATTAGGAACACCTGTTCAATTTCTCATTAATGCAATTATCTAATCAACCAATCACATGGCAGTTGCTTCAATGCATTTAGGGGTGTGGTCCTGGTCAAGACAATCTCCTGAACTCCAAACTGAATGTCAGAATGGGAAAGAAAGGTGATTTAAGCAATTCTGAGCGTGGCATGGTTGTTGGTGCCAGACGGGCCGGTCTGAGTATTTCACAATCTGCTCAGTTACTGGGATTTTCACGCACAACCATTTCTAGGGTTTACAAAGAATGGTGTGAAAAGGGAAAAACATCCAGTATGCGGCAGTCCTGTGGGCGAAAATGCCTTGTTGATGCTAGAGGTCAGAGGAGAATGGGCCGGCTGATTCAAGCTGATAGAAGAGCAACTTTGACTGAAATAACCACTCATTACAACCGAGGTATGCAGCAAAGCATTTGTGAAGCCACAACATGCACAACCTTGAGGCGGATGGGCTACAACAGCAGAAGACCCCACCGGGTACCACTCATCTCCACTACAAATAGGAAAAAGAGGCTACAATTTGCACGAGCTCACCAAAATTGGACAGTTGAAGACTGGAAAAATGTTGCCTGGTCTGATGAGTCTCGATTTCTGTTGAGACATTCAAATGGTAGAGTCAGAATTTGGCGTAAACAGAATGAGAACATGGATCCATCATGCCTTGTTACCACTGTGCAGGCTGGTGGTAGTGGTGTAATGGTGTGGGGGATGTTTTCTTGGCACACTTTAGGCCCCTTAGTGCCAATTGGGCGTTGTTTAAATGCCACGGGCTACCTGAGTATTGTTTCTGACCATGTCCATCCCTTCATGACCACCATGTACCCATCCTCTGATGGCTACTTCCAGCAGGATAATACACCATGTCACAAAGCTTGAATCATTTCAAATTGGTTTCTTGAACATGACAATGAGTTCACTGTACTAAAATGGCCCCCACAGTCACCAGATCTCAACCCAATAGAGCATCTTTGGGATGTGGTGGAACGGGAGCTTCGTGCCCTGGATGTGCATCCCACAAATCTCCATCAACTACAAGATGCTATCCTATCAATATGGGCCAACATTTCTAAAGAATGCTTTCAGCACCTTGTTGAATCAATGCCACGTAGAATTAAGGCAGTTCTGAAGGCGAAAGGGGGTCAGACACCGTATTAGTATGGTGTTCCTAATAATCCTTTAGGTGAGTGTACATCAGTCTGTGTGTAATGAATGAATCTAATATACAAGTTTCACGTTTTGAATGGAATCTATACTAATAAAAGGCAAAGCCCTCACTCACTCACTCACTCACTGACTCATCACTAATTCTCCAACTTCCCGTGTAGGTAGAAGGCTGAAATTTGGCAGGCTCATTCCTTACAGCTTACTTACAAAAGTTAAGCAGGTTTCATTTCGAAATTCTACACGTAACGGTCCTAACGGTCGATAACGGTCGACAACGTCCGCCATGTTGAACTTTCTTATTTATGGCCCCATCTTCACGAAATTTGGTAGGCGGCTTCCCTGCGCTAACCGAAACCGATGTACTTACTTATTTCGATGGTATGACGCCACTGTCGGCCGCCATATTGAATTTTCAACGTCACCAATTTTCCAACTTCCCGTGTAGGTAGAAGAATGACCCAGTCTTCACGAAATTTAGTAGGTGGCTTCCCTGCGCTAACCAAAACCGATGTACGTACTTATTTCGGTGGTATGACGCCACTGTCGGCCGCCATATTGAATTTTCCAAACGTCACAAATTCTCCAACTTCCCGTGTAGGTAGAAGGCTGAAATTTGGCAGGCCCATTCCTTACAGCTTACTTACAAAAGTTAAGCAGGTTTCATTTCGAAATTCTACGCTTAACGGTCATAACGGTCAACGAAGTCCGCCATATTGAACTTTCTTATTCATGGCCCCATCTTCACGAAATTTGGTAGGCGGCTTCCCTGCGCTAACTGAAACCAATGTACATACTTATTTCGGTGGTATGACGCCATTGTCAGCCGCCATATTGAACTTTCCAACGTCACTAATTCTCCAACTTCCCGTGTAGGTAGAAGGCTGAAATTTGGTACTTATTTCGGTGGTATGATGCCACCTGTCGGCCACCCTATTAAACTTTTAACGGAAACTGATGTACGTACTTATTTCGTTGGTATGACACCACTGTTGGCCGCCATATTGAACTTTCCAACGTCACTAATTCTCCAACTTCCCGTGTAGGTAGAAGGCTGAAATTTGGCAGGCTCATTCCTTACAGCTTACTTACAAAAGTTAAGCAGGTTTCATTTCGAAATTCTACGCGTAATGGTCATAATGGTCAACAACGTCTGCCATGTTGAACTTTCTTATTTATGGCCCGATCTTCTCGAAATTTTATAGGCGGCTTCCCTGCACTAACCGAAACCAATGTACATACTTATTTCGGTGGTATGATGCCACTGTCGGCCACCATACTGAACTTTTCAACAGTCTTTGTTACTTATGGGCCCATCTTCAAGAAATTTGGTAGATGGGTTCCCAACGCTAACTGAATCCTACTTACGTACATATATACGTCCATACCCTGCAGCTCAGTCACTGTGTGAGGTGTTGGCCCACGTTGTTGGCTGCCTGCCTATATAAGGCCGTCCGTCGCTCCGGTCTCTACATTCCCTTCCTTGCTTCGCCACAGGATTCACGTCTCCCTACTGATAACTACAGCCTTTTTGTTTAATCCACGGCTTCTCCGCTATTTTATTGTTTGTTTATTACAATTATAGTTATTGTATAGGTATTTTAGACTTACTTTACATTGCTCAGGTACCCATTTCCTTTATCATTCCAACCCCCATTACCATGTCTATCGAGGTGATCACTATCGATCAAAGAACTGTCACTTACTGAGTGGTTTCCATGCCCGGAGATGGCACCTACCTTTTCCATTCTCTTTGTTACATATTGCACGACCATATCAGGCTCACTCTTGATATCCGGAGGAACATTGTGTCTTATGTATTGAATGACTGGGACAGGTTCAAGGTGTGGACTGATGACGGTACAGGAGATAATTATACTACACAGGAGCACCATAAGAGTGAAATGCTTAAGCCCTTCACCTATGGTTCTGCATGTGAGTTGATGGCTGCTGCTGAATTGTTCGGTTGTCGCTTTCAAGTGTACCGAAATTGCCAAATATTTTACACCTTTCGACAACCGCCAATGCCTCTTAAACATCTTAGATTCACAGGTGACAATTTCAGTAGTGGACACTTTGATGTTTATGAGTGTTTAAACTCTCAAAAGCTGGATGTGATTTTATCGATGAAACCGGTTGTGTGCTTACAATGCTTGACAGATGCCGAATGTCACTTCAACACAACAAATTCTGCAAATACTATCGTAATTGAAACAAACCATGAAACTCAAACCGATTATGACAGCAGCAATCCAAGCTGTGAGATTTGAGACAAGATTACTGTTCACATGGCCAACTGTAAGTTACATGCTCAAGAGTAAGCTCAGCGCACAGCTTGGTCATATTACAACCGGAGGGCCGAACTGACAACATGGTATACAAAGAGATCCTTAACAAATAATTATTGGCATATTTTCCCTCAGTTTAAAAAGGTTAAATTTTCTTCTTAATAAAAATTTTAAGGCAGTACTTTGCCGCTGCGAAGCGTGGGTATTTTGCTAGTTACTGAAATAAATCAACTTTGTCATGATATTCTAATTTTATGACCGGCACCTGTATGTACTACCCCCCGAGAGGGGATGCTAGCACTAAACTCCTATTTTATTCCCTCTGCAACACAGAGAAGACCCCCAGTCAGGGCAACTGACTTCACCCCTTTTTCGGTCACTTTTGTACCGAACGCTCTGCAGGATGGAGCTCCCTTCCAAGCTTAATCAAGCTTGACAGCTTTTTTGTTTCTGAACAAACTTTCTTGCATTGGCAAGTGTAGGGGCCCATTTTTGTTACTTTTGCTTTTGTTTCACCCTGGAAATAAACAGGGACAATCGGGTTGGCACCCTGACATTTTTCTGTGGTACCTTGCAGTTCCTTACTCCAGCGTTTCTCAACCTTTAAGTATCTGCGACCCGAGTGTTCATAACAGTTTTAATCGCGCCCCCCCTAACATTTTTTTGAAATGTAGATGCATATTTTATTATACCTACTTAACTTTTATCGACATTTATCTAACTCTATATTTATTGTTCTAGTATAAGAATGTAGTTTAAGTTAATTTGTTTAGGTTTCAACAGATTCTTGTTTTCTTTTTTTCACATCTTCACACCCCCTTTTTGTTACTTCGCACCCCCCTAGGGGGGCCCGCCCCACAGGTTGAGAACCACTGCCTTACTCAATTACACAGCATAAGGCAGACCGTGGAGACTTCACCTACTGTATATATTGCACAGTGCACTGACGCCGAATCTAAAAGTCCATCTGCAGACAAGAGGAGGAACATCTGACATTGTGATGCAGTCATAATAATTTGGACCATAACATTAAAAAAAATCAGGAGACAATCATAGATTTCAGGATGCAGTCACCTGCTCACCTATCACTTGCTATAAATGGCTCAGCCTTTGGAATGACAAAGCCATTTATAGTATAAAAGCTGTGTAAGCCCATGCTGTAAAAAGAAACCTTGGTTTCTGGCACTTCACTCAATCAATCGCCTCGGTTGTGCATTAGTGGCTAAGCGAGGTTCTCTTTCCTCAGCAGTTTCACTTTGGCGACAGAGTCACTTTGTTTGAGCGTCATGCTGTAGCCTCGCACTTCCGGGCCCGACAGACAGACACACACATTTCCATGTGTAGACGTTTATTTATAGTACATTTCTGGGCACTGTGCTGTCACAAAACCTTAAGTGGGACAATAACATCACACGCATTATTAAGAAAGGCCATCAGAGAATCTTCTTTTTACGTCAGCTGTGGAAATGTAACGTTCGTCAAGCAATACTGGTCCACTTCTACACAGCCATCATCGAGTCCATCATCATCTCATCTATTACTGTCTGGTTTGGTGCTTCCTCTGTTAAGGCTAAGGCCAACCTGCAATGCATTATCAGAACCTGTGAAAGAATCATGGGCTGTAACTTACCACACATTCAAGTCTTGTACGAGTCCAGTGTGAGGAAGCACACTGATCCAACTCACCCAGGGCATCACCTGTTCCAAAGCCTTCCCTCTGGCTAACACCTCAGTTCAATGAAGGTTAAAACAACCTGTCATCTAACTGTTTTTCTCCATGTGCAAGGTCTGAGCATCTACTCAGTATCTATACATAGCTGCATCCTAGACTACCTGGACTTTTACATCCTACTCTATCTCTTAATTTTTGTATTGCCCCATGTATGCTGCATCATATTTTATCAATTTATATTTATCTTCTGCATTCTATGTTGTTCTTGTACTGTATGTTGCACCAGCACTATCAAACCAAGTTCCTAGTACACACTGGTATACCTGGCTAATAAAGTGAATTCTGATTCAATTAGGTGCTTTGGATGGAGGAGAACTTTTGAATACCTGAAAAAACTCACATGGACTTGAGGAAGTGATGACTTTAGTTGGGCCACAATTTAAACCTAAGCCCATGAAGTTGTTAGGCAGCTGCATCAACCACAGCAACACCAGGCTGAATTATTTGTTGATCCATCCATCTTCCTAACCTGCTAATCCAGGGTAGTGTTGTGGGGCAGCAGGAGCCTAATCCAGCAATCAATTGAGAAAACTATGCATATATGCACATTTAATGAGTTTATTATTAAAACTTTATGAATAAACAACATTAGTATAGATTATTGGTTATAAACCGTCTAGATCTTTCACCTCTTAATGGTACAGTGAAGTTATATTTTCTAGCTATGGCCTGGGGCCAAAGAATCTCTGAGTGGTGCTATCCTGTACACAGAAATCTATATTTAAACTATGATACATAATGTAATTGAGCAGTTTAATAGGCTCACAAGAAGAAAATTAGTTCATTTCCTTTAGCAAATAAAGCAATGTTGACATATTTACTAGACCATGAGTTATTCTGAGAGGAGGTTGTAATAACATACTTTTTCTTCCTGACTTTTAAATATTAGCTCATTTGAGTATACGCTAGGCAAGAATAAGGCAAGGGACTCCTCAGAGGGAGTATTTATGCACATGACGTGCAGTTCTTCTCTTTATCTTTAGTAGACAAGGTCAAAGAGAAACCATAAACAATGCCAAATGCACACACACGTACTCCTCATTACACACTCAATAAGCTGCCGTTAGCCATTCCGCAGAATGAATTCCCTCTGAACTGGGTCATGCGATGAACTTGCCGTCTGAACTTTCCTGGAAATGCCTCCTTATAGTTGTGTTCATATGTCCAATTGAAAAATAAGGTAAGAACTGTACGCTAGCTGGCCATAAATGGAGCAGGGATGGCGGAAAAAATGGGGGGGTGGGGGGGGTCCTAGGGCTCTGGGTCTCCATAATTAACCCATTGTACTGTCTGAAAGCCTCAAAATAAGAGTTGTCGGGGTCGTTGAAATTAAACAAAAAAGAAAATATTATGGTGTTATAACTCACTCACTGGCCTTTGCAGACTTTGCAAGAAAATATTTTCTTCACAGGGAGAAGCTGTCTGTGAGGCCAGAAACCTCCTGTGGAGCAGAAGGGCAAAAGCTTGCTTGATCTTGTTTTCCAGTATGTGTGCATACCAGAAAAGTGGGGCCTCACATTCCTCCTGGATTTCTGAGTTTCAAGAAGGAGGTGTCAGAAAAGTTAGAACAGGGATAATTGGCCTGTGGAGGCAAAGCATTCATAACGACATTGCTTTTCGATGTCGGCTCTTCTTATCTTTGTGAGGCAGACTTCACCAAGCGTTTGGTTGTTCACTCACTAATAGGGCACTTGAGCTCGGTTTAGACCATCATGAGGCAGGTTAGCTGTACCCTACCAATGATGTGCTGTCATAATTGTAATCCTCCTCAGTAGTAGAGGAACTGCAGGTTCAGACATTTGGTGTACAGTATGTGTCCGTTAGCTCTGGATGGGGCTAGAGTGGCAGGTGTACGTGTGGCATGGAAGGGAACTGGGAAAAGATCTGAGGAACAGAGAAGAGACTTTTACAGAAAAAACTGATAACAGGAGCCTGACACTGCTTTGTCATCGAGATGTTAGGCTTCTGCCTTCCACTCTCTTAACTGACCAGAGTTGCTGTGCTGGTCTGTGGCAGGATGGCAAATTAGATCAAGGCACACAGTTACCTTCATTAGCATGATTAGGAGGCCATTTTACCTTTGTACACAGCATTTAAGTGGGTATGTTTAGTCAGAAGTACAAGGTGGCATGGTGTTTGTTTGCAGATCGCATAACCGTGTAAGATGCAATTCACCTACTTAAGATAAGCATATCCTAAGTGATAGCCTTCTGCACAGCTAATTTATTGTATACTCCACCTTATAAGCATAAGAATTCAGTGTTCTGCCAATACAGGAGCACAAACAGGATCCCTTAATTGCCACAGGGCATTTTATATCAATTCTAAATCAGTCGATTTCCTAGTCTCAGTTCCTGGTCCATATTTTTCCTTTTTAAAATCTTTCTGGATAATAAAAGATTCCTAGGTTTCCAAAACTAAGTGAATCCACCAATTGGCAAAGTACTATATGAATAAAATGCATTATTATTATTATTAATTTTTTTATTATTATTAAAACAAAAGTTATCTTTGAAAAATAATTTCAGAATTCGATGCCAGTTGTTTCCAACAAGAATGGGTGTTGCATCTAAAATGCATTCAGCCCAGCCAATAATGTTAAACCTTGCCTTGACAAGTCAGAGTGCACAAACCCTGAAACTGTGGCCTATGCCTCAAGTGTATTTCTTACATACCATATTACACCTGAAGCTTAATTTAATGCCTGTGTTGCATTTATTTTCTGTACTTGGTATTATACTACTGGCACTAGTCTGAGGGAGGCACCCAAGTAAGACTTGTGTACACAGTACAGGTCAATAAATCTGAACTTACAAGACAAGAACTCCTTCTTTGGTGAAGTTTTGGTTGGTTTTTCAAACGTATTGGTGTCCTTCAGCCAAAGATGATAGGCATTCTTATTTTTTGATGTTGGGTGCATACCTGCTACAGACATGCAAGGTATCAGAGGATAAATGTGAGTAAGCAAAGGACCGGGAGATGATTACTAAGACAAGAGATTAAATCAGACAGAGTAGAGGATCAAAGGTGCAATGGCAAAACTAAACCAGGTGAACAGGAAGCAAAAAAGACACAACTATACTGTAAGTTAAAGTCATAAAAGGAGTCGTAATCAGAATTCAACAAACCCTACTGCTAGGGCCAACTAGAAAAATGAAACTAACTAACAATATGAAGTTCACAGAGTTGATGTTTTCCACTGAGGGATACGGACAAATATTTAGGTCGCCCTGTTTATATGATATATAACACGATATCATCAATGCAACAGACGTGATCACGTGAGTCTACTCAACGACTCGACTCGACTCAACTTGCCACAAACAAAAAAATACAATGGTGACAAAAATAAAGTTTTTCTTTTCAATTTGAACTGTGAAACTAATTTCATATAAAAGCCCATAAATAGGCAAAAATATACAAATAATACTTGACCACATTAAAATACCTAAAAATGCTCCAAAGTGACGTTCTGATTGCTCCAAAGTCAGCCGATCAATGCGTTCCTGATGCTCCTTTCACTTTTTTTTCCACTCATTGTGACATCCCTGAGACAATAAAAAGACTTACAGTAAGTAACTTTGCCTACTGAAAATGTTGTGGGTATAGAACAAACCACAAATACAGAGGGGTATACTCCAGTCCAGCAACAGATGAAGAATGGATATCTTCCTCCATCACTTAAGCCCCATTATGGCACCGTCAGCTCTGCTGTTTCTTTAAACTCCTCAGAACTGTAACACAGAGCAGCCGGGCTGTAGACTGTGCATCTGTTACAATGCAGTATCCATTATAATATGTGCAGTATTAGTCACCAGAGTGGCACAGACTGATGTGTGGCACCTATCTGCCTCCGTAATGGCAAAAGCATCCCCATTTAGAAGTGTCAATTGCCAAGTGCTAAATGTGCTTTGATAAATATGACTAATTAGTGCTAAGACTGAGCTAAGATGACTCCACTATCTTTATAGGAGTGTCAGACAAATGTGCTGCAAACAGCAATTCAGATTCTGAACAGAAAAAAAGGAAACACTGCTTATCAGGACCCCAAAAGTATTTTAGTATTTAATTAAAGAGCCAAATGGGCTGTTGTGGACTGGGCATGAATATCTGCAGTAGATGTGCATATATTACGAGGCCCCCAGTATCAAACTATAAAGTGAACAAAAAACTGAAACAAGTAACAAAAGCAATACATGTAGAAGCTTTTAGAATCCCACCAGTGATTAATATTGTATTGAGCAGTCAGTTGGGTGTTAAACTGTCTTCAACGGAGAGCTTATCTTAAAATGAAATATCGAACTGGAAAAAAGGTCAGATGAAAATTGTAAATTAAATTGTAATTTACAATTGTAAAATTGTAAATTAAAGTCCTCAAAACAAGACTAATGATTTAGCAATGCAGCCCTTTCCCTAGCATTAATTCATTCTAAAACTGGGCAGAGAGTTAAAGTTTGAGATGCATCAGGCGTTTAACTGAAGCCAGAGGAGCACTTAAAGAAAAACCTTCTCCATGGAAACTTCCACCCAACTTCGAGAAACGGGTATATGTGAGCCACAGCGAGTGCTAAGGCTGGCCCTCATGTTTTCTATTCATGTTTACCCTCACGGTGAAAGTCCAAAGGACCCTTCAATCCTTGTTTGGCCTTTGCACTCTAGGTGTTCTGGACAAAAAAAAAGCAGTTGTGGCACACTGTGTCTTCCAGTTGAAGGATTCATTAATGATCTAATACTGTGCCATCTGATAGCCTCTTTTGAGGAAAGCACTGGCACAGTCAATATAATAACAGTGATTTCCATAGCACATTTTCATACACGGGACATAGCTCAAAGTGCGTTATCGGATATCCAAAGGAAAAGCTCCAAGAAACAAAAGAACAAATCAAAGCAGTCAAGACTAATAATGAATAAATGACATACAAAAAATAAATCAATACACAAAACAGCACAGTATTTCATATTATAATGAATAACAAATGCACAATATGTATTTAATAATATAGCAATGACGATGGAAGTTTGACAGTGTTACGATTAGCGGTTTAGGGATCTGATTTCTTGATCAGCCACAGCCTGTATGGTGTTGATAAGTTCTTCCCCATGTATATTTGGAGTTTTCTACCGACATCACAAAGACTTGAATGTTAGGTTAAGTCCCGTTTTGTGCGGATGTGCATATAGCGCGGCCTACAACAGACTGGACTCATCCAGGACAGTTCATACCATGACAATACAAGTATGTCGAGAAAATGAATTTAATGAGTTTAAAAGCAATACATTTAAAGGTGCAGAAAAGGACAAAGGAGGAAGCAAAATGTCAAAGATTACTTTTAAATAAGAATCTTTAAATACTCTTAACGCAGAGATTGACGTAAATAAAATATGGTGAGTTCACTGGCCCAGTGGTGCTATAACACATAAACAATGCAGGATCACGCTCACAGTCACGTCCAGTCGGAGCAGCAGATGCTCTCAGGCCCATGTTACCCCTCATTTTAGCATCAGTGCGGTGAAGTGTGCTCTGAAAGAATATTTAACCGCGTTAATCTGCAGCAGCAGCTTTGCCAGCTATAAATATTTATATTGGCGTGCCTTACTTAATACAAAATAATGGATGGCATTGTTCATTTTTGAATTCTGGATCATGTAACTGATAATTTTACAAAACTATGCCAGGTAAAAATTTGAGAAGAGAATCAAAAACACTAATTTGTGATCAGATTAAAGGCACGGCCACAGTGGTATCCAAGGCATCAGGCATGTACACATTCATTAACTCCAGTATGATTTGAAAAAATAACCTCAGCATTCACTAATTCCAGATTTTCGAGTCAAAGAAAACACAAACAGGAAGCCAGCTAGTCACAATCAGGCAATCCGATAGAACAGACACAGATCAGAATGCTTCCAAAGCACTGGCAGCACCTTAGGTTTCAAATCCTAAATAATATTCTTAAGCCTGTTTTCAATTTATATGGACTCAATACAAAGTAAATAGTGATAAAACAATGATAAAATGTTCTGCATTAGGGATTTACTTTGGACTGTAGCTTATTCCAAGGCAAAAACAAATGTCACCCTACAGCCAAGAATAGTTCTTTTTAAATATTACAGTGCTTGTAGTGGGGGGCAGCACAGTGACACAGTAGTTTGTGTAGTGTCCCCCGGCCCCAGCTCAGCTCTCATTCTCCATCTTACATGCTTCTCTGTATTCTGCTTTTCCTCCTGTGAGCCACATTTGCACATTACGTGGACCACTGGCTGTTCACTGGCCCAGTTTAAGTGTGTGCGTGTCTATGTGAGTGGGTCACCCCATCCAGAACTGCTCTCTGTCTAGTACTCATGTTGCCCTTGAATCAGTCTGGTCAGAAAAGGAATATGGTGTGAGGGTCTATACACACGTATAAAGTAGTCCTGACTTAACTGCTGCTCACTGCTTGCTAGGCGATGTTAACTCCACTCCACATGTGTTTGAAATTCAGCCCCCTTGTGATAAAAAGTATGAAACGGAAGTATACAACAAACAGTTTCAAGACCTCAGCCGTCCTGCACTTTGCTTTCCTCACTGCTTCCTTCTGGTAAGTGGTGCTGGGTCATTAGAACTTGTTCCAGCAGATTCAGCGGTTGCTTCCACCCTCAAGTCATAAGGTCAATGAACAGTAAATTATATAAACAATACTGAAACATAACAAACAGCATGTATAAATATATAAAACTATTTACATATTGTATATTATTGGGTATATATGCTATATGTTGCATGCTCAGTATACTTTCTAATCATTTTTGTCCACTGTACCGAGGAATCACAAAAGTACAATTTTCATTGTTCTGTATACTGCATAATGACAATAAAGCTGACTTGAGGTAACTAACCTTGTCACAATATCACCTCCAGACACCTTAATAATTTTCAAAGTATTGACTAGAGCTACATGACTTGGTCCTTTATTCCAGATTTCCACAATCCTTCAACAGAGTTGACTCTTTCTAGAGTGAACCAATGACCAACATGTAACATCAACATGTGTAATTATGCAGCAAATAAATGAACTAACTTCTAGCTTAAGTAAAATCTGGATTTGCACCCCTTAACACTTGGAATGGAGTTGATTCCACTGCGGCTGTAACAATGGTTAGATGAGCTACAGGAGCTGTTATAATATGGCTGTTAAACTTGTACATCTCATAGTCATTTTCTAAAAGAACAATTTGGATGAGAAGATGCCATTCAGCCCAACAATGCTCGACAGTCCTATCCACTTAATTCTTCCAAAATAACATCCAATCTAAAAGACTGGGTAAATCCACAGACGTTTTCATATGCTACATGGATCACAGTTTATAACTTTTGTTAGTTGATAGGTAAAGGGCACTCAACCAAGACTCAAGACAATTTTCCAAAATCAGGCATTGTAGTTACTGCTGTAAAAAACAAAAGCAACCTGTGTTTCTCAGCAAGAGTCAGTCATTGTCTCCATATATAATACGCTACCGTGGCTGTCCGTTTGTCTGTCCAGGATTTTAAATCACCTGCAGCTCGCAAACCGTTTGACTTATTCTTCTGAAATCTGGTACTCATATACTATGTGATGGCTTCTATCTGCTTTTGGGGTGATGATTGACCTGATTGATTTATTTTATTGTAGAATCAACTCTCGGCAGCGGGCAGCAGGGCGGCCGTGCGGCGCATGGCAGCACCGTAGGTTTCAAATCATAAATAATATACTTAAGCCTGTTTTCAATTTATATGGACTCAAAACAAAGTAAATAGTGATAAAAAAATGATAAAATGTTCTGCATTAGGGATTTACTTTGGACTGTAGTTATTCCAAGGCGCCGTTCTCATTCCCTACCTCCTTCGCCGTCACTTCCTCTACCTCGTCATATCTTAAATCATTTTTGAGGCGGATTGAAGACTTAAGTGCCAGCTTAAGTGAAAAATTAAAGAAAACGCAACAAAAACACTGACTTAATCAGTTTTAACGCGAAAAGATGCTGACGAAAGAAGAGAAGAAGTGGGCCGCTAGGGAGCTGCTCAGGGAGCAGCAAGTGCATCAACCTCTGAGCAAACAAATGCTAAATGTACAGAAAAAGAGGATGAAAACTAGGAATGCTCAAGTCAAGTGTATTCACTGCACATTATCGTGCAGTACGCCATCACTGGTATTTAATATTTTCCTTAACAGACAGATTAGGTTCCAATTGAGGAGATTAAAGCAATCTCTCAGGCACAGGTACATCACTCTCTAAAAAGATGACCATTCCTCTGACTTGCACTCCTTTTATATCCATTAGAGGGCACATGACTTGAAGGGACAATCCTCTTGTCTTCTCCATAACCTTGTTCTAGATTGGAGTAGCTAGAGCCAGTCCATTTTCCTGCTCATTTCTCAAATCCATTTCAAGATATCTTCAAATAGACAGGAAAATAGAAATAGTTTTACAGGAAGTGATTTTGAGATTTGGAGCAGCCCACGACCAAGATGGGCACTGCCCAAGTCATCGTCATATTCATTTTTTTAAATTATCTTGCTGCTACATCATAACCATCAAGCCGCGGCCATCTTTTGTTCCTGGTGATATAATACAAGTGGTATTTTAATATAAGATGTGGTACTTTATTCCAGATTTCTACAATCCTTTGACTGAGTCAATGCTTTCTGGAGTGAATCAATACCCAACATATAAATTCAACATATTTACATATGCTGCAAATAAATTAACTGACTTTCAGTTTCAGTAAAATATGATGATCACTCAGGAACTGAGTTGTAACTGATGGTATCAAGTTGTTTTTAGGTCCATTTAATCCATCTATCCATTTTCTGAATCTGCTTTTTTAATGCAGGGTCTCAGGAAGTCAGAACCTACTGTATCATAGCAACAAGATATGGATGGCACAAACCATCCCAGGATGAGAGGCTGCAGGGCACATTCACAGAGGAACACTCCCCACTGGGTCAAGTGTCATTTACCAGTCAACCCAGCAGCACGTCTTTAGACTGCACACAGATGGCACTGGTACAGATGTGTGGTTGCAGTGCTACTTGGTATCTTAATATGCCAGGCATTACAATTAAGGAAAATATGCAGTATGTAAGATCTAATTTTCTACAAAAAACAGAGCACATGCCATCTGTGGCAGGAACCTTGTAATAAGAACGTCAACTGTGCTAGAATTTCTTTAGCTTCACTGTACTCAGGCCCTCTGCTTAAAGAAGCTGGAGATTATCCCATTTTATTACATAACTCATTATATGCTGTAGATGAGACATAATTCTCCATATTGAGGAAGCGCTTCTTAGGAATGCCGAGCAGCAATGATACTGAATTTTGACAAGGCTACTGAACAAGTTCAATCATAAAGCACACAAAATGCAGTGCCAAATTTTATTTTTTGATGCACTTTTAAACTCAAATTACAAAATACTTTGGAGAAACATCAAGGACAAAGTTACACAAACAAAGGCACAAAAGAGAAAGCATTGAGCATCAATGTAAAAGCAAAATCCTAATTGAAACATGAAGACCACCAAGGCTGTTACATGTGAAGAAGTAGTGTTTTTAGAATTCCTCTAAAAAACCTTTGTTTGAAGACAAAAGGAGAAAAAGTAGACTGTTTAGTTTGGTTTTGAGCACTAAGAATAATGCTGGTTTTTTGGAGGTGCAGGGAAAGCATAACATCTTATTTAAAGTGTTTAACTCAGACTCTGGTTTCTGTTAAATGGTGAAATGCCTTACAGAGTGGAGCCGATTTTACAAAGGTGAGCTCAACATCAGTGTCTACATACTTAACACAACATAATTACAGACAAAAATGTCCATCAGCAATTTATGACTGATATACATACTGTAATAGAAGTGGTATGTGGGGACACATTGGCAAGCTAGTCAGACTGACATAAGTGATATGTGATAAGTTATGTAATATCCAGTAAGTATATGTGGCCAATATAATATAATATAATATAATATAATATAATATAATATAATATAA